>JAZHEH010000727.1:3000000-3222759 GCA_036589455.1 Ateles fusciceps
CTTATTTTTTTTTTTTTTAAACAGTTTTCAGCTATTGATAAGCTTGGACAGAATATTGCTGTGGTTGGCAAGTTTGGTTTTGCACATTACTCTTTACTCACCAAAAAATGGAAACTTTTTGGAAACATTACCCAGGTTAGTCTTTTCGAGATTAAAAACCTATTTCTCAAAGTATAAGAGAACTACAATATGAAATAACTATCAAGTTGATAGCTAAGTAATTTTGGTTACTTATTAAAAAATAAGAAAAATCAAATAATAAAAAGTGAAACTGAATAATGTCCAAGAGTTGATTCTGATAAAGTACTTGATACTTGGCAAAGGATCTTGTGTCGAAATAGTTGGTTTATTTTTAATTCTTGTTAAGATCAGTAACTATAATTCTTTAGCCTGAGGATTTATTCTTATATTCCGGCTTGAGTTTTTCAAATGTGATCAGAATAAATTTCCACAGAATTTGAGCTCATTCCTTTCTTGTTCTATGTGTGATATATTTGGGTGTGTGTGTGTGTGTGTGTTTGTGTGTGTGTGTGTGTGTGTGTACATATATGCGTGCAGTTGGAAGAGCAGGAAATCAATACTTATTAGGTACCTATTGTGTGTTAGGCATTTTATGGCACTTTCATATATGTTATCTCACTCATCTTCATAGCACCCAATGAAGGCATTACTGTTACTCATCTTTCAGTTAAACACACACACACACACACACACACACACACACACACACACACAAACTAGGATTAGTTAGTCATCTTATAAATGATTAAGCCAGTATTTAAACCAAGCCATATTGGATGTGGGAATGATGATGCTGTATAGTACCCAGTTATTTTTAATGGCATATTTGCCTCCTTGAAGAAATACTTATTTTTGAAAATAGGATATGGATCATTATTAGTAAAGGCTCTAGCGTAATCATTGGAGGGAGGGGGAATATAGCAGAAATAATTTGAGCTTTGGCTGGGTGTGGTGGCTCACGCCTGTAATCCCAACCCTTTGGGAGGCCTAGGTGGGCAGATCACTTGAGGCCGGGAGTCCAAGACCAGCCTGGCCAACATGGTGAAACCCTGTCTCTACAAAATATACAAAAATTAGCTAGGTGTGTTGGTGCATGCTTGTAATCCCAGCGACTTGGGAAGCAGCTGAGACATTAGAATTGCTTAAACCCAGGAGGCGGAGGTTGCAGGTAGCTGCGATCGCACCACTGCACTCCAGCATGGGTGACACAGTGAGACTGTCTCAAAAAATAATAGTAATTTGAGCTTTGTCTGGATAAGAATTTTTATAAATTTATTACTTTGTTAGAATTTCTGGTAGCATAAGGTAATTTTTTTTAAATTTTATTTTAAGGAGCAAAATATGATCGTGACAGGTGGCTTAGCCTGGTGGAATGATTTTATGGTCCTTGCATGTTATAACATAAATGACCATCAAGAAGAGGTAAGTTTTTTGTCTCAGAAATAACAGATTTTTGTATTTTAAAGCTATTAAGCATGATTTAATTTTATATAGAAAATAGTCTGTTGAAAACTGAACAAAACATAATCAAGAATGTATCTTCTTTTAGCTAGTGGGATTTTCTTTTCAGGTTATTACTTTACAAAATTTTTAAATGACAATTGAGACTTCTAAGATAACCTCTTCTAAGGATTTTAGCTGTCAGACATTCTCTATGGCATTTGAAAATAAAGAGTTAAAAGCAAAAAATTTCATGATACAAGAACAGCTATCCTTAGAGATAGATTTATTTAGTTACTGATTTACAGTAACCCCCTCCTTAACTATACGGGATACATTTGAAGACCAGCAGTGGATGCCTGAAATTGTTAATGGTACTGAACCCTATATAGCACTATCATTTTTCCTATACATACATACCTATGATAAAGTTTAATTTGTAAAATATTAATAATTCATAAAACAGTTATGACAGAATAATGTAATAAAAGTTACATGAATGTGGTCTCTCAGAATATCTTAGTATACTGTACTCACCTATTTTCAGACCATGGTTGACCACAGATAACTGAAACTGTGGAGAGCAAAGCCATGGATAAGGGGAACTACTCTATCTGTTTTTTTGTTTGCTTTAAGAAACTTCTGGTCTCACTATAGCAGGTCTAAATACACAGGTCTAGGCCAGGTGCGGTGGGTGGTTCACGCCTGTAATCCAAACACTTTGGGAAGCTGAGGCGGGTGGATCATCTGAGGTCAGGAGTTCGAGACCAGCCTGGCCAACATGGTGAAACCCCATCTCTACTAAAAATGCAAAAATTAGCCAGGTATGATGGCATGCCCCTGCAATCGCAGCTACTTGGGATTTCCCAGCTGCGGTGGGAGAATTGCTTGAACCCAGGAGGCAGAGGCTGCAGTGAGCCAAGATCACACCATTGTACTCCAGCCTGGGCAACAGAGTGAGAGCCCGTCTCATAAATAAATAAGCAAGCAGTCTAAAAGGAATATTTTATAATACTGCATTCAGTTTTGATTACTTCATTTTTTGCTTATTCATAGAATGAGCCTAGCCTGGAAAAATATGTAAACATAATCCATTTATTTTTAAAGCTTAGGTCTTTTAACTCCTGTTACTTAAAAAAAAAAGGGGGGGGGGGTGGCAGAAGATAAAAAACAGCATGTCTAAAGTATTTAGTCATCCCTAGTAGTTACCTTGTTTTTATAATTTTATTTATTTTTGTTTTCTTCAGCTTAGAGTATACTTGCGAACATCAAATCTGGACAATGCCTTTGCTCATGTCACCAAAGCACAAGCAGAAACATTACTGCTTAGTGTCTTCCAGGACATGGTAATAGTATTTAGAGCAGACTGTTCAATATGCCTTTACAGTATTGAAAGAAAATCTGATGGGTAAGTATCTGGCATAAGAAGTCACTTTTTGCTCCTATTTATCACGTTTCTCTTTTGTAGTTTTTGTTTTCTCAAAATAATTATTCCACTTTTATATTTAATCTCTGTTTTGTTAGAAGTAAACAAAAGCAAGGAGTTTAAATCAGTGATACTGATACAGTAGCTAAGAAAAAAAATATTCTACGCTAACTTCTTTAGCTTATCTTCCTGGGGTCATTTGAAAAACTAGTTTGGGATGAAGTAAACCCTTAGAAAAACCTAAATTTTTTTCACAACCTTGAAAATAAATGGTTACTGACTCTCCTAGTGTTCCCAATACTTGGTGGGAATTTGAAGAAGTTCCACAGCTTTAAGGCTGTAGGAAGCATGTCCTTAGCAAACTGACGTATATTTTCACTGAGCTAGATGGCTATAGTCTGGGACACTAAAAATCAGCAGTCTTGTTACTGTAGCATGTTGCCTTGTATTTGTCTTGGCATCTGGTCTATTTGCAGCATATTTAGATGACACCTCTTGAGTTATATTTTTGTTCTCAGAGGTGGATTGAAGTATGTATTTACTTAAACAGCACAGTGATTGAGGAGTAATGCAAGATAAAAATTAAGACATCTCACTAGCCTCAGTGATTGAACCTTCATTCTTTCTCAACCAACTAGTTTTTTCCACTTAAATATTTGTATTCTTATAGCTTCTTCCCTAGTTTTCATCTTCCCTCCTATTTCTTACTCCCTTTCTTTCTCTCTCATCCCCATGTATGTTCTCTGGTTCCCTTCAACCTTGCCTACTTCTTGATCGAAGGATATGTAGGGAGAAGATGATAGGTAGAAGACATTTGAGTCTTCCATAAGCATGAAATCTAATACTATTACTAGTGGAAAAGAAAGAAAATCTTATTAGCATTGTTGTTGAGGTATGTGGGTTTCTTTTGTTTTTACAGTCCAAATACTACTGCTGGTATTCAAGTTCTTCAGGAGGTTTCCATGTCACGCTACATTCCTCACCCTTTCCTGGTAGTATCTGTCACTCTGACATCAGTGAGTACAGAAAATGGAATCACCTTGAAAATGCCACAGCAGGTACCATTCCATTATCAGAGCTCTTTGGAGTTTACATCTCAGTTTTTAGTATTCGAAGTTCATATTAGTAACTATTTCAGCAAATAAATGCTAAGTGTCTAAAATTTACCTTGTATGAGAATGCTGGATTACAGTGGCAGATTAAAAAGACATGGTTTCTGCTTAAGCATTAAATAAATAATTACATACATAATGAATTCTTCCTGTTATATGTACCAAAAAGTAGTATGCATTACTGTAAGAGCATATATCCAAAACCTAGTATAGTCTGAATAATCAGAGATTTCTGTATCATTTAAATTGAAACCTGGAGAATAAGTAGAGATTATCTAAGTTAAGAGGGGATGGATTTTCAGGTGGAAGGCACAGTAGTGCAGAGGCCCATAGAAAAGAGAGACCATGACACACTCAGGGAATTGGAAGAATTTTAGAGTGACTGGGACATGGAAGGTGAGAGAGGATATGAGTTTTGTAGATAATATTGATAATTTTAGACTTTGACTTTAAGCCTAAAGTGTCTTAAGTTAGGTGTTATTAGATCTAAGCTTTATAATGTTTGCTTTACAAAACTACTGTAGGGAGAGCAACTGGGAGGCCATTATAATGATCTGGGTGAGCGGTGTTCGGAGTCTGAACTTGGCCAGTGAAAAAGGAAATGGAAAGAAATAGAATGAGTATAGAATAGCAAGGGCTTCATAATTAGTTAATTATGAGGAAAAAGAAAGTATAATCCCATAGTTTCTGGGTAAAGTAACAGGGTAAGAAGTAGGGCAACTAGGACCCACGTTGCGTTAACTTCCTATTTCAGTGGTTTCTAAACTTGATGTCAACTGGGAACCTGTTGTCAGAGGAAAATTCTGTGTAGATTTGTCATCCCCGTCTGCCCAGTCTGTCTTTTACTTCCTGTCGAGGCACTTCCGTCAAACCTCAACCCTCCATAAAATAATTAGAAAACAGTGCAGTAGACTAACCAGTTACAGGGAATTTAATATTATTTATATGAATCTAAAATTGATTTGTTACAATCTATCCCAGTTCTCTATTCTTTGTAACAAGACATTATAAAAGCTACTCCCCTCTTCTACATGATGACCCCCAAAATATTTGCAGACAGTTATCATTCCTTGGCTTCTCCTTCTCTCCTCAAACCTCTGTCTTCTTATCTACATGTTAAATACTTCCATATCTCCAACTATTTCATGTGACATATCTCCAACTGTTTCATTTGATGTTTCTTCTAGACCCCTTAACCATCTTGGTCTCTCTTTTTGGTTTTTGAGTTTTTTTTTTTTTCCTGTTTTTTTGAAATGGAGTCTCACTCTGTTGCCACCCTGGAATGCAGTGGCGCTCTGCCTCCCAGGTTCAAGTGATTCTCCTGCCTCAGCCTCCCAAGTAGTTAGGACTACAGGCATGCGCCACCGTGCCCAGCTAATTTTTGTATTTTTAGTAGAGACAGGGTTTCATCATGTTGGCCAGGATGGTCTCAATCTCTTGACCTCGCGATCCACCCACCTCGGCCTCCCAAAGTGCTGGGATTACAGGCGTGAGCCACTGCACCTGGCCTCGGTCTCCCTTCTATAGGTAAAATTTGTTTTCTTTTTTAAAATACAGCTCCCATTTCCTCTGCAAACCATATTTAATGGTAACCAGTTAGTCCTAACTGATAAGGGAATGTACTGTTCTACAGAAGTCTAGATAAAAGGTGTGAAAAAAAGTGACAATTTAAAAATCATTTTGCAGTCCTGAGTGATGCAAAATCAATCAGCAAAAAATCAGTTGTAGTGATGCTAATCAATCTTAGCATCACTAAAAATGGGAAAACCAGATGTGGTATGCTTCTTGAGGTGATATAACATGAAGTTCACAAGAATGACTGCCAAAAATCTTGAACCCGAATCAAATCAAGCAGAGAGTCATCTTCCATTCAAGTCTAATTTACACCGCAAGGAAGCAGAATACGAGACATTCTGTTGGACAGCTGCAAGTCACTAACATGGAGGAAGAAGGAGCAAATCTTGTAGATTAAATAAGACTTTGAAGCCATAACAACCAAATGCAGCGAGTAAAACTCATTTGTGAGGCAAATGTAATAATCACTGCCCTACAGAACCAACTCAGTAAGTTCATCTGTATCTTCATTCAACCCAGGTATAAAAAGACACTGTTGAAACAATTAGGAATATTTAAATACTAATGGAGAGAGAAACTAGAGAATAATTGTAAATTTTATTGGATGTGATACTAGCATTGTGGCTATGTAAGCAAATGTCCAGATATTTTAGGAATGCATATGAAACATACAGAAGTAAAATGGGTAGCATATCTTACTTGAAAATACTCAGACAAAACTGGAAAAAAAAAAACAAAAACAAGGGATGGATGGAGCAAATAGGGCAAATCTTGATAATTGTGCAGCTGGATAATGGCAATGTGAAAGTTCATTATACTGTTCTCCATACTTTTAATTATGTTTAAAGTTTTCATATTTAAAAAAGTACTTTTGTATATCCCAGATAGAGTAGGCAGTCAAGTGGCATCAGTAGTACTCTGTACCATGTTTTGAGAAGGCATTTCACAAAAAGAAGATATTTAACTTGGCTAGAGCAGATTAAGAAGTTAAAATGGACTGATTACTACAGAGGGAAGACAAAGAAAGCTAGAGCAAAGTAAGTCTTGATTTAATACTAAAGATTAAAAAAAAATAGTAGTAACAGTGAGAACTCTTCAACAGCATGATAGCGTCTCCGTGACAGAGTGAGCTCCTTGTTACTGAAATTCTCATGAAGAATCATCTGCCAGGGAATTTTTTAGGGTAAGAGATGGAGTTTGGGGTTCTGTCAAATTTAGGGTTTTGAGCATACAGGTAGCATAATACCCATTCACTGAAGAAAAGAGAAGTGTACTTTTTTAATGAAGTAGTATGAAAATGTGGTGAAATCTACCATCTTAAAACTTAAGGTAGTCATTATAAACATTAGTCATATTGTGGTAAATTACAGTATATGCCTTTAAGGTCTTTTGAAGTGTATGCCAGTCCCCAGTCATGCTGTTTTGCTGCAGGTGTTTGTGTCTTTTTCTTTTCCTCTGCCATCTAGCTACATTTTACTGTTACGTAGGTGTCTGACTCTTCTAGTTCCCACACACCTAAATTCCATGTTCGCTTCTCATACCTCCAAATTATTTTCTGGACAGATACCCAATCGTTTTATTTAGTCATTTCTTTATACACAATCCCCCATAGCAGTAAGCAAGAGCAGTCTATATAGCTGAATATTTTGTAACTAGAATATATAGGGTGGCTGCTGTTTTCTTGATGAACCCTAAATGATATTGGCAGCTTAAATTCAGTGAGCCAGCATGCAGCAAAGCCTGGCTCACAATCCCACAACTTTTGAATAGTCATTTTTTCCTTCCTGAAACTCTTTCCTTCTGTTTATATAACACTGTGCTTCCCTATTTCTCTTTTGCCTTCAAAAGCTCAGGTGATGGCCCCCTACTCTTTTCCCCCTGGCTACTGTGCCTAAGAAACTTCGGAGTTTTATAATGCTGGTACAGTCATCTCTGATTTAGTCATTGCTCACATTTTTACTTGGAAGTCTTTAAGATTTTTTTTTTTTAATTAAATGGGCCAAAAGAAAAAGGGAAACTCCTTGATTTTCTCTTCCCTAATTTCTCTTCTTACCTTCTATCAGTGATAACTTCAGCTTCTCTAGCACCTCAGCTAACCTGAAAATTGTCTTTGGCTCATCTCTTTTTCTACCTTTCATGTCTTGGATAGCAGTAATTTCTGTTTTTTTAAATCAAATGTTCCTTCCTCTTTACAGGTAGAAATGACTTGATATCTGAGATTCCCTTGAAAACAGGGCTGCTCATACTTTAATGTGCATAATTGTTTAAGCTGGGTGATAGGGCTCAATAGGAAATCATGATACTGAGCTCTCTGAGGATTGATTGAAATTTTTCATAATAAAAAGTCATACTGTTTTTTCATTTCTGAAGTCAACACCCATGAAATCTGCCTCTCCTGAGTATCCTGATTAAGTCTGATTTTTTAAATAACTGTCTTATTCAAGAACCATAAGTAGTGGCTTCTTTCCTGCTGCTCTTTTACCTGGCTTTTTAAATCCTCCTCGAAGGTCTGTTACCATCCAGCTTTGTTCTCATAGTGTCCCTAGTCTAGCCAGACTCTTCTCAGTTTCCCAGTAGTTCCATGTCTTTGTTTTCATTGCATACTTCCACTAGAATACCAACCCTTACTCTTCCACTCTTAAAGTCTTCCTTATCTGTCAAGCTCCACTGCATCCTTTTAAACTTTCTGTAGTTATGGCAGCTAGATCACTGAAGTGATCTCTCATTTTGATAAACTTCTGAAGTTCTCTTAGTTTTTTCAGGATAATTCAACTCTGCCCTCATTCTTATGTCATTGGTGTTGTTCATTAATTGCATTATGTGTTAAGCTTTGTACCATCCTAGCTATACATAGTACAACCTCAATAAATATTATAGATTGTTTAATGTATAAACTTCATGGACTGGGGAAAAATGCCAAAAGCACACCTATACAGAAGTATGAATTTAGCTGCTTTTTCTTAAATTTCAGGCTCGTGGTGCAGAAAGCATTATGTTAAACCTAGCAGGACAGCTCATCATGATGCAGAGGGACAGGTCAGGCCCACAGATCCAGGAGAAGGACAGTAGCCCTAACCAAAGGAAACTTGTGAGTAAAGTGCAAATCATTTCATTTCAAACATTAGGAAGGTAAGGGATAAGGATAAAGGAACGAAAGAATTTAAGAGAAGAGTATTTTATGATTTGGAAACTGAGAAATTAGGTCCATAAAATTAGTGTTAAGCCTCTGGGTGTAAGACTGACTGACTGGAGGATAAGGTCCCAAAATGATCATGACATGTTCCATGCTTTATATGTTACTGCTTAGGCATCATTCACTGAAAATTCTAATGGAAAATAGGGACAGACTGATGAAGTTCATGGGTTGTTTTTAGATTTAAGTGTGTATGCTTTAAAAGGCAAGATACTTTTATTAACTGTAATTCTAAACAGATCCCTTGCTTTTCCCAGAAAGATACTATACTACCATTTGAAAGACTTAGTAAACTAGTACCTAGGAACTTAACCTACAAATTTAATAGGAAAACAACCTGATTCTTGTCTTTCCTTCTCCAGCTGCCGTTCTGTCCTCCTGTTGTACTAGCCCAGTCTGTTGAAAATGTCTGGACAACGTGTCGAGCAAATAAACAGAAACGTCACCTTCTAGAGGCCCTCTGGCTGAGCTGTGGTGGTGCAGGGATGAAAGTTTGGCTCCCTCTCTTCCCGAGGGATCATCGCAAACCCCATTCTTTCTTGTCCCAGCGGATCATGCTGCCTTTCCACATCAACATCTACCCCCTAGCTGTTCTGTTTGAAGATGCTTTAGTCCTTGGTGCTGTCAATGACACTTTGCTCTATGATTCTTTGTATACTCGGAACAATGCTAGAGAACAGCTGGAGGTGCTCTTCCCTTTCTGTGTTGTGGAGAGAACCTCTCAGATCTACCTCCACCACATTCTACGTCAACTTCTGGTCAGAAACCTTGGGGAGCAAGCCTTGCTCTTGGCCCAGTCCTGTGCCGCATTACCTTACTTCCCTCATGTGCTGGAGCTCATGCTCCATGAAGTACTGGAAGAAGAAGCTACCTCACGGGAGCCCATTCCCGACCCTCTGCTTCCCACTGTGGCAAAATTTATCACCGAGTTCCCCCTCTTCCTGCAGACAGTTGTCCATTGTGCCAGGAAGACCGAATATGCCCTGTGGAATTACCTTTTTGCAGCTGTTGGAAACCCTAAGAACTTGTTTGAGGAATGTTTGATGGCTCAGGATTTGGACACAGCTGCCTCTTACCTTATTATCTTACAGGTAACAATTCTCTTCTTATAAAGGGGCAAGAATTAATGAGCTTAAACTTAGAAAAATAGAAATGTCCTGGTTTGGCACCATGATCGTGTTTACGGAATTCATAGTCAAATTTTCTGTTTATATCTTTAATTTGAATTCAGACAGATTTCTTTGAATGTCATAAAGTAACATTGCAGAGATTTTTCCTGTTTGTCCATAATAGGCCTAAAACAGATTAATGAGTTCAGAGTAGTATTTTGAAAATTTAATACATTGGAGAAATTAAATATATGTATTAGAATACATATTGGAACATGTAAGAAATATTACATAAGATTATTGAAATATTACATAAGAAATATAGCAAAGAAAGTATTATTTGGGATATTAGTGAGTTTGAGCTCCCCACAATAGTAGATTTATTTCCTTTTAGTATGGGTTGCTGAGGGGACACTTATTAGAGCATGGTCATAACAGAGCACCTTGAGCTAGTCTCCCCAAAGCAAGCTGAGAAGGTTCAGGCCTGCCACAGCACAGACCCTCATAGCACACAGTTTTTCTCAAAATAATGGCTTCTTTGCAACTGCTGAAAATTTATTTCATTAGATATTTGACAAAAGGGCTTGATGGTTGATAGGCTACACTTAAAGATTCTTTACAGTTACTGCAAAGTTGTTTTCATTGATATAAGAAGCTAACCATAAACCTGGTTTAAATCTCCACCTGAAGCAGATTTCCTGTCAGCTTCTTTGCTTCATGACAGTGGACTGACACCAGAGGAGACACTCAAGCAGAGAGACCAGGGGGTCTTGAAGTATGATGCCATGGCTAGCCCTAAAGAAAAAGACATAGGATTTAAAAAATAGAATCAAAATAAATGCAGCAGTTTTTCGTCTGGGTCACTCCCTGCAACTTCAGGGATCTCCCTAACAATGTAATTTTTTTTCTCCAGCAGAATTCCTAAGTTGCTATGGAATGGTAGATAATAACTGCAATTAAAGTTGTCTATTGGGCAACTTTCCATGAAGACCAAGATAGGCAGATTTAATTTGTGAAAGAAAAATGGAGGATTCTGGATGTGCAGCAGGAGTTTACTACTTGCTATTGCCCAAAGCAAAGATTTTAGTCACATCCTCAGAAAAACTGCAACAGGAGACAAACCTGACCTTTTTTGGAGTCGGGCAAACCTCCCCTTTTTTTTTCTTCCTTTTCTGCTGATCTTCAACAATTTACTGAACTCAGTTTCCACGCCTGTAAAATACAAATGATATGCCTATCTGCAGAGTCACTGGGAGAAATAAATGAAATAATGAATTATAGTACAGTATCTGGCATGTAGTGGGAGTTTAATAAATTATAGTTTACATACCTCAGAAGAGTACTTGCCTCACTTTTCCTTGTACAGTAATTTTTAATCTTACTATTAAACTAACCCTTATGGTGGTGTGGCTACACTGAGTTTAGAAATTGCTCATATCTTCCCAAATTGTGTAGTATAAAAAGAATGCTATCCTGGTTGTTTTTGTAGAATATGGAAGTCCCTGCAGTAAGTAGGCAACATGCCACCCTTCTATTCAATACAGCACTAGAACAAGGCAAGTGGGACCTTTGTCGACACATGATTCGATTTCTTAAAGCCATTGGCTCTGGAGAATCTGAGACACCTCCATCCACACCCACAGCTCAGGTTAGTTGCAAAAGTTATACATCTTCTCTAGGCCATACACCCATATAGCATCTTTTTCTAACACTACTGCATATTGTGTGTAATCCTAGGAACCCAGTTCCAGTGGTGGATTTGAATTCTTCAGGAATTGAAGCATCAGTTTATCCCAGTCAGCTGAAAATGTTCCTCCCAGTAAATTTAGTTTACAGAAAACACTAAGCATGCCATCTGGTCCCTCTGGAAAAAGGTAAAATAATAAAGATATAAAATATAATGATATAAAATATAAATATACAAATATATAGATAAATATAAAATATAAAGGTATAAAAAATAATGCTTTCTGGGTATCCATGACACATGGCATTTCAGGACATTTACAAAATTAGGTCTTAATGAAAACAACTATTTAATCCAATTGCAGTTTCTTTTTCAATTCCCAAAAAGCAGAGGTCACACAGAAGGCTTCCCTTTTTCTTCCTCCCAAGTTCACTTCTGTACTCTTTGTATAGTTTCTGCCCCTTTTTCTAGAATAGGTTTTGATGTACCTGTTCTGAATGTAACAAACTTTGTTTGTTTGCTTATTTAAGACGGAGTCTTGCTCTGTCCCCCAGGCTGGAGTGCAGTGGCACCATCTCAGCTCATTGCAACCTCTACCTCCAGGATTCAAGTAATTCTGCTGCTTCGACCACCCGAGTAGCCAGGATTACAGGCATGTGCCACCATGCCCAGCTAATTTTCATATTTTTAGTAGAGACAGGGTTTCACCATGTTGCACAGGCTAGTCTCAAGCTCCTTGCCTCAAGTGATCTGCCCTCCTTAGCCTTCCAAAGTGCCAGGATTACAAGCGTGAGCCACCCTACCTGGCCAAATGTCACAAACTTATTTTTTTTCCATAAGCTGTTGGGGTACAGGTGGTATTTGGTTACATGAGTAAGTTCTTTAGTGGTGATTTATGAGATTTTGGTGCATCCATCACCCGAGAAGTATACACTGTACCATATTTGTTGTCTTTTATCCCTTGCCCCCTTCACTCTTTCCCCACCAAATCCCCAAAGTCCATTGTATCATTCTTCTGCCTTTGCATCCTCATAGCTTAACTCCCACATATCGGTGAGAACATACAATGTTTGGTTTTCCATTCCTGAGTTACTTCACTTAGAATAATAGTCTCCAGTCTCATCGAGGTCATTACAAATGCTATTAATTCATTCCTTTTTGTGGCTGAGTAGTAGTCCATCTCTCTCATACACACACACACACACACACACACACACACGCACGCACACACACAACAGTTTTTTATCCACTCATTGATTAATGGGCATTTGGGTGGTTACACGATTTTCCAATTGTGAATTGTGCTGCTATAAACATGAGTGTGCAAGTATGTTTTTCGAATAATTACTTCTTTTCCTCTGGGTAGATACCCAGTAGTGGGATTGCTGGATCAAATGGTAATTCTACTTTTATTTCTTCAGGGAATCTCCACACTGTTTTCCATAGCAGCTGTACTAGTTTACATTCCCATGAGCAGTGTAGAAGCATTGCCTGATTACCACATCCACGCCAACATCTACTGTTATTTAATTTTTTTATTACAGTCATTCTTGCAGGAGTAAGGTGGCATCACGTTGTGGTTTTGATTTGAAAATGCAACAAACTTTTAAATTACCTCTGATTATAGAGGACCAAAGTAAAAAGGAAGATAGACAGATCTGTAGGTAATCCAAAAGCCTTCTTAAAGTCAGTACTTTACCCTTCTTTCTAGTTATCTTTTAATAAAAAATAAAAATTTAGTGCTAATGCATTTGACTGTCCTGTGACCTCTTGATTAGAGAAGTTATTAAACAGTGGGGGGAGCCAAAGGAATTGTATGCTGGAGACTGAAACTGCTGTCACCTATAGATGGGATATTGTCTTCTGAGAGATGACTATGAATTTACACTAAACATGATCAAATCATGAGAATTTCCTCTGGTTTGTGAGGCCTGTGTATTCCTTCTTATGTTCCTGTCTCATTTTTTTCCTTACTTAATCCTTTCTTTTATATTGTTTATATTCTTTTTTTTTTTTTTCCTCAGGACAGCATAACATATGTTTATATTGTTACTACAGTGCCTGGCACATAGTGAGAGCTAACTGAACATTTGTTATTGTCATGTTTTACTGTTTATTAACAAGTGCTTACTACATGCCAGGCCCTGCTCTAAGCATTTATATGCATAGTCTTTTTTTCCTTTTTTGAGACGGAGTTTTGCTCTTGTTGCCCAGGCTGATGAACTGGTGCAACCTCAGCTCACTGCAACCCTCCGCCTCCCAGGTTCAAGTGATTCTCCTGCCTCAGCCTCCTGAGTAGCTGAGATTACAGGTGCCTGCCACCACGGCTGGCTAATTTTTTTTGTATTTTTAGTAGAGACAGGATTTCATGTTGGCCAGGCTGGTCTTGAACTCCTGACCTCAGGTGATCCACCCACCTTGGCCTCCCAGAGTGTTGGGATTACAGACTTGAGCCACTGTGCCTGGCCAGGTCCTTTAAATAACTCTGTGAGAGTTATCCACATTGCATAGGTGAAGAAACAGAGGCCTAGGAAAATAAACTTAGTTATGTTCACACAACAAATGAGTGGCAGAGCCAAGATCTGAATCCAGGCAGTCCTGCATCAGAGACCAGGCTCTTTACCCCCACCACTAAACTGCCTCTCACTTAAAGTATCACATTATCCAATTACCAGTCCAGTTCCCCCACATTAGCTCATGTGAGTCAGGGATGAAGACTATACGTAGTCAAGTTGTAATTTATAAAAGTTGGTTTTAGGACTGTCAAGGTGGCTCACAACTGTAATTCCAGCACTTTGGGAGGCCAATGTGGGAGGATTGCTTGAGGCCAGGAGTTCAAAATGAACCTGGGCAACATAGCAAGATCCCATCTCTGCAAAAATAAAAATAAATTAGCCAGGCATGGTGGCAGGTACCTGTAGTCCCAGCTACTTGGGAGGCTTAGGTAGGGAAGATAGCTTGAGCCCAGGAGTTTCAGGTTGCAGTGAGCCATGATCACATCACTGCACTCCAGACTGGGTGACACTGTGAAACCTTGTCATTTAAGAAAAATAAAATTGGTTTTCTTTTCATATATCTGCATGACTCACACTGAGAAATTTAATTTCATTTGCCTGTCTGTCCTTAGTTTCTTTGATATGTTCTCCTTCCCTCTTCTCATTGGGCTTTTCAAATACATCATGGGTTTGTTCCCTTTCTTTCCATCAGCCACTCATCACTTGCTTCCCAGTCTGACTTATTCTGTCCCCTTTTCCTATTCCCATATTCATTCTCCAAATGTCTTAAAGCCTGCTGTGTTCCAGGGGTTGTGGTGTCACATGGAGGAGAAGCCCTGATGCTTTATCTTCATTGTCAATGATAATTGTTTCTTGGATCGCTTGTCTTCTTGTCTTCTTTCTCAGTACTACTGCATAATAAGTATGTGAAATCCTCCAGTAAAGCTTATTCTGGAGAAATAATCTTGTGTTTCCACTTAACAGATGGAGCAAAGACAGTGACTGTGCTGAGAACATGTATATTGACATGATGCTCTGGAGACATGCTCGGCGCCTCTTAGAAGACGTGAGGTTAAAGGACCTTGGCTGCTTTGCAGCCCAGCTGGGCTTTGAACTAATTAGTTGGCTTTGCAAGGAACGTACCCGAGCTGCCCGGGTAGACAACTTTGTAATAGCCCTGAAGAGACTCCACAAAGATTTCCTGTGGCCACTTCCAATTATCCCAGCCTCTTCTATCAATTCTCCTTTCAAAAATGGAAAATATCGAACTGGTAATGTAGACTTTGTGTCACTTGTACAAGGAGAATTGTATTTTACCCCATGTAGTTAGACATTTTATTAGTTGATATTCAAGGGATTATTTTTATTCCAAACTTAGGAGTGGATAAAGCCAACTTTTTGTACATCAGTTGGAATGTCCACTGCTTGACCAAGGGTGTAAATAAAGTAGAACCTTTTTCTCTAAATCTTAAGACCTTGAAGTCTAATTCAAAAATCTAATCATTCTTGGATTATAAAGAAGTTGAGAACTAGCTGAATATAAAAGCTACCATGCTTATGTTATTGTGGGAAGGAGTTCTGGAACCAGATAGACAAGGACCTCAAAATAAGCTGACAGAACTCATTCCAGGGAAACAGGCCACCTTCTAAACTAGGAGAGGACAAACTGAAAGTGTATTTGGTAAAAGAAAAATTTAAAGTTTTTAAATTCAGGTCTTTTCATGAAGACTGTTCTAATTATTATTTATGAATATCAAAACCAAAACTTTTAACTTTGGCATTTGGAAACTTCATGTCATCTTAAGAGCCAAAGCAAATCACTTAGAAGATCAACATATAAGTTTTGCCTAGCTCCAGTAAGAGATAGGATGATATAACTGTTAGGTGATATTGTGTGGTCACTCTATTGTGTTACAGTCACACACGTCTCTAGTTTTGGGGTGGCCGATACAGTTCAGGGCAGTAATTGCCTTTGAACTGTGCTTATTGGGTAGGCAGATGAGGGAAGCTAAAAGAGCTCAATTGAAAATGTCAGTGTGTGCATCTTGAATTTCTTCCTCCATTTTTTGTTCTTGGACCTACTCTGCAGTGGGAGAGCAGCTGTTAAAGTCTCAATCAGCTGACCCATTTTTAAACCTTGAGATGGATGCTGGCATCTCCAACATCCAGCGAAGTCAGAGTTGGCTCAGCAGCATTGGCCCCACACATCATGAGATAGACACAGCTTCATCCCATGGACCACAAATGCAAGATGCCTTCTTGTCACCTTTATCTAATAAAGGTAAATATCATTTTAAATCCTAGCTCTTCTTCAGTTCCTTTGAAGAAAGTTTATATGCTATAGCACTTCAGAGATGGAGCTTCACTCTTTTTTCTAACATGATGGAGGATTAACGATTTGTATCCGCTGGAGAGGTGGACAGTTTGTAGAACAAGGCCAAATTGGCCTTGACTGTACTTTGCTATATTTATTTTACATGAACAAAAACAAATAGTGCAGATCAACATTAATAGATGAATCTTTGTAAATCAATACTGATGATAAGGAAACACTAACTTTGAGCCCCCAAGTAAGCAAAATGTTATCCTCATATAAAGAATTCCATTTTTATCATAATTAGATGTGGATCATAAAAAATTTTACTCCATTATCATTTTTTCCCCATTATCATTTTTATATTATTTTTCTTTTGGAATGTGTGAGATGGTAGTATTTTTTATTTCATCAGTAAAAATTTGTGGTCATTTGCTTTTTCTCTTGCTATTTAGGTTCCTACGTAATATCCTTGATTTTGCCTCCAGGCCTTAAAAGCTTGTAATATTTACTCTGGCCCTTTTACAAAAAAATGTACACCAATCTCTGCTCTATAGTAATGGGTAAATTACAAACTGAAGAGGTTTTGAAGCAATTTATGTTAGTATAGGGTTATAAAGTATAGGAGATTAAACAGCAGTTTGTCAGAGTTTTTGCAGTTTTTTTAGTGGTCAGGTATTTGTCTGTTTGATTATCAGTTGGTCATCACTGTTACCTGAGCTGCTACTATGTGAGGAGGCTTACAGATCTCATTAGTTTTTTTTTTTTCTAATTGTGGTAGAATACACAATTTATCAGCTTAATCATTTTTAAGCAGTTTGTAGTGTTTACACCCCATTGTTCTGCAGTCAACCTCCAGAACGCTCTTCATCTTCAAAATGAAAACTCTGTATATGTTCTTTATTAACAACAACTCCCCCATCAGTTCTTCCCCCCCCAGCCACTGGCAGCCACCATTTTATTTTTTCTCTCTCTGAATTTGACTGTTCTAGGTACTTCATATAAGGGAATCATACAGTGTTTGTCTTTTTGTGACCAGCTTATTTCACTTAGCATAATGTCCTCATCTTCATCCATGTTGGAGCATGTGTTACTCCTTTGTATGTGGATACCACGTTTTTTTTTTTTAATTTTTTTTTTTAAAGAAAGAAAAAGAAAAGAGAGAAAGAAGGAAAAAAAGAGAATGAAAGAAAGGGAAAAAGAAGAAAGAGGGAGAGAGAACGGGAATCTTGCTCTATTGCCCAGGCTAGAATGCAGTCTAAAAATGGGTATTGAAAAGCTCTTTTATAGTAATAATTGTGTTATACAATGGAGACAGGAAGGAATAAGGGAGGAAAATAACAAACAGCCAACCAATATTTTATTTAAACCTATGAAATGCTATGCAGTTGCTGGGGAGTAATTTACTCCCAACCCTGTGGTCACTTTTAGAATAGATGTGATGTGTTACTGAAGATGATGTATGTTTTGTGGATTTGGAGTAGAGAGTTCTGTAAATGTTTATTAAGTTTACTTGTTCGAGGTCTAAGTTCAAGTCCCAGGTATCCTTGTTAACCTTCTGTCTCATTGATCTGTCCAATATTGACAATGTAGTGTTAAAGTCTCCCACTATTATTGTGTGGGAGTCCAAGTCTCTTTGTAAGTCACCAAGAAGTTGCCCTATGTATCTGGGTGCCCCTATATTGGGTGCGCATAGACTTAGGATCGTTAGCTCTTCCCATTACATTGATCCCTCTACCATTATACAATGTCCTTCTTATCTCTTTTGGTTTCTATTACTTTAAAGTCTGTTTATCAGAGACGAGAATTGCAACTCCTTTTGTTTTTTTTTTTTGCTTTCCATTTGTTGGCAAATCTTCCTCCATCCCTTTGTTTTGAGTCTCTGTATATCCTTGCATGTGAGATGGGTCTGGATGCAGCTTACCAATGGGTTTTTTGGAATGGCTGATACTGGTTGTTCCTGTCTGTATATAGTGCTTCTTTCAGAAGCTCTTGTAAAGCAGGCCTGGTGGTAATGAAGTCTCTGAGTACTTGCTTATTTGTAAAAAAAAAATAATTTTTCCTTCACTTATGAAACTTAGTTTGGCTGGATATGAAATTCTGGGTTGAAAGTTCTTTTCTTTAAGGATGTTGAATATTGGCCCCCACTCTCTTCTGGCTTGTAGGGTTTCTGCTGAGAGATCTGCTGTGAGTCTGATAGGCTTCCCCTTGTGGGTAACCTGACCTTCTCTCTAGCTGCCCTTAATATTTTCTCCTTCATTTCAACCCTGGTGAATCTAATGATTATGTGTCTTGGGGTTGCTCTTTTTGAGGAATATCTTTGTGGTGTTCTCTGTATTACCTGGAGTTGAGTATTGTCCTGCCTTGCTAGGTTGGGGAAAGTTTTCCAGGATAATAGCCTGAAAAATATTTTCCAGCTTGGATTCATCCTCTTCGTCACATTCAGGTACACCTATCAAACGTAGATTAGGTCTTTTCACGTAGTCCCATATTTCTTGGAGACTTTGCTCATTCCTTTTTACCCTTTTTTCTCTAATCTTGTCTTCTCGTTTTATTTCGTTAAGTTGGTCTTCGCCTTCTGAAATCCTTTCTCCTGCTTGATCAATTCGACTGTTAAAACTTGTGCATACTTCTCGAAGTTCTCGTATTGTGTTTTTCAGCTCCATTAATTCACTTACATTCTTCTCTAAATTGTCCATTCTCGTTAACATTTCGTGAAACCTTTTTTCAAGGTTCTTAGTTTCCTTGCATTGGGCTAGAACATGTTTTTAGCTCACAGAAGTTTCTCATTATCCACCTTCTGAAGCCTAATTCTGTTGCTTCCTCACATTCATTCTCCATCAGGCCTTGTTCAATTGGTGATGAGGAACTGCAATCCTCTGTAGGAGGAAAGGCATTCTGATTTCGGGTGTTTTCAGCCTTTTTGCGCTGGTTTCTTCCCATCTGTGGATTTATCCACCTGTTGTCTGTGTAATTGCTGACTTTCAGATTAGGTCTCTCAGTGGATGTCCAGCTTGTTGGTGGTTAAGTTTTTTCTGTTTCTTAGTTTTGCTTTGGCGGACGCCCCCTACCCCACAGAGCTGGACCTTCCCGGGTTCAGCTGTACTTGCTGTGAAACTCAATCCTCAGCAGTTCCAATTGCTGGTTTTTTTCTGTGTGTGTTGGGGGGGACCAGCCTTCCCCTGCTGCGACCCACTACACCGGCTGAAACAGCCCCGTTAAGATTCGTGGCGCTTTCTGCCCGGGAATCTCCCGGTCTGGTTCCCCGCTTCAGTCCGCTTCTCAATCAGCTGAATGGGAGACTCTGCCTTCCCGGAGCTCCAACGCCAACTAAAGGGCACCCAGTCCCGTATACTCCAGACTGAGAACCGCCGCGCCGGGGCGCCTGCAAAACGGCTGCGCCGGCCAAGTCGCGCTGGCGACCAGTGGGGCTCCTCCGCCGGGAATCTCTTGGTCCGTGGGCAATAAAAATTCATCTGAAAATGTGGCGTCCACTCACTCTCTGCACTTTCAGTGGGAGCTACAATCCTGAGCTGCTGCTAATCGGCCATCTTGGATCTCTCACTTCGGATACCACGTTTTGTGTATTCATTTGATGGACACTTGCATTGCTTCTACTTTTGGCTATTGTGAATTCTGCTATGAATGTGGATACATATAATATTTCTGTGAGACTCTATTTTCAGTTCTTTTGGGTATATACATATTCAGAAATGGGACTGCTGGGTGATACCGTAATTCTACTTGTAATTTTTTTGAGGAAAATCGCCATGTTTCCCATAGCAATTGCACCATTTTACATTCTCAGCAGTGAATGAGGGTTCTAATTTCGCCACATCTCACCAACACTCACTTTCTGTTTTTTGATAGTAGTCATCTTAATGGGTGTGAGGTGGTGCCATTACTTGTTTTAGAAAACTTTCTGAAAGAGATAATTTCAAATATATTAAAAAGTAGAGATAATAATATAGTGGGCTCCCCCTCCATCCTCCATGTGGCCATCACTCAGCTTCCATCACTAATGGCCACATTTGTTTAGTGTATTCCCCCATCCTGTATTAACTGAAGAAATCCATGACACATTATCTATAAATATTTCAGTATTTTTCCTACAAGGACTCTAAGAATTATGACCAAAATACTATTATCCCTATAAAAATTTGGTAATTACTTAATACCATCAAATATTCAATAAGTATTCAGATTTCCAGTTATTTCGTAAACATCATAATTTTTTATAGGTTAAGATTTAAATAAGGTTCACATATTGTGATTGTGTTCTTAATTCTCTTTTCAAGTGGATGTTCCCTACCATCTCCTTTTCCCTTCCTTGCAGTTTATTCATTGAAGAAATTTGATTTTGTGGATTTTACACTAATGATTTTGCTTATTATATCTTCATCGTTTAGTTTAACAGTTTCCTCTGTGTTTCCTGTAAATTAGTAGCTGAATGTAAAGACTTGGTCAAATTCTAGCCAGATTTTGTTGAGGGAAGCGGGGAAGACTGCTTCATAGGTGGTGGTAGTATGTTTTTCTATCTAAAGGTACATAATGTCTGGTTATCTAATTAAAAAAAAAATATCTTCTATGTTCACATGGTAATTTTAGCCATGGGTTTCATGTTTTAATTTCAAGATCCTGAGAAATCAACATCCGAGGAACAGCTAATATTTAAAATTAAAGGAAAATATATTTTCTACAAGAAGCTGGTTTGTAACTTCTGGCAATTCTTCATCAGGTGATGAATGCAGTATTGGTTCAGCTACAGACTTGACTGAAAGTAGCTCCATGGTGGATGGAGATTGGACAATGGTGGATGAAAATTTCTCTACACTCAGTTTAACTCAGTCAGAGCTGGAGCACATTTCCATGGAGTTGGCCAGTAAAGGGCCTCATAAATCCCAGGTCCAGCTTCGGTGAGTTTCTGGTCTATTTGAAATCACAGAATACCTACTCAGAGTATTTGGGCATATAGGTATGAGGCTACTGTCCTAATAATCATTGCACTTCTGTGCATCTTACAGATCCTCCTTAGCATAAATCATTTTGTTTCTGCTTTTATTTAGGTATTTGCTACATATTTTCATGGAGGCAGGGTGCCTGGACTGGTGCATTGTTATAGGCCTGATTCTTAGAGAATCCTCAGTAATCAATCAAATTTTGGTTATTACACAGTCTTCAGAGGTAGATGGAGAGATGTTACAGAACATAAAGACAGGGCTACATGCAGTGGACCGATGGGCATCTACAGACTGGTAAGTGCTGCTTTACCATCTTTACATCTAATATTTCAGGTTGGTGTCTCTTGGTGAATCCTGTCCTTTCACCTTAAGGCTTAGCTGTAGTTCGTGTATTATACTTATACATTATTATGTTCATTTTTAAGCTACTTTCTTTAGTAATCATTCTATACTCAGCTATTTAAATGAATAATATCCATCGAGTAAAGTTACAGTGTTGGTCAGTGTATAATTTATACTGGTAATGCATGTCACTGACTTAAGATTGATGCAGTGCAAATGAGCTTAGAATTAGACTGGAACTTCAGATTTGCAGTCCTGTGGAAATGGAAGCTATAATCTAAAAATGTCTACTTGGAAAGTCTCAAAGTTAAGGTCCATGTCAATTTAACATTCCTTGGCAGTTACAAGCAAATCCAAATTAGAATTGTGGTGGCAGTTAAGAGCCTTGGACTCTAGCCCTGTCTTTATTACCAGTTATATGTATTCCGGGCTAGTTACTTCCCTTTCTTGGATCTGGTTTTCCTTAATTGCCAAATGCCTTTAGGTTAGATGTTGTCTGAAGGTCCTTTTTCGAGTCTAAACTCCTTTTGGCTTTTCAATTGTAAAATACAATTTTTAGTTGTAATACTGGTTCTAAAACATCAGCCTTTGCCCCTAGTGCTTAGAAACTTAAGCCTGAGGCTTATGCAACATGCAGCCCGCTCTGTGCTGGGCAGGACACCCCAGAAGCGTTTCCTCCCTACCTTCTTTGCCTCCTCCCTCCCCCTCATAATCTATCATTGTCCTTACCATATCAATGTTTAGTAGGAGTTTATCTAACATTCTACCAAACCTTTTGAATTATGGCAGATGAGCTAATGTTTTTTTTCTCTACACAGTCCTGGATATAAGCCATTTTTAAACATCATTAAGCCGCAACTGCAGAAGCTTAGTGAGATAACAGAAGAGCAGGTCCAGCCAGATGCCTTCCAGCCAATAACTGTGGGTAAGACTCCTGAACAGAGTAGCCCCCGGGCAGAGGAGAGCAGGGGCTCCTCCAGCCATGGAAGCATCCCCCCAGAGTGAAGTCAGGAGTAGCAGTATGGTCAGCCGGAAGAGGAGGACATAGCCCAAGCAGAGGAGGAAGAACCTTTTCAGGATGGGACTTATGACTGTTCTGTGTCCTAACAACAGTGAGGTTCCATCACAATGGGGCAGTATTAATTAGCAGCAGCATGCAATTCTACATTGTAACCTAGTTGGCTGATTTAACGGGAGAACTCAGTTCAGAGACTCTTTGGTAAAGTATTATTAGATTTTAACTAATTCTTGTCTAAGAAATCTTTTTGACTCCATTAACAATGTGATATAAAGCATCTTTCATAAAAAATTTTTAAGTGGCAGTGAAAAGTAAATATTGTACAGATGTACATGGGAATATTTTGGTTTTACTCAGAGGTTGATAGCTCTTAAACCATAGGAATTGTTTTGTCCTAGGTGAGCTTACTTTTTCACTACTTACAGCTTCTTATGTTTCCTGGTTCTGTGTTATGTCCAGACTGCTTTTTTAAAAAAATGCTAAGGTGCTTGCTGTAGTTTATCAGGTACTTAAGCTACCTACCTGTTTGCTCCCTTGGATAGAGCTCGCTGGACTCCTTAATCAGTCCTCCTGAATTAGATTATCTACCCTGGCGCACTGTATGTGCCAGTGTGATAGAAACATTCTCCTTGGCTTTACTAGCCCGTTAAATCCCAGTCCAGAATTGATGGAAGCTATTGACCTGTGAGTTGATGTGCTTGTTTTAGCAAGCTTGATTTCCATTAGATCAGTGTGAGTACAGGTCTGATGGATTCTTCTCAATTATGCTGTTAGATACCACTAAACAATTTTGTATTAAGGAACAGTATCTTTTTGTGAATACTCTTGTGTAAATACACCCAAAGGCACTGTTCATATTTTTAGGGCTTGTATTATAATTTGTAAGCTTTTAACTCTGGATTCTGCATGTCTACAGATACAAAGATAGGGCTTGCTCCTCTTTGCAAATTGAGGAAGACAGATTTTTTGGCTTGGTCATGAAGTAATGGAAATGATCACACTGATCATGAAATGCAGCAGGTTTTGTGCAAATTAATGTAGTTTTATTTATTGCTTTTGTAAATTGAATAAAGATGGACTTCTATAAATAGACTGCTGAATCCTGTATTATCACGGCTACTAAAAATTAGTATGTAAAGAATGCATTCTTCATTGTAAACCTAAAATATTTTATGTACCTCTAGAAATGACTTAAATTTGTTTTCATACATTATGAAAACAGAACTGCATACTCCTTAATTGCTTTAGACTAAACACACATCCACTGTATGTACTTCTAATTACCTTATAACAGTATTAATTTAGACAGCTTGTTTGTACTGTGCAATTTGAACAAGGAATGCGATGTTATTTTTTACAAAAAACTTGTTTATTTTTATAATAACGATGTATTTGATGTGGACCAAATTCGTACCACTATATAAAACAACCTCTTTTCCCATTGTGCAATTGTAGTTTAGAAACAAAACTTGGTTCTTCTTGCTTTTTAAAGTAAATGGCTAGATTTAGTTGTCTTAACCAGGTTTCCTTTGAAAGAAACTCAAAACCATTTTGAAACTGCTTAGTTCAGAATTCTTCAAAGTATTTAAAATTACTGAGTTGGATAATATACTATCATTTACTTTTTACATTACAAGTGCAATAATTTCACAAAATAAAACTCCCGAATGGGTGGAGTATGTGATTATTGGTACCTGGTCCTTCTGGTGCTATTTTTAAGTTTTTGTTTTCAAACCGCGCTTTCCCTGAATCTTAAGATAATGTTTTGCATGTGAGTACATGCAGCCCAGCAAGAAACTTAAACTGAACTCTCTTCTCCTGTCGTAGTCCATTAAGGAGAAGAGCCAGCATTGCTTTTGTGTTTGGTGTGAATATTCAGTCAATAAAAATGATTTACCATTATAAAGAGCTGTGATCTTCTCAAGTATCTTAAATAAAACACTGTGCTATTGAGTTCATCTCACATTCTTGAAAGCAGGGCACCAATAAGTTAACTGTATTCCTGTGGGTTAGGCCGTGAATCTTTTTTTTTAATAAAATACTCCTTTTTCAACTAATAGAAATAGGTCCCACAGCAAAAATTTGGCAGGTTTACAGAAAATTTGGTAATTTGTTATAAATTTTTACAACTCCATTTTAATTTTGTTGTGTTGTTTGGTTCACATATCAACTGTTTAAGCCATAATTTTAGCCAATGAATTTAAATATTCAGTATAATTATTTGAGGTTTACTAGATGCATTTATTAATAAGTTATTTGCTGAAACCAAAACAGGAAGTCATTGGGGTATGGGAATAAAATCAACCTTTGCTTGTAATTAAAGTTGCTGCTATTTCTGTAATATGTATTTTTCCCCACTTTGTAAAGGGCAATAAAACCATTACAAAAACTTTTGTTTACGCATCATCTCAGGTTAACAACAAAAGCCACAAAAATCATCTTTTCATTATATAATTCTGTTTCTTAGAATTTTCCTTATGAAATAACTAGAAGTTCAGACCGATTTATTTAAAATATTTGTTTGTATGTAGATTTAGAATGGGAGCATCAAGAGTTGGCAACATTCTAGATGCCTAACAGTAAACTATTGGTGGAAACAGTCCATATCGATGACATGGAAAATGTTCAAAATATAATGAAGAAATGACAGAAAATTATGTATACTGTAAGATACCCACCATGCAAACAAAATTTTACATGTAAGTATAGAGGAACCTAGGTGTCATTTCTAATAAGTGAGATTAAAAATTACTTTGACTTTTTCCCATTTTCCTAAATATGCTTTCAGTCTCCATGGATTTGCCTATTCTGGACATTTCATATAAATGGAAACATACAGTATGTGGACTTCTCTGTCTCCCTTCTTAATTTGGCACCAAAACATGTTATTGTTTGTTATTTTGGCTGTAGCCATCCAAAGTTGTAATATGAAGTGGTATCTCATAATAGGGATTTTCATTTACCTAATGGCTAATGTACATCTTCTCGTAGGATTATTAGCCATTTGTATATTTTGAAGAAAAATGTCTATTTAGGTCATTTCATTATTCACTCGCTGGAGTTCTTTATGTTGTAGATACTATTTTATATACATATAAATTGCAGATATTTCCTCATTCTGTTGGCTTTCTTTTCACTTTTTTTCCCTAGGCTTCAATATTCATGGTTGTTTTTTTTTTAAGTGATGTTAATTACAGCATTTGAAGGGAGGATATAACTCCACACAAAATAGAAGACTCTAAAATGTACCCATTAATGCTGCTAAATAACAAATTGGTAAGAATACAACAGAAGTCTGATTTAAGTTCTGAGTGTCGTCACCATGTGATTACAATCACAGTCTTTCAGTCATTTCACTTTCTTGATAGTGTCCTTTGAAACACAGTTTTTCATTTTGATTAAGTCAAACTTACTTTTCCTTAGTTGCTTGTGCCTCATCCAGTGTTATAAATATTTATGCCTAAGTTTTAAGAGTTTTATAGTTGCATCTCCTACATTTAGGTCTTTGATCCGTTTTAAGTTTTGTATATGGTATAAAAGATGTGATTTCATTCTTCTAATGTGGCTACTGTCAGAGTACCATTTATTGAAAAGATTTTTTTCCCATTGTCAAAAATCCACTATAGATGTATGGGTTTCTTCATAGACTCTTAATTGTATTATAATGATCTGTAATCTCTTCTTACGGCCATACCACATTGCCTTGATTTCTGTTGCTTTGCAGGAAATTTTGAAAGTGGGAGTCCTAAGGTTGTTTTTTCTAGGCTGTTTTGGCTATTCTAGGTCCCTTCTATTTCCATATGAATTTTAGGATCAGGTTATCAATTTCTCTACTAAACTAAAGGCATTTGAGATTTTGATAAGGACTGTATTCATGACATAAAGCAATGTGGAAAATATTGCCATATTAAGCCTTCCAGTCCATGAACATGAGATGTCCTTCCATTTATTGGGTTTTTAGTGTTTTTTAACAATGAATTATAGTTTTTATTAAGTCTCATATTTATTCCTAAGTATTTTATTCCTAATGCTCTTGTAAAAAAGTGGAATTTTCTGGTTTTGGATTGCGTATATAAATACGGTTGCTTCTGTATATTGACATTGCATCATGCAACACTGAACTTTTCTTTTTCGTGGATTACTTAGGCTTTTCTATATCGAAGGTCATGTTGTTTGCCACCAGAGATAGTTTAAACTCTTCCTTTTCCATCTGGATGCCGTTTCTTTCTCCTGACAAACTGTCCTGGATAGAGCCACCAGTACAATGCTTATTAAGTGGCAATAGTGGGCATGCTTGTTGTCTTCTGATATTAGGAAGAATCTTGCTTTCATCACTAATTATGATGCTAGCTGTGGGTTTTTCATAGATAGCCTCCTGGTTGAGGATGTTCCCTTATGTATAGTTTGTCTAATAAAGGACAAAACCCACATGACAATTTCAATAGATGCAGTGTGTGTTTTCCTCATGGAAGGGTTTTGGATTCAAAACCAAAATCCTTCCATGAGGAAAACACTCAACAGTCTATGTGGGTTTTGTCCTTTATTAATATGGTACATTACACTGATTTTTGAGTGTTTTTGTTTTAAGAAAGAGTTTTGCTCTGTTACCCAGGCTGGAAGGCAATGGCAGAATGATGATGGTTTGCTGCAGCCTCAAACTCCTGAGCGTAAGCCATCCTCCCACCTCAGTTTCTCTAGTAGCTGGGTCCACAAACACACACCACCATACCCTGCTAATTTTTGTGTTTTTAGTAGAGACACGGTTTTGCCATGCTGTCCAGGCCAGTCTCAAACTACTTGGCTTAAGTGATCTCCCTGAAGTGCTGAGATTACAGCATGTGCCACTGTGCCTGGCCAACTTTCTAATTTTAAGCCAACCTTGCGTCTGTGGCATAAATTTCTTTTGGTCATGATGTAGAGCCAAATTTTAGAAAAGAAATTATCAACATGTTATATTTTTACAAATCAAATATGGAAGCAGAAGGGTCAAAAAATGCAGCGATCCACCCCCAAAACTCCCTAAGTATTTTTTAAAAAGACGAAGAGCCATAACTGCATCTTGGCTTTATTGGCCATAAAAGAAGGGCCAAGAGGAGAATTATTCTTTTAGGGCCAGTAACAGGCTAGAAGTTGTTCAGCTGCTTCACCATGTATTGAACTATTTCTGAGAGAATTCACTCAGAAAGCTTAAATAAAACTTGCACAGAGATCTTTGAACTCAAAAGTTCATGCTCTATTTTGGTGAGTGGTGACGCCCTTTCCTTCAGTGGAGGTGAGAATAAGCAATGGGTCACTCTGGCTGAAGGACAATTTCTTCCGTCCCTCCTACCCTTACTCCCTGCACTCCTAAAAGAACACCCTTTGCCCTTTGATATTTTTTTGTTAATGGGGATGATTTAAAACTGCTACATATGCTTAAGCTCAATATTTACCAAATTATTTCTGTGAAATTTAGAAGTACCATTTCATTCCAAGATGAAGGATTCCAACTGAAGAAAACATTTCCATGTTACTTGCTCTCATGAGCCATCTAGGTCATTTCTGTGGACATGGAATGACCCTTGAAAACAGGGGGGATACATAAAAACACAGATCTGTTTTTCTGTTAAAAAGATACCAACCAGTATATTAAAAAGTTTATTTCAGTAATATTGTAAGGCAACAATTAGTCCTCAGTAAATCAGCAAACCAGTGATAAGAAATTGACAAACACTCCTACAGCTTCCTGAGTCAGCAGGCTGGCTTGTGGCTCCCTCGGTAGTAATATCTTTAGGAATCCTATCGTGCTTGTTTATATATACTAAACTATAGAAACAAACACTTCATGTGACAGTCATTCTTACATCAAACACAAGAATGAACTACTGTGAAATCATAATTTTTACACATTTTCCCTGATTATGCAGTACTGTACTACTAACATTTAAATTCTGCAGAAAAAATGCATTTGTTAATGACTGTGTCAGCTTGAAAAGATTCTTTTAGAAATTAAATGATCAGATACTCTTTAAGAAAAAATTTAATCTCAGCGTCTTCCAATGTGACAGACTGTGTAGAGCCATATATACTTTCTATAATTACTTGACCATTTCTGGCATTAAAACAACCTCCCAGAATGTTACGAAAGCCCTGAGACTTAGTGAGCATCTTATTACTGACCTTGTACAATACCAAAGCTTCATAATGCTAAAGAAAACCAAAACAAAAGACAATGGTTTACACAGGGAAATAACCCAAAGGCAAAAGGAAAATCGTGATAATTTCTTACGGAAAAACAAAGGCATCCTTTCCAAAGTGGGTGGAAATCACAGGGAACACTAATTGTATCAGATTAAGCACGGGGACGCAAAATAGGCCCATATTTTAAAATTCATTGAGAGATTATTACTTTTTCTCCACAACTGTGATTCTGTACAAGATATAAACCCTACAAACCTTATGTGCTACCTGACAGATGAAAGCACCAGGAGCCATACTCTTGAAGCACTTGAGACCGATTTCTACAAAGTCCAGAAAAACCAATGACTCCAGTGTGCAGTGCTGATGCATGTGACAGCCCAACATGTTACCATTCAGCTCTGGCTGCAGCCCTGCTATCTACATGGCCCCAGTTAGTTTTTAGGGAGTCACAGATTGGGCAGGCAATGAGGAGCAGGATTTTAAAAGCACATCATACACATCAGACAAGCAGCCTAAGGACGTTTTCCTCCTGCTTTGCACACTTACTGTGCTCTTTGTATTCAAATAGATCCACAGGCCACCTTTCAAGAGCATTCCTCTCTCATTTCCTCCATCATCCAAGATAAATCTAGCTACCCCTTTGTTTTAACTGTGCCTTCCAACGTTTTACATTTCCTGATAATAAAAAGAAAGCTTGCACAGTTTACCACTCGATAACCCCCCTCACTGCTGGACCAAAAAGCCATGAGAGGTACTGCTATGATACACCTTGCAAGCTACATGGCCATATTCAAAATGAAAACCACCTTTAAGTCCTCATGCTGCCATTATGCAGGATCTGAACCACCTACAGGTACAGCGGTCTTACTCCAGTATAAGCCACAACCTCAAGTCTCAGGAAAGCCAGCCTGCTGGATAGTAAGTTACTGAGAAAATCTAACTGGCTGGAAGACAAGAAGACATAATAATATTATGCCATAAAGGATTAAGCTTGTGTAACACAGGACTCGTATGAAACAAAAGAGAATAAATATTTATAAAATGCCCACTACTCCCAGCCTGCCTTCTACCCCAGAATTGCCCAGGTGGCAGCTCAGTGCTCTGAGGAAGGAAGTTAAGGTCACATACTGGCACAAACAATATTCTGAACCAAAAGAACCTACGAAAACAAGAGGGCTATGTGGCCAAATAGTCTCCTTTTCAAATTGGTAAGATGGAGAGAGGTAACAGACATGTTTCAGAGGAAAACAGGCATGGAAAGCAGCACAGCAATGGATCTCAGTGTCCACTTGTCAGGACAGTGAGTCACGAGCTCAGCATGGGGTCCAGGCCTCAGTACAGAGACACAAAGCACACTCGAGAGGCTGCCTGAAGAAACAGCTAAGCACAGGCTACAGTCTCAAGAGTGCAATGCTTCTCCCCCAGCCCTATGGCAATCACTTCAGTGACCCACAGAGTTATAGTCTCAAGGGGGAATCATTACCCCAGTGAGTGATATTTCACCCACCATCCACTAATACGACAAATGGTCTTGGGGCTTAAATTGGAAACCACTTTTACCTCATTAACGATGGTCTGACAGTATACTTCTTTCTTGATCCTAAAGGGGCAGCTACTGAAGTGGTTTGTTGGCTTTTGTCCTTAAGATCACATAAAATGACGTGTGTGTAGTGGCAGTACCCACATGTGCTTAAGTGCCGGAAAACTGGCATTTTCAAGTGTCAACAGGCCATGCATCATTGTGCCACAGCTTAACCCTTATAGTGCTTGGCCCTGAAGAGTGTTAACCCAGAAAGCTCTTTGAACATATGCTCATTAAAATTCATTGACTTACGTTACAAACATCCACATAACATAGGGAGAAACCATGTCACATGGAGTATCCACTGGGCATGTACTTAGAGCTCATCCACAAGATTAAAACACAAAGAGATCGTAGGTGCACACCCAGGCAGAGGGAAATGTCCAATCTGGAAACTTCTCCTTCAGAGCATCCAGCTGAGGGGGATCTCTTGTCTTCCCCAGATAGATAGTGGGCAGCAATGGCCACAGTGACCATTTCTTCGGGATGTTCTTCTGAGACCTGCCAAAGAAAATCAATTAGTTCTTCAGTTCTTGGAAGCCAGAATACTGAACCCAAGGTTCTTGCTAAATACCACCTGGGAACCTAATCAATGAAACAAGCAATGCTGGGAAATGTGCACCTGCACTTCTATCCAGAACTGCCATGCAGAGGCCTGGAGTCCATGGGAGTAAAAGACAAAGTAGTCTCCTCCTTTACTTGTGACTGGGGTGCCATTGCCAAGAGACCACTGAGAAAGTGTTGACCCTTTGTGGGCTCGAACGTAGAAGGACATATGGCTTGGTCCTATAAGGTAGAAGGAAGAAAGAACAGTTAATCTTCTGAAAAGGATAAAAAAATAACCCACAATCCAAACCAGATTTCATAAAGGTTCATGCCTGTATGACTTTAAATATACTCACTATAAACCAGATGGAGGTTTACCAGTTTGAACACTTAGCGTGAATCAACAAGCTTAAGGAATGAGGTACAGCAGAGAAGACAGAGTCTAAATGAGAAAGCCTTAGTTTTAAGTTGGTCCTATCACATAATTGCTGCATGGCATCAGGAATTCAATCTAAGTCACAATGTATTCATCTGTGAAACACATTTTTTGAGGGGATTACCTTAGAAAAAGCGTATGGAAGTGTCAGCAAAACTGCAAAGTGCTACAACAGTACTGAATATGACTGTCATTATGAATGGAGTTGTAATTTTCAGAGTTGATCACGTAACACCTTAAAATGTTTTACTAGTTTTTCCCTTCAAGCTGGAAAATAACAGCTCAGTTGTGAAAATTTAGTTATCACTGGGAACTTCCAAGGAAACTGATGACAGTGGCAAACTAAAATAGATAAAACTAAACCAAAACACACCCTCGGCCTACCTTGAAAATAGAGCATACCCACATTTGCAATAAACATAAATTTGTAAATCTCGGGGAGCAATCTCACATACTTGTGCCCACCCTGCTAATGCTGCAAGGCTTTCTGGCAAATGCAGGCCAAGTAAGCCCACCCTAAATCTGAAAATACTACTATAGTGTCCAGTTAAAGGTTTACAGGGTAGGGACTTAAAGTACACATTATTGAGTACACATTATTGAACTAACAGTCTTCAAAAGCAAAGCTCAGGGAGAAATAAACCGAAAAAGAAGGGAGAGGCATCATTTGGCACTTGGGTGGTGAAGGTGAAAAGAAGCAAAAGAAAATTCAGGGTCCTGTAAGAAAAATCAAAACAAAACCTTGAAAGAGATACATATTATTCACACACACCAACACAAACTTACTGAAGAATCTGGACTTCATTACACTGGCAGAAAAAGAAGCCATTGCTAGAAATCATACAAAACAGCACAAAAATGAGGAAGGAAACAATAAACAAATCCATACAGTTACTACCAAAAAAAAAAAAAAATTCCTCTTGGAAAAAAAAAAAACAAAACATGAAGCAGAAGAAAACGTTATGACCATACTCCAACGACCATACTCCAACTATAAATACATACACAAAAACATATGGGGATATTTAAAACCCCACCATGAATCAGAAATTCTTACTAGAAGGAAGAATTAAAAGGACTGAACTCAAAAAAGAAATGAAGGACAAAGGCAAAATTACCTTAGAAATGAAGAAAATTGGGTCAGGCGCAGTGGCTCACGCCTGTAATTCCAGCAATTTGGTAAGTCGGGGCGGGTGGATCACTCGAGATGGGAAATTCGAGACCAGCCTGACCAACATGGAAAAATCCTGTCTCTACTAAAAATGCAAAATTAGCTGGGAGAGGTGGCACATGCCTGTAATCCCAGCTACTCGGGAGGCTGAGGCAGGACAATCACTTCAACCCAGGAGTCTCACTCTGTCGCCCAGGCTGGAGTGCAGTGGCGCCATCTCAGCTCACTGCAACTTCTGCCTCCAGGGTTCAAGTGATTCTCCTACCTCAGCTTCCTGAGTAGCTGGGATTGATTACAGGTGCATGCCACCACTCCCAGCTAATTCTTGTACTGGGGTTTCACCATGTTGGTCAGGCTGGTCTGGAACTTCTAACCTCATGATCCACCCACCTCAGCTCCCAAAGTGCTGGGATACAGGCATGAGCCACCGTGCCCAGTCTCTTTTTTTGGTAGAGATGGGGTCTCCCCATGTTGCCCAGGCTGAGCTCCTGGGCTTAACCCATCCTCCTGCCTCAACCTCCCAAAGTGCTGAGATTACAAGAATGAGCCACACCAGACCTGGCAGAAAGAACTTACTATAGTGAGGATTTTAATATATCCAAATGTATTACAAGAACAAATACTAAGGTCAAGGTGTAAGTCAAATGTACAAATGTTACATGTTGTAACAAAAATTGGATGGAAAATGGGAGAGGGAAAGAGGAAAGTAGAATAAGCATGCTGTTGTATAGGCTAATTGGTGGGGAGTTAATACTTTTTTTTTTTTTTTTTTTTTTTGAGAAAGTCTTGCTCTGTGGCCCAGGCTGGAGTGCAGTGGCACAATTTCAGCTCACTGCAACCTCCCGCTCCAGGTTCAAGTAAAATAACAGAGGATTAAAACAAATATAAATATTCATAAATGCCACAAAAATAAATGTTTTACAGAGCATAGAAGACACATCATAGAAAAAAGGAATATAATAAAGCAACACATATAACTGTAAAATATTGTGACAGCTGAGGCCAAATGTATGAGTAATAAAAATCACATACTGTATGTTTCTTGAATATGGAGAGATTTAGAAAGGGTAAATAAAGGTATGAACAAATGTACTTCAGTCAAGTGGAAATTGTTTAAAAGGCCTATCTTCTGAAAAAATAGAATTCAAGGCAAAAGCATTAAATATAAACGGGGCACTTTTTAATACTGAAAGTCACAATTGACAAGACATAAAAATTGTGAGTATCTATGCACCAGATAACATGGCAACTACTTTATAAAGAAAACGACAGAAGATGTGTATAGAAGATATATACATATAAACACATAAACACACAAATAAGAGACTCCAATATTCCACTCAGCACAAGACACATCAATTGAGCAAAAAGTGATGATATAGGAGGCCTTAAACAAAATGACCAATGAGGTAGATCATGTGGCTACAGGTTGAGTATTTCTTATTTGAAGTGCTTGAGACCAGAAGTGTTTCAGGTTTTGGAATACTTGAATTACCCTACAGGTATCATGTAGGCCTTTTTGGCATTTTAAACAGTATCTTGATACTACAGAACAGAGAATAAGCAAAAAAACAAAACTGTGTAATGCACAAAGCTCTGGGCTTCACATGAGGCATTATGGGAAACCTGCCACTGGCATATGCAGCCTACACATATACCATTTTATTATTCTTTACAGATATACATGCATGGAGAATCTGGGTGTGTGGGAAGGTATGTTACAAATGAAACACGCTGGAAAGGTTTTCTTTCCCTGGAATGCGGAATCAACTGTGTTGTGTGCCTATGTTTTACTATGACCTGTCATATGAGGTCAGGTGTGGAATTTCCCTCTTTTTTAAGACATGGTCTCACTCTGTCACTGAGGTTGGAGTGCAATGGTGCAATTATGGCTCACTGCAGTCTACAATGCGTAGGCTCAGGCAGTCCTCCCTCCTGAGTAGCTAGGACTACAGGCGTGAGCCACCATGCCTGGGTAATTTTTTAAGTTTTTGTAGAGGCAAGGTCTCACTATTCTGCCCAGGTTGGTCCCAAACTCCTGGCCCCAAGTGATGCTTTTGCTTTGGCCCCCCCCAAAACGTGAGCATTACAGGTATGAGCCACCATGGCTGGCAGAACTGTCTTTTTGTGGCATCAAGTTGGTGCTCAAAAAGTTTTGGATTTCAGATTTTCGGATAAGGGATGCTCAACCTGTATATATCAAAACTTTATATACTGATAATACAACATATACCTTCTCAAGTGAGCATCAAACACTTAGAAAATCAGGTACAAGAGGTCACACAAGAAATACTGGAAAGTCATATAAAATTATAAATAAATAACATTGATCACAATTCAGTTGAAATTATTAACAAAACAGCTTTCCTCTGGAAATTAAAAGGTCTTCTATTAAAGATCCTTCAGTGAAGAGGAAGTACAAACTGAAATTACAGAATTTTTTAAAAACAGGAACTGTTAGATATATGCAAAACAGTAATAAGAGGAAAATTCATTAACAATACATTTTTGTGGGGGTTAGGTGCAACAGCTCATGCCTGTAATCCTAACATTTTGGGAGGCCAAGGCAAGAAGATCACTTGAGGGCAATACAGCAAGATGACATCCATACATAAAACTTCTTTGAAAATTAGCCAGGTGGGGCCAGGCGTGGTGGCTCACACCTGTAATCCCAGCACTTTTGGGAGGCCGAGGTGGGCGGATCACCTGAGGTAAGGAGTTAAAGACCAGACTGACCGACATGGAGAAACCCTGTCTCTACTAAAAACACAAAATTAGCCAGGGGTGATGGCACATGCCTATAATCCCAGCTACTCGGGAGGCTGAGGCGGCAGAATTGCTTGAACCCAGGAGGCGGAGATTGCAGTAAGCCAAGATTGCGCCATTGCACACCAGCCTGGGCAACAAGAGTGAAACTCCATCTCAAAAAATAAAAACTAAAAACATAAAATTAAAAAAATTAGCCAGGTGTGGTGGCATACACCTGTAGTCCCAGCCACTCCAGACGCTGAGATAGGAGGATCACTTGGAGCCCATGAGTTTGATGCTGCAGTGAGCCATGACTGCACAACTGCACTCCAGCCTGAGTGATCAGGGAGATCCCAACTCAAAAATACCTACCTATTTTCAGTGAAATAAATTTTTGAAAATGACTTGGGTAAAAAAGAACAACAGAATAACCAAAAGGAAGGAATTACTAACGATGAAATCAAAAATCAATGAAATACAGAACATAAACAGACCTAATTTTTAAAAACAGAAGTTTGTTGCTCCTGAATGATGACTGGATAAACAATGAAATAAGAGCAAAAATAAAGATGTTCTTTGAAACCAATGAGAATGAAAGCACATCATACCAGAATCTCTGGGACACATGTAAAGAAGTGTCTAAGAGGGAAATTTATAGCAATAAATGCCCACATGAGAAGCAAGAAAAGATCTAAAATCGACACCCTATCATCAAAATTGAAAGAGCTAGAGGAGCAAGATCAAAAAAACTCAAAAGCTAGGAGACGACAAGAAATAACTAAGATCAGAGCAGAACTGAAGGAGATAGAGACACAAAAAATCCTTCAAAAAATCAATCCAGGAGCTGGTTTGTTTGAAAAAATCAACAAAATAGACCACTAGCCAGACTAATAAAGAAAAGAGAGAGAATTAAATAGATGCCAAAAAAAAAAAAAAAAAAAAAAAAGATAAAGGGGATATCACCACCGATTCCTCAGAAATACAAACTACCATCAGAGATTACTACAAACAACTCTATGCACATAAACCAGTAAACCTGGAAGAAATGGATAAACTCCTAGACACTTACATTCTCCCAATACTAAACCAGGAAGAAGTTGAATCCCTGAATAGACCAATAACAAGGGCTGACGTTGAGGCAGCAATTAATAGCCTACCAACCAAAAAAAGTCCAGACAGGTTTACAGGTGAATTCTACCAGACATACAAAGAGAAGTTGGTACCATTCCTTCTGAAACTATTCTAAACAATACAATAAGAGGGAATCCTCCCTAAGTCATTTTATGAGACCAACATCATCCTGATACCAAAACCTGGCAGAGACACAACTAAAAAAGAAAACTTCAGGCCAATATCCATGATGAACATCGACGCAAAAGTCTTCAACAAAATACTGGCAAACCAAATGTAACAGCACATCAAAATCAAGTAGGTTTCACCCCAGGGATGCAACGCAGGTTCAACATACGCAAATCTATAGACACAATCCATAACATAAACAGAACCAAAGACAAAAACCACATGATTATCTCAGTAGATTCAGAGAATGCCTTCAACAAAATTCAACAGGCCTTTATGCTAAAAACTCTCAATAAACTAGGTAGCAATGAAACGTATACCAAAATAATTTGAGCTATTTATGACAAACCTACAGCCAATATCATACTGAATGGGCAAAAACTGGAAGCATTCCCTTTGAAAACTGGCACTAGACAAGGGTGCCATCTCTCAACACTCCTATTCAATATAGTATTGGAAGTTCTAGCCAGAGCAATCAGGCAAGAAAAAGAAATAAAGGTATTCAATTACGAAAAGAGGAAGTCAAATTGTCTCTATTTGCAGATGACATGATTATTTACAAAACCCCATCGTCTCAGCCCAAAATCTCCTGAAACTGGTAAGCAACTTCAGCAAAATCTCAGCATACAAAATAAATGTGCAGAAATCACAAGCATTCCTACACACCAATAACAGACAGATAGCCAAATGATGAGCGAACTCCCATTCACAATTGCTACAAAAAGAATAAAATACCTAGGAATATAACTAACAAAGGATGTAAACGACCTCTTCAAGGAGAACTACAAACAACACTGCTCAAGGAAGTAAGAGAGGACACAAACAAATGGAAAAATATTCCATGCTCATGGCTAGGAAGAATCAGTATTGTGAAAATGGCCATTCTGCCCAAAGTAATTTATAGATTCAACGCTATCCCCATCAAGCTACCATTGACCTTCCTCACAGAACTGGAAAAAACCACTTTAAACTTCATATGGAACCAAAAGAGAGCCTGCATGGCCAAGAAAATCCTAAGCAAAAAGAACAAAGCTGGAGGCATCACACTACCTGACTTCAAAATATACTACAAGGCTACAGTAATCAAAACAGCATGGTACCGGTACCAAAACAGAGATATAGACCAATGGAACAAAACAGAGGCCTCAGAAGTAACACCAGACATCTACAACCATCTGATCTTCAACAAACCTGACGAAAACAAGCAATGGGGAAAGGATTCCCCTATTTCATAAATGGTGCTGGGAAAACTGGCTAGCCATATGCAAAAAGCTGAAACTGGATCCCTTCCTTACATCTTATACAAAAAATTAACTCAGGACAGATTAAAGATTTAAACATAAGACCTAAAACCATAAAACTCTAGAAGAAAACCTAGGCAATACCATTCAGGACATAGGCATGGGCAAGGACTTCATGAGTAAAACACCAAACGCAATGGCAACAGAAGCCAAAACAGACAAATGGGATCTAATTAAACTTAAGAGTTTTTGCACAGCAAAAGAAAGAATCATCAGAATGAACTGGCAACCAACAGAATGGGAAAGAATTTTTACAATCTACCCGTCTGACAAAGGGCTAATATCCAGAATCTACAAAGAACTAAAGTAGATTTATAAGAAAAAAAAAACCACATTCCAAAGTGGGCAAAAGATATGAACAGACACTTTTCAAAAGAGGACATTTATGAGGCCAACAAACATACAAAAAAATGCTCATCATCACTGGTCATTAGAGACATGCAAATGAAAACCACATTGAGATATCATCTCACACCAATTAGAATGGTGATCATTAAAAAATGAAGAGACAACAGATGCTAGAGAAGATGTGAAGAAATAGGAACGCTTTTACACTGTTGGTGGGAGTGTAAATTAGTTCAACCATTGTGGAAGACAGTGTGGCAATTTCTCAAAGACCTTGAAATAGAAATTCCATTTGACCCAGCAGTCCCATTACTGGGTATATACCCAAAGGATTACAAATCATTCTATTATAAAGACACATGCACACTATGTTCATTGCAGCACTGTTTACAATAGCAAAGACCTGGAACCAACCCAAATGCCCATCAATGATAGACTGGACAAAGAAAATATGGCAAATACCGCAACTGGCCTGTGTGCACAGTTGGTTAAGAAAATATGGCACATATACACCATGGAATACTATGTGGCCATAAAAAAGGATGAGTTCATGTCCTTTGTTGGGGACATGGATGAATCTGGAAACCATCAGTCTCAGCAAACAGACAAGAACAGAAAACCAAACACCACACGTTCTCACTCATAGGCGGGTGTTGAACAATGAGAACACATGGGCACAGGGAGGGGGAATGTCACACACTGGGGTCTGTTGGAGGGTCATAGGCGGGTGTTGAACAATGAGAACACGTGAGCACAGGGAGGGGAATGTCCCACACTGGGGTCTGTTGGAGGGTGGGGGACTAGGGGAGGGACAGCAGTGGGTGGGGGAGGCTGGGGAAGGATAACATTGGGAGAAATGCCTGATACAGGTGATGGGGGAGATGGAGACAGCAAACTACCATGGCATGTGTCTACCTATGCAACAATCCTGCAAGATCTACACATATACCCCAGAACTTAAAGTACAATTAAAAAAAAACGAATGGAAGTTTGCTTTTTCTAAATTAACAAAATAAGACAATTGCTAGCTAAATTAAGAAAGGAGCAGTGGGGAAGGAGAGCAGAACAGAGAAAATACAAATATACAAAAAGATAAATAAAAAGAAAAATAAACAGAAGAAATCTGTAAAATTACATGACTATTTTGCAGGCCTCTATAGTAATAAATTTGAAAACCCAAAAGAAATCAGTACTTTTCTAGGAAAATATAGATTACCAAAACTGAGCACATTAAAGATATAAAGCTTAAACAGACCAGTGTCCCTAGAAAGAGTTATTAAGGAACTGCCCCACATAAAAGCACTAGGCCTTAATGGTGTTCACAGAGGAATTCAAGGCAACTTCCCAACCAAAGAGCCCCAATGCTCCATAAACTGTTCAAAGGTATTGAAAATGAAGGAAAACTGTTTTTATAAATCAACTGCCTTCATACATACAAAAAATAATAAAGAGAGTACAAAGAAAAAAGCAGACCAGTATCATTCATGAATATTAATGCAAAATTTCCTAGTAACATCAGCAAACAAAATCCAACATGACATTAAGAAAACAATAGGCCACAAAAAAAGACACAATGAAATCAGAAAATTCCTGATTGCCTTTATAGATGCTTAAAAGGCCTTTCTCAAAATTAAACACTCATTCTGATTTTTAAAATTCAACAAGATGACAACTGATGAATGCTTGCTGAAAACGATTTTAAAAATGTGTACCTTAGTCCTAAGGCTAGGATTTTACATATAAGGAAAACACTAGAGACCTTTGCACTAATATCAAAAACAAGACAAGGATGCCTACTATATCCTTAACTGTTCTACACTGTGCTAGAATTATTAATCATTTGAACAATTAGAGGCATAAAAATTGGTAAAGAAACAAAACTATATTTGCAGATGATATGCAGTAGTAATAAACCACACCTGAGATCTATTTTTGTATGGCCCTCAGGCTAGGAATGGTTTCTATATTTTTAATGCATGGTAAACAAAAAAAGAGAGACAGAGGAAAAATAAAATACAAAAGAATGTTACCAAGGCAAGGCCTAAATTATTTACTGCCTGGCTCATATGGTTTGGCTCTGCGTTCCCACCCAAATCTCATCTTGAATTGTAACTCCCACAGTTCCCACATGTGGTGGGAGGAACACAGTGGGAGACAGTTTAATCTTGGGGCTAGGTCTTTCCCATGCTGTTCTTGTGATAGTTAATGAGTCTCACAAGATCTGATGGTTTTAAAACTGGGAGTTTCCCTGCACAAGTGCTCTTTGCCTGCTGCCATCCATATAAGACATGACTTGCTCCTCCTTGCCTTTCACCTTCCACTATGATTGTGAGGCCTCCCCCAGCCATGTGGAACTGTAAGTCCAATAAACCTCTTTCTTCTGTAAATTGTCCAGTCTCAGGTATGTCTTTATCAGCAGCATGAAAACAGACTAATACACTGGTCCTTTAGAGAAAAAGTTTGGGAATCCCTAGTGTATTTGGAGAACCCTAGGATATCAATGGTTAAATGAACAAAAAATACAAGATTCAGTGAGGTAGTAGGACCTAAAATTGACATACGGAAATCAACTGCCTTCATACATACAAAAAATAATCAGAGGATATAATGGTAGAGAAATGCCCTCAATTAGAAATAGCAACAAAATCTAGATAAGAAAAATCTCTCAGGGTTTCACTCTGTCGCCCAGCCTGGAGTACTATAGCACAATCATAGCTCACTGTAACCTCGAACTTCTAGGCCCAAGCGATTCTCCCACCTCAGCCTCCCAAGTAGCTGGGACTACAAGTGTGCACAAGCACACCTAATTTTTTTTCTGTAGAGGTGGGGTCTCACTTTGTTGCCCAGGCTGGTCTCTAACTGCCAGGCTCAAGCAATCTGCCCACCTCAGCTTCCCAAAGTCCTGGGACTATAGGAGGAAAATCTCTGAAAGACATAAAAATAGATATGAACAAAGGAAAAGTCATTCCCAGATCACTGATAGGATGACTCAACATCGTTATCAGTTCTCCTGAAGGTAATTTATAAATTTATTATGATACTCCAAAAATACCAATAAGCAATAAGCTTTATATTGGAATTAGGTAAGTTATTACTGATGTTCACATGAAAAAGAAAATAGCAAGGAAGATAAACAAAAGCAACAGCAGCAAGGAAAATACTGAAAAACAAAACCTACAAAGGAGCTTAGCCCTTTCAATCATGAAAATACTATAAAGCTTCTAAATTAAAAATATAATAACTGATACACAAATAGACCCACACATATACGGTCAAATGATTTCTGACCAGGGCACCAAAGTAATTCAATGGGAAAAGTCTTTTCAAATAATGATGCTAGGAAAACTGGATTTAAAAAAGCCTTGACCCCTACACCTCACACCATACACAAAAATTAATTCAAGGTGGATCACAGGCCTAAACATAAAAGTTAAAGCTGTAAAGCTTCTAGGAGGAAACACAAGAATCTTTGTGACCACTAGGTAGGCAATGTTTCTTTTAGAGAGGTCATAAAAAGCACTGATCCTGAAAGAAAACCATGATACACTGGACTTCAGAGAAATTTAAAACTTCTTGACATCAACAGATAACATTAAAAAAAGTGAATGGTAAGAAAATCTTCATGACATACATATCAGATGAAGGATTTTTATCTGGAATATACGAACCCTTACAAGTCAAGAAGAAATACAATTTTTTTTTTTTTTTTGAGACAGGGTCTTGCTGTCACCCAGACTGGAGTACAATGGCACAATGTTGGCTCACTGTAACCTCCACCTCCCGGGTTCAAGTGATTCTCCTGCCTCAGCCTCCCAAGTAGCTCCGATTATAGGTGCATGCCACCACACCCAGCTAATTTCTTATATTTTTGGCAGAGATGAGGTTTCACCATGTTGGCCAGGCTGGTCTTGAACTCCTGACCTCAAGGGATCTGCCCGCCTCGGCTCTGCAAACTGCTGGGATTACAGATGTGAGCCACCATGCCCTGCCCATGACATTTTAAAAAGGGAAGAGAGCTGGGTGCAGTGGTTCATGCTTGTAATTACAGCACTTTGGGAGGCAAAGGCGAGAGGACAGCATGAGCCCAGGAGTTTGAGACCAGCCTGGGCAACATAGTGGGATCCTGTCTCTACAAAAAACTTCAAAAAACATTATCAACATGGTGGTACACACCTGTGGTCCCAGTTACTTTGGGGGCTGAGGTGGAATGAGTCCAAGAGGTCAAGGCTAAAGCTAGCCATGACTGTGACACTGCACTCCAGCTTGGATGACAGAGGGAAAGCCCCTTTCAAAAAAAAAAAAAAAAGGTTGAGGGGGAAACATGAAGAAACAAAGCAAGATAAATGAATAGCCAATAAACACCTGAAAAAGTGTTCTACACATTAATTATCAAAGAAATGCAAGAGTTCTACTAAACATCCATTAGAAATTATGAGATGAAAAACAACTATGCAACAGGAAATAGCCCAAGTGTCCATCAGCAGCAGAATAAACCACGGTATCTTCATGCAATAACTACTACTAGCAACAGAAGGGAACAAAATGCTGATATTCTAAACAATATAGCTAAATCCCAAACACCTTCTGCTTAATAACCCAGAACACAAGTCATCCCTTGGTCTCTGTGGGGAACTGGTTCCAGGATCCCCCCGCAGAAACCAAAATCGATGTATATTCAAGTCCTTTATACAAAAAGGCACAATATTTGTATATGACCTATGCATGTCCTCCCCTGTATTTTAAATTGCCTCAATATTACTTATAATACCTAACATAATGTAAATGCTATGTAAATAGTTGCTATGCCATATTGCTTTTTTATTTTTATTATTTGTTTGTTTTGAGACAGAGTCACCAAGGCTGGCATGCAGTGGCACAATCTCAGCTCACTGCAACCTCTGCCTCCTGGGTTCAAAAGATTCTCCTGCCTCAGCCTCCTGGGTAGCTGGGATTATAGGTGCCCACCACCACGCCCAGCTAATTTTTTGTATTTTCAGTAGAGATGGGGTTTCATCATGTTGGCCGGGCTGGTCTCAAACTCCTGACCTCAAGTGATCCACCCGCTTCGGCCTCCCAAAGTGCTGGGATTACAGGCGTGAGCCACTGTGCCTGGGCTGTTGTACTGTTACTATCTGGGTTTTTAATGAATATTTTCAATCCACAGTTGGTGGAATCTCTGGATGTGGAATCCACAGATACAGAGAGCTGACTATACTGGATGATTCCATTTATATGAAATTCAAGAACAAGCCAAACTAATCTGTGAATGTACAAATCAGAGTGGTTGCTTCTGAAAGTAAGGGAGATTGACTAGAAATGTCATAAAGGAGCTTTGTAGGGTTGTGAAAATGTTTTGTATCTTCACAGAGATGAGGGTTACATGGGTATATATCTACTTTTACCAAAACTAATTGAACTATATAAGATCTTTAAATTTCACTGTATGTAAATTAGGCCTTGAAAAAAATAAACTAGGCAAGGGAAAAGTGCTATTTGAAATACTTTTTACTCATGAGAGTCCCAGACAACTTTCTACTAGGTGAGGAGTACTCAGAAAAAAAAGTACATAGTGAACAGTTGTAGGAACAGTTGAAGTTAGCTTCCTATATTAGCATTCTCCAGAGAAACCAGCAGGATGTGTGCAGAGACAAATGAGAGAGAGATAATTTATTTTAAGGAACTGGCTTACATGATTGTGGAGGCTGGCAAGTTCAAAAATTTGCAGGATAAGCAGGCAAGCTGGAGACCCAGGAAAAAGTTGCAGTATGAGTCTGAAGGCAGTCAGCTGGCAGAATTCCCCATTCTCTCTCTTGGGGAAGGTCAGATCTTTTTCTTAAGACCTTCACTGACAGGATGAGGCTCACTTACATTATGGAGGACAATCTGCTTTACTCGAAATCCACTTACTTGCATGTTAATCTTACCCAGAAAATACTTTCACAGAAACATCTAGAATAGCATTTGACCAAATATCTGGGTGCTGTGGTCTAGTCCAGTTGACACATAAAATAACAATCGTACTTCCCAAAATACATTAGAAAGGGAGAGACCATCCTGGTCTGCTCACTTTTTAAAACACCTCACAAGCAAGCAGACTCTTTACTGCTTTTGAACATGAGAAATGTCGTATATCTTGACATTTCTCCTCCTCCTTTCTCAAGCACCTGTCTCCCTACTAAGCCCAAGCAGACTGCTTTAAAACAATTGCTAAATTTAACAATTCAACACATCTTGAGTGCCCATCAAGTGCCAGGGATTATACTGGATGCCAAAAATACACAGATAAATGAAAACCCATTCATGTGTGCCTCCCTTGAATTCTAAAGGAAAACAAAGATGTAAACTAAATAGTCATGATACAAGTTGGTCAGTGCTACAACAGATATATACAAAGGGAGGAAAAAGTGGAAGGATGGCAGTTGCTCATTTAGTCGGAAATGATGGGAGAGAAGGGCCAGAGAAATCTTCATATTTTGCCAATAAGAGAGAGTCTGGGTAGGAGGTAGTACCAAGACACTACCACTCATACCAGAAGTAAGAGTGCGTAAAGGACACAAGTAAGGGTTGGATGTGGCTATGCAACGCAAGGGGAGTGCTGAAAAAAATCCTGAAACACACACAAAGTTCAGACTACTGAAGACCTAATATGCTTTGCCAAAGAATTTGAACTTACTCTCCAGGTAACAGTAAATCTATTAAAAGCTTTTTTAATAGGGAAGTGACATAATGAAATCTGTATTTCAAAGATACACTGGCAGCACCATAAAGAATATCCTAGAAAGATTTACAGGCCAAAACATGAGTTGAGAAACTGGAAGAGCTAACTACTAGTTTTAAAGATAAAAAAGGGAATAATACATACCAAAAAAGATAAAGTTATAATGCCAGGCCAAATGCTATCATGGATCTGTGTGACAATGAACCAGTATTTGACACTAAAAGTTGTCCAGTAAATCATCTTAGAAATCGTAACCAGTCTCAACTTCTTTGAGAAACAATATAAGGCTCCTAAATTGCTGGTCAATTTAAGACCTAAACTTGTGAGTAAGAAAAACCATATGCAACTTATTAAAAAGTTTAAGAAGTGAAGGATCAGGAAAAAAAGATGGTCACATGACTTACCTATTATTTAAAAGGTCAACTTTATAGAATCCCAGGGAGGATGAACTGAGAATATTATAAGGTATCTCCACTACCATGAAGCAGTACCGTGTTATCTGAAAGCACTCTGGATAAAGAGTCAAGACCCATCAGTGTGCTGTATCAGGAGACACATTTCACATGCAAAGACACACACAGGCTCAAAATAAAGGAATGGAGGAAGATTTATCAAGCAAATGGAAAGCAAAAAAAAGCAAGGGTTGCAAACCTAGTCTCTGATAAAACAGACTTTAAACCAACAAAGACCAAAAGGGACAAAGAAGGGCATTACATAATGGTAAAGGGATCAATGCAACAAGAAGAGCTAACAATCCTAAATATATACGCACCCAATACAGGAGCACCCGGATACATAAAGCAAGTTCTTAAAGGTCTACAAAGAGACTTAGACTCCCACACAATAATAGGTGGAGACTTTAACACCCCACTGTCAATATTAGACAGATCAACGAGACAAAAAATTAACAAGGACATCCAGGGATTGAACTCAGATCTGGACCAAGCGGACCAAATAGACATCTACAGAACTCTCCACCCCAAATCCACAGAATGTACATTCTTCTCAGCGCCACATCACACTTATTCTAAAATTGACCACATAATTGGAAGTAAAACACTCCTCAGAAAATGCAAAAAAAAAAAAAAAAATGGAAATTATAGCAGTCTCTCAGACCACAGTGTAATCAAATTAGTCATTCAGAATTAAGAAATTCACTCAAAACCACACAACTACATGGAAACTAAACAACCTGCTCCTTAATGACTACTGGATAAATAATGGAATGACAGCAGAAATAAAGATGTTCTTTGAAAGCAATAAGAATGAAGACACAACGTACCAGAATCTCTGGGACACATTTAAAGCAGTGTGTAGAGGGAAATTTATAGCACTAAATGCCCACAAGAGAAAGGAGAAAAGATCTAAAATCGACACCCTAACATCACGATTAAAAGAACTAGAGGAGCAGACCAGCCTGACCAATATGGAGAAACCCCATCTCTACTAATAATACAAAATTAGCCAGGCGTGGTGGCACATGCCTGTAATCTCAGCTACTCAGGAGGCTGAGGCAGGAGAATTGCTCGAACCTGGGAGGTGGAGGTTGTGGTGAGCCGAGACCACACCATGGCACTCCAACCTGGGCAACAAGAGCAAAACGCCGTCTCAAAAAAAAAAAAAAAAAAAAAAAAAAAAAGAACTAGAGGAGCAACAACAAACAAATTCAAAACCAAGCAGAAGACAAGAAAGAACTAAGATCAGAGCAGAACTGAAGGAGACAGACACAAAAAATCCTTCAAAAAATCAATGAATCCAGGAGCTGGTTTTCTGAAAAGTTCAACAAAATAAATAGACCCCTAGCCAAACTAATGAAGAAAAGAGAGAAGAATCAAATAGTTGCAATAAAAAATGATAAAGGGGATATCACCACCAATCCCACAGAAATACAAACTACCATCAGAGAATACTATAAACATCTCTATGCAAATAAACCAGATAATCTAGAAAAAATGGATAAATTCCTGGACATTTACACCCTCCCAAGACTAAACCAGGAAGAAGTTGAATCCCTGAATAGACCAATAACAAGGTCTGAAGTTGAGGCAGCAATTAATAGCCTACCAACCAAAACACGTGGAGGACCAGATGGGTTCACAACTGAATTCAACCAGAGGAACAAAGAGGAGCTGGTACCATCCCTTCTGAAGTTATTCCAAACAATACAAAAAGAGGGGAAACTCCCTAACTCATTTTATGAGACCAACATCATCCTGATGCCAAACCTGGCAAAGACACAACTAAAAGAGGAAATTTCAGGCCAATATCCACGATGAAGTTTGATGCAAAAATCCTCAATAAAATACTGGCAAACCAAATACAACAGCACATCAAAAAGCTTAGCCATCACAATCAAGTCAGTTTCATCCCTGGGATGCAAGGCTGGTTCAACATATGCAAATCAGTAAGTGTAATCCATAACATAAACAGAACCAAAGACAAAAACCACAATTATCTCAACAGATGCAAAGAAGGCCTTCAACAAAATTCAACAGCGCTTTATGCTAAAAGGTCTCAATAAACTAGGTATAGCTGAAAATAGATCCCTTCCTTGTACCTTATACAAAAATTAACTCAAGATGGATTAAAGATTTAAACATAAGACATAAAACCTTAAAAACCCTAGAAGAAAACCTAGGCAATACCATTCAGGACACAGGCATGGGCAAGGGCTTCATGAGTAAAACACCAAAAGCAATAGCACCAAAAGCCAAAATTGACAAATGGGACCTAATTAAACCGAAGAGATTCTGCACAGCAAAAGAAACTATCATTAGAGTGAACCAGCAACCAACAGAATGTGAAAAAACTTTGGCAAACTAGATATCTCAAAATAGTAAGAGCTATTTATGACAAATCCACAGCCAATATCATACTGAATGGGCAAAAACTGGAAGCATTCCCTTTGAAAACTGGCAAAAGACAAGGATGCCCTCTCTCACCACTCCTATTCAACACAGTATTGGAAGTGCTGGCCAAGGCAATAAGGCAAGAAAAAGAAATAAAGCATACCCAATTAGGAAAAGAGGAAGTCAAATTGTCTCTATTTGCAGGTGACATGACAGTATATTTAGAAGACCCCATTGCCTCAGCCCAAAATCTCTTTAAGCTAATAAGCAACTTCAGCAAAGTCTCAGGATACAAAATCAATGTGCAAAAATCACAAGCATTCATATACACCAGTAACAGACAAACAGAGACCCAAATCCTGAGTGAACTCCCATTCACAATTGCTACAAAGAGAATAAAACACCTAGGAATACAACAAACAAGGGATGTGAAGAACGTCTTCAAGGAGAACTACAAACCACTGCTCAAGGAATAAGAGAGGACACAAACAAATGGAAAAACATTCGATGCTCACTGTTAGGAAGAATCAATAGCGTGAAAATGGCAATACTGTCCAAAATAATTTATATATTCAATGCTATCCCCATCAAGCTACCATTGACTTTCTTCACAGAACTGGGGGGGGAAAAGAAAACACCTTAAATTTCATATGGAACCAAAAAAGAGCCCGCATAGCCAAGACAATCCTAAGCAAAAAACAAAAAACAAAAAACCAAAGCTGGAGGAATCACACTACCTAATTTCAAACTATACTACAAGGCTACAGTAGGCAAAACAGCACAGGACTGGTACCAAAACAGAGATATAGAACATTGGAACAGAACAGAGGCCTCATAAATAACACCACACATCTACAACCATCTGATCTTCCACAAACCTGACGAAAACAAGCAATGGGGGAAGGATTCCCTATTTCATAAATGGTGCTGGGAAAACTGGCTAGCCATATGCAAAAAGCTGAAACTGGATCCCTTCCTTACATCTTATACAAAAAATTAACTCAGGATGGATTAAAGATTTAAACATAAGACCTAAAACTATAAAAACTCTAGAAGAAAACCTAGGCAATACCATTCAGGACATAGGCATGGGCAAGGGCTTCATGACTAAAACACCAAAAGCAATGGCAACAAAAGCCAAAATTGACAAATGAGATCTAATTAAACTAAAGAGCTCCTGTACAGCAAAAGAAACAATCATTAGAGTGAACCGGCAACCAAAAGAATGTGAAAAAATTTTGGTAATCTACCATCTGACAAAGGGCTAATATCCAGAATCTACAAAGAACTTAAACAAATTTACAAGAAAAAAACAACCAACCCCATCAAACAGTAGGTGAAGGATATGAACAGACACTTCTTAAAAGAAGACATTTATGTAGCCAACAAACATAAAAAAAAAAGCTCATCACTGGTCATTAGATAAATGCAAATCAAAACCACAATGAGATACCATCTCATGCCAGTTAGAATGGTGATCATTAAAAAATCAAGAGACAACAGATGCTAGAGAGGATGTGAAGAAATAGGAATGCTTTCACACTGTTGGTGGGAGTGTAAATTAGTTCAACCATTGTGGAAGACAGTGTGGCAATTCCTCAAGGATCTAGAAATAGAAATTCCATTTGACCCAGCAATCCCATTAGTGGGTATATACCCAAAGGATTATAAATCATTCTATTATAAAGACACATGCATATGTATGTTTACTGCAGCACTATTCAAAACAGCAAAGATTTGGAACCAACCCAAATGCCATCAATGTTAAGACTGGATAAAGAAAATGTGGCACATACACACCATGGAATGCTATACAGCCATGAAAAGAATGAGTTCATGTCCTTTGCAGGGTCATAGATGAAGCTGGAAACATCATTCTCAGCAAACTGACAAAGAACAGAAAACCAAACACCACATGTTCTCACTCATAAGTGGGTGTTGAACAATGAGAACACATGGACAGGGAGGGGAACATCACACACAGGGGCCTGTAGGGGGCAGGGGACTAGGGGAGAGTTAGCAGGGCGGTGGGGGGCTATGGGACGGATAGCATTAAGAGAAATACCTAATGTAGATGATGGGGGGGGATGGATGGATGCAGCAAAGTACCTGGCACGTGTATACCTATGTAACAAACCTGCACATTCTGCACATGTACCCCAGAACTCAAAGTATAATTTTTAAAAAATGGTGAAAGTCAAAAAAGAAAAAAAAGAAAGAAAGCAGACTTACTGTAAGCTCTATAGCAACCACTAAAGTAAGTATAATTGATATGTTAAGAACAGAAAAAAGAGAACAATACACAATGCCCAATTAAAACCTGAGAAGTCAAGTATAATACAGGTCAGAAACTCAGATTTACATAACAAAAGAAAGTACACTAGAGCGGGAATAAGGTAAAATAAAAACTCATTTTTCCTATTCTTAATTGATCTAACAGATAACGGGTTTTCAAAATAATAGCAGCAATGTACATAGTTATGTATACTTATATGTGTGTGTTGTATGTACAAACTGCAAATGTGTATACATGCTTCTGTATAAGTGAGATAAATGCTAGCAATATTACAAGAGATATGAGGGAGAAATTAGGATTGTTTTGTTACTACAAATTATTCATACTCCCTGTGATGCAGAATAGTATTATTTAAAAGTGGGCTTGCATAGCTGTAAATGTGTATTGCAAACTACAGGGCAACCACTAAAAAAGGTTTAAAAAAAGTAGTATAACTGACATGCTAAGAAAGGAGAGAAAACCAAATCATATCAAATGTCCAATTAAAACTACTAAAGGCAAAAAAGAGTGGAAGACAAAAACAGGAACAAAGAACAAGGTCAACAAACAGAAAATAATTAACAAATATGGTAGCTATTAATTCAACCATACTAATAATCACTTAGAATATGAGTGTCTAAACATACAAATTAAAAGACAGTGTCAGGCCTCACCATAGCCCCCACCAAGCCCATCGACACCACCTCTGAGAAGACGGCTGGGATGTCTTCACCAAGGGCTATTGATTTGGCTTAATAAAGCTTCATTTGAAAACAAAATCTGAGAATGGATTGGAATTGACAAGCTCAGGCTCAGCCAACACTGAGAACACCAAAGTGATGGGCAGTCTGGAAACCAAGTACAGATGGACTGAGTACAGCCTGACGTTTACAGAGAAATGGTACACTGGCAATACACCAGGCACTGAGATTACCATGGAAGATCAGCTTGGACGTGGACTGAAGCTGACCTTCAATTCATCCTTCTCACCTAACATTGGGGAAAAAAAATGCTAAAATCAAGACAGGGTACAAGTGGGAGCACATTAACCTGGGCTGCAACATGGATTTCAACATTGCTGGCCCTTCCATCCGAGGTGCTCTGGTGCTGGGTTACGAGGGCTGGCTGGCTGGCTGGCTGGCTGGCTGCCAGATGAATTTTGAGACTGCAAAGTCCTGAGTGACCCAGAGCAACTTTACAGTTGGCTACAAGACTGACGAATTGCAGCTTCACACTAATGTGAATGACGGGACAGAGTTTGGGAGCTCCATTTACCAGAAGGTGAACAAGAAGTTGGCAACCACTGTCAACCTCGCCTGGAGAACAGGCAACAGTAACGTGCTTCAGAATAGCAGCTAAGTATCAGACTGACCCTGACGCCTGCTTCTTGGCTAAAGTGAACTCCAGCCTGAGAGATTTAGGATACACTCAGGCCCTAAAGCTAGCGATCAAACTGACCTGTCAGCTCTTTTGGATGGCAAGAACGTCAATGCTGGTGGCCACAAGCTTCGTCTAGGACTGGAATTTCAAGCATAAATGAATAATGTACAATTGTTTAATCTGGAACTATTTTGCAGCATAAGTACCTTCAGCATTTAGTGTATCTTTTAATGTCATATGTCTGGGATGCAATTATTGCTAAATATGTTAGACCTTCAGGTTAAAGATGATTCAGCTTTAAGATATTACCCTTTCAGAGGTACAGAAGAAACCTATTTCCAAAAAAGGTCGTTCAGTGGTAGACTTGGAAGAACTTGGTGGCCCCTTTGAGATGCCAGGTCTCTTTTTATCTAGAAATGGCTGCAAGGGGAAGCTGATAACATGTAGGCCTTTGTAAATCCATATTGAATAAATGAATGAAACTGATTTCCTGAGAATCGAACCTTGGTTTCCTAACCCTAACTGATGAGAGGCTTGCTGCTTGATGGTGTGTACAAACTCACCTGAATGGAACTTTTTTAGATAGATCTTCATGACCTGTTTCCACCCCAGTTCATCATCACCTCTTTCACACGAGAAGGTCTGCAGGGTGTGGTCACCGTTTCTTTTGTGTTATTTTGGGGTGGAGAGGAGGGATGTGATGAAGCCAGTAATTCAGGACTTATTCTTTCTTGTGTGTTTTTTCTTTTTTTTTGCCCTTGTACCAGAGTGTGAAATAGCTTCCAGGAGCTACAGCTATAAGCTTAGAAGAGTCTGTGTGATTGCAATCACACGGTGACAACACTCAGCATCTAAATTGGACTTCTGTTGTATTCTCACCACTCAATTTGTTTTTTAGCAGTTGAATGGGTACATTTTAGAGTCTTCCATTTTGTGTGGAATTAGATCCTCCCCCTTCTAATGCTGTAATTAACATCACTTAAAAAAAACTTGAATATTGAAATCTCAAAAAAAAAAAAAAGATCGAGTGTCAAAGTGGATCAAAAAATGAGACCCCATTATGTGTTGTCTACAGGAAACCCATTTTAACTATGAAGACACATAAATTAAGAGTTAACGGATGGAAAACATTACACCATGCTAACACTACTCAAAAGAAAGTGGGAGAGCTATATTAATTTTACACAAAGCAGACTTTTAGAGCAAGGAAAATTAGCAGCAATAAAGAGGGGCAATACATAATGATAAAGGGTCAATTCTCTAAGACGACGTAAGAATCTGTAATTTGTATGCACCTAACAAGACATAACAATCTTTAATTTGTATGCACCTAACAACAAAGTATCAAAATAGTTGGCAAACTCATACAACTGAAGGAGAAAGACAAATTCACAATTACAGCCAGAGACTTCAACACCCCTCCATCACTGAAAAATCCAAGAGGCAGATGTAAAAATCTAATTGAACTGAACAACATCATTAATTGATTGGATCTAAGTGACATTCATAAAGCCTTCTTCCAACAACAGCAGTATGCACATTCTTGTCAAGCTCACATGGAACATTCATCAAGAGAGACCATATCCTCTATCATAAAGCACACCTTAACAGATCAGAATAGAATTCATACAAAGTATGCTCTCAGACCACAATGAAATTAAAGCAGAAATCATTTATCAGAAAAATAGCTGGAAAATCAAATTATCTGGAGATTAAAGAACACCCTTCTACATAACAAATGGGTCACAAAAGAAATCTCAAGAAAAAAATTTTAAATACTTGAAACTAAATTAAAATGAAAATTCAACTTAAAATTTGTGGCATGGAACATAAACAGTACTTAGAAGGAAACTTATAGCAATGAATGCATATATTAGAAAAGATGATTTAAAATCAATAATCTAAGGTTCCATCTTAATAAACTAAAAAAGGAAGAACAAATTAAGTCCAAAGTAAATAGAAGAAATAACAACTAGAACAACTCAACAGAGAAAATCAACTATAATCAAAAGCTAGTTCTTGGAAAAGATCAATAAAATTCATAAGCCTTCAGCCAGGCAGAGAAAAAGAAAAGACGTAAATTACTAATATCCAAAATGAAAAGAGAGGACATCACTATAGATCCCGTGAACATTAAAAGGATAATTAAGGAATACTATAGACAAATTATATTCCCACAAATTTGATAATGTAGATAAAATGAACCAATTCTTTAAAAGACACAATCTGCCAAAGTTCACACCATAAGAAACAGACAACCTGAACAGGCCTGCATCTATCAAACAGTGAATCAATACTCAACAACCTTCCAACACAGAAAAAGAACTTACCAAGCCTACAAGGGTTCATGAGTGAATTCTACCAAACATTTTAGGAAGAAAATACACTAATTCTCTCCAATGCCTTTCAGAAGACAGAAGAAGAATGAATACTTCTTAACCCATTCTGTGAGTCCAGCATTATCCTAATACCAAAACTAGACAACAACAATACAGGAAAACTATAAACCAGTATCTCTCATGAACACAGATACAAAAATCCTCAACAACATATTAACAAATGAAATCAATGATGTATAAAAAGTTTTATACACCATGACCAAATGGGATTTATCTCAGGTATGCAAAGCAGTCCAACACCTGAAAATCAATTATGTCATCTATTACATCGAAAGGCTAAAGTAGAAAAATCAACTAGGAATAGAGGGAACTTCCTCAGCCTCATAAAAAACATCTACCAAAAAATGTATAACTAACAACATACTCAGTGGTAAGAAAGTAGAAGCGTGCCCACATCAGGAACAAGGCAAAGATGATCCCTCTCACGACACCTTTTCAAAATCAAACTAGAAGTCTCACATAATGTAAGAAGTCAAGAAGTGGAAATACAAGTTATAGATATTAGGAAGGAGGAAATAAAACTGCAGATAAGATCATCTATTTAGAAAATCTTAAAAGAATCAACCAAAAAAAAAACCCTCCTAGATCTAGTAAGTCATCATAGCAAGGTTTCAGGATACAAGGTTAATAATATGAAAGTCAGTTGCTTGCCTATATACCATCAATGAACAATACCATTTATTAATACATTAGCACCCTCAAAAATAACTACTTAAAAATAAATCTAACAAAATATATACAAGAATCACATAAGGAAAACTACAAAACTGATTAAAGAAATCAAACAAGATAAAAACAAATGGAGAGATATTCCAACATGGATAGGAAAAGTCATTATTGTTAAATGTCATTTCTTCCCAACTTAATCTATAGATTCAATACAATCCCAATCAGAACCCAAACAAGTTATTTTGTGAACACTGACAAACATTCTAAAGTTTACATGGAAAGGCAAAAGACAAAACACAATACTGGAGAAGAAGAGTTGGAAGACTGATACTACCCAACTTCAAAACTTACTATTTAACCACAGTGATCATGACAGTGTGGTAAGGGCAAAAGAACAGAGAAATTAGTCAATGGAAATAACAGTGTGGCAGTTCTTACAAACCTAAACATAGGCTTACCATATATAAAATCCCACAATCACACTCCTATGCATTTACCCAAATGAGTTCAAAAGCTTGCCCAGGACTGTTTATAGCAGCTTTATTCAAATATGAAGAACTGCTGTACATCTATCTACACAATTCAGCAATAAAAAGAAATGACCTATCAAGTCACAAAAAGATATGGAGGATCCCTTAAATGCATAAGTGAAAGAAGTCAATCTGAGTAGCAAGCATGAGCCACCACGCCTGGCCTATTAAATTTTTGTTAAGAAGTCATAACCAGCTTAAACTGATTTTAGAAACTGATTTTAGAAACATAACCTCTTCCTAAGTTGCTGGTTCCTGTGATATACCTGAGGGAGAAACAGACATGCCACTTATTAACAAGTTTAAGAAGTAAAGAAGGGAAGAAAAAACTGTTACATGACTTACCTGTTGCTTCAAAAGTCAATTTTATAGAATCCCAAGGTGTCTGTTCTTTGGATATGAGTCGGAAATGAGCAGGATTTCTTGGAGAAACTTCCGGGGCAGGAAGATACCAGTTTTTCCTATTTGGAAAGGTAGCTTCAATATTTAGGGTGCTTTATTAGTCAAAGGCTATCTGTAACTCACAGAAGTGTTCAGCATGTATGAACACATTTTGGGGTAGGAAAATAAACTGATAGACATAATAAGCAATGCCAACTCCCAAAAACTCAGATTATTTTGCAATAAAAGCTTCCCAGTATTAAGAACAAAGGAGTAACCTAGGTGATCTTGATTCTACCACCCATCCTATTTCTTCTCATTCAGTCCTTCACTGCCAAGCTATAAAATTTTCCCAGAGAAAACAATTTTTGAGATAGATGCTTAATGGCCATTATATTAGTTAGAAGGGCCACCTTTTCTAACTACTCAGGTTTCTAGAGAAAAGAGTTTTTAAATTTGAAAAAGCAGAACTACTCCTCTGAGTGCTTTATTCCACTTAAGAAAAAAAAAAAGTTTCATAGTGATAGAAAAACACTACAAACAGCACTGAACTTGTATATTAAGGATGACAGTTTAAATGATAACAGTACTGATATGGTGACAAGACTTGAGAACAAACTAATTTCCAACTTAAGCAGAAAAATAATGAACCAACCTGATTAGAAAGTGCACTGGAAGATACCAAGGAAAACCACAAAGAGGTGCATTCTCCTCACAGTGAGCTCGGATGCTATCATTGATCTCAGGAATGTGAGGGGTTATGTGAGACATTCCAGTATAATCAAACCCATTGATCCATACTCCAGAGTCCCGTTTAACTGCATTTCCTTCTAAGTCATGAAATGTTCTAGTCATATGCTGGGGAAAAAAAAAAGACTAGTGAGAAAACTATTTCAACTAGTACACTCACATTCTCACAAAAATGGAGTATGACAATACCAAGAAATGATGTGGATATGGAGCAAGTGAATGACACACTCAGGGTTTCTAATGTACTGCTAGGGTTCTTTCTTATAAACTAGAAGATGGATATATAGATGATTGTTTTGCTGTATCTTCCAAATATATCTAGGTTTCCTATAAAATTTTTTGAAACTTCCTATTTCAGATTTAAAAGGCATGAACGTTAGCGCTCCTTTGAGATAAGAATTTAAAACAAATACATCCTAAGCACATATATACATACACAGTCATTTCCCCTTTAGTGTTTTACAAAGCTAATTAACGTGCAAAAAAACGGGAATTGCAGCTTACCACTAGATGGCAGCCTTGTCCCTAATAGAATTTTATGAAAAGGCACCATGCTCCATTTGGAATAACTTTATTCACAGCAGAAACCAGCCTGAAGCATATCAATCAGGGGGAAAAAAAAGGAAAGAAAACACTGCATAGGGTAGGCATCTGCAAACTGCAGCCAAACTGCAGCCAACAGAGCAAACTGTCCACTGACTCACTAACTGTTTTTATATATGAACTATTACTTGAACATGGCCACACTCATTCGTTTAGGTATACTCTCTTGCTGCTTTCACTCTGTAAAAGAGAGTCACTGCAACAGACTGTATTGCTGACAAAGCCCAAAATATTATCTTGTCCTTTACAGGAAAAGGTTGCCAACTTCTGGCATGGTGGAAGAGAACCCCAATACAAATCAGAAAAGGACATTTTAAAAATAAAAATCTGGCTTTTCCTAAGTATTACTGACATAATTATAAAACCTAGTACATCATGAAAAACACACTGAACCTCCTAAAAAAAAAAATTTGTCCTTCACTAAAGGTTTTACAAATTGTAAAATCTCACATAAAATTTATCACGGTATCCTTCAGGACTATAACAAGGAATTGTTATTTGGACCCTTTTCTAAATCTCCTAAGTTCAAGCATTTTTAATTTTTTAAGTCCTTGAATAGTGATCTAGGTTATAATTTCTCTGGCATTTCTGTTTGGCTGGTCCACAACCTCTAACAGAGATGACTAGAACTGAGACTTACTGCTTTATAGTACCAGGTCTAAAAAATCTGAAGAGGAATCTGAGATCTAAAATAAGTCTTCAAACTGGCCAGGCATGGTGATTCACACCTGTAATCCCAGGCACTTTGGGCGGCCGAGGTGGGCAGATCACCTGAGGTCAGGAGTTCAAGAACACCCTGGCCAACGTGGTGAAACCAGTCTCCACTAAAAATTCAAAAATTAGCCAGGCGTAGTGGTGGGTACCTGTAATCCGAGTCACTTGGGAGGCTGAGGCAGGAGAATCACTTGAACCCAGGAGGGCCAAGGTGAGTGGATCACCCGAGGTCAGGAATTCAACAACACCCTGGCCAACATGATGAAACTCACCTCCACTAAAAATTCAAAAATTAGCCAGGTGTAGTGGTGGGCACCTGTAATCCCAGCTACTTGGGAGGCTGAGGCAGGAGAATCACTTGAACCCAGGAGGGCCAAGGTGGATGGATCACCCGAGGTCAGGAATTCAACAACACCCTGGCCAACATGATGAAACTCATCTCCACTAAAAATTCAAAAATTAGCCAGGTGTAGTGGTGGGCACCTGTAATCCCAGCTACTTGGGAGGCTGAGGCAGGAGAATCACTTGAACCCAGAAGGCAGTGGTTGCAGTGAGCCAAGATCGTGCCACTGCACTCCAGCCTGGGCAATGGAACAAGACTCCATTTCAAAAAAAAAAAGAAAAAAGAAAAAAGAAAGTAAGTCCTAAAACTCATTTTATTAATCCCTTCCTAAGTTATAGTTTCATTATCACATATTACTTTGAATGTTACTTAAGATTAATTTTACTAGTATTTTTAAATATCAATATTATTTTGCCAGTTGATAGTTTAGATTTTTACTCAGCCTGTAGACATTCTTACAATCTATATTTCTAAAAACTCATTATTCCATCATATATATTTGCTCTTGTTTTTCCAAATAGGTGCAGTTTTATAATTTGAATAGTAATAAAAACAAGCAAACATTTCCAATTCAGTCCCCTGGGAGATACATGTCTAGCTGATAAGAATGCCTCTTGACAGTCAGTCTTCTCCTCACTGTCTTACACACAAAAAAGGTGAGTATGACTACACAGGTCAACAGCAGAAAAGTCAGTTGCGTTTCCTATTCACTACTGAAGCTCAAAACACACAAGGCTTTCCTTTTCATATCTCAAATAGCTCATGCAAAACTGCTCACCTGAAGAAACACTCTCTTCGGCTTTGGATTAGCAGGATTGGAGCTATATGGAAAAAATGTTCCACTGCAAACAAGGAGGAATGTAATTGCACATACCAAAGTTAAAGTTAGCAAGGTTTTTTTGTGCTCTTGGCAAGGTAGATGAAGTTAATCTAAAACACAAACCACAAACATAGAAATATTACAAATTCATGCTAGTAGTGGAAAGGTGTTTTTAACTGACTTTATTTTTAACAGGTATTATCTAACAGACCCCGAAGAAAATTTATCAGCAGGTGCTAGCATACTCCAACAACTAATAAACAAAGCACTAACTCTAGATTTCCATCACAGGTGAGAACCTAGAAAATGATAGATGCCTCCAATCTGCTATGATGGTGCCACCTTTTTAACACGCAGCCATAAACCAACAGGAAAAAGAGGACTGTCACGGTCCTCAATCAGCAAAAAGAACAGAAATGTAGATGTAATAGATTATTCATTAAATAACCAGAGATTAAGCTTTAAGCTTAGGCAGATCTGTTTGGACAAAACTCCAATTCCACTCATAATGCTTTAAAATATGTCAGAATACTGAATTCATCTAAACTAGCATACAGATGTACCTTTGAGACTTTGCTGGTGGACCTGCATATGAGGAAAAACTGCATTTCAAAGTAACATTACCCCTTTAGGTGACAAATTAACCAATGCCAACACAATCAAAACAACAAATCTGAACTTGGGCAGTAAACGTAAATGACTGAGTTTCAAGGCTGGCATCCAGAAAATCCTAAATATACTTATCTTAGATTTTTAATTGTAATGAAATCACTGAACTAGAAACTGGAAGGGACATACACAACTCAATATTCCATAGATCCCTTACAAGGTCTGAAGAAGCCATTTGGGGAAACTATATGTGAAATTTTAAATTGTTCTAAGAAGCCACATTTTAAATATTGTTGAGTACTAGGAGAAAGGGACAGTGTGACAAATTTTGTTTTGCTAACTCACAGCCTCAAGTCTCAGGTACTGTCTTATTTTTGTGCTCAATGTATACAAACGTGAGATGTGTGACCTTAGGCTAGTACTGTTTTGTTGCAGATGCCTCTGGATGGAATACTGGTACACTACAGACATAAAATCTAAATCCAGCTCCTCTTTTTGCCTTCTTCATTTTATTTCTCTACTTATTTCCATAAGTAGAGAAATAACATGAAAGTGAATTTTTTCTTTTGAGACAGTCTCACTCTGTCACCCAGGCTGGAGTACAGTGGCACAATCTCAGCTCATTGCAACCTCCATCTCCCAGGTTGAAGCAATTCTTGTGCCTCAGCCTCCTGAGTTGCTGGGATTACAGGTGTGCGCCACCATGCTCAGCTAATTTTTGTATTTTTAGTAGAGACGGGGTTTCACCATGTTGGCCAGGCTGGTCTGGAATTGCTGACCTTAAGTGATCTACCCGCCTCAGCCTCCCAAAGTGCTGGGATTACAGGCGTGAGCCACCACACCCAGCAAGCAATCAATTAACAGGTGTCCTTGAGTATTCTTTGCTGGGCCTTCATGGTTATACATATATTGATTGAACAAGGCTGCAATGGGGACTGCTGGTACGAGTGGGATCAGGAGAAGAGTCAGAAACAACTCAGTCATCAGCATACACTGGACATTTCAGAGTCCCTTTTCATGCTTCTCTTCAATTTATTTTGTACCCATCTCAGAAACTAGAGTGACATAGGATGACATATTTCAGGAAGGCTGAGGCATGAGAATTGCTTGAACCCGGGAGGCGGAGGTTGCAGACAGCTGAGATCACGCCACTGCACTCTAGTGTGGGCAATAGACTCCATCTCAAAAAAAAACAAGCAAACAAAAAAAAAAACCTGATCACTTGACAAGACTTTTGTCGCTTTCTAGCAGATATATTTAATAAATCCCCAAGGACTGAAGGAAAAGCTCTCTGAAATATGCATTGTGGTTCAATTCTCCATTACCCAAAGAAGACAGTCTTACTCTATTAATAAGCCACTATCATTAATACTGCTACACATAAATAAGAAAATTATTAGAAGACTGATAACTCATGGCATCAAAGTGCGGCAGGGCTATTTCACATTAAAAACGAATATTAAGTGAGCTTTCTAAAGTATTCCAAGAGGCAGTCTTCTCTCTAAAAGCTTTTCCAGTAAAATATAATTTAGAAGACACTTTAATCCTGTTTCTTCTGGTTTCCCAGGTTTCCATGCTTTGGGGACATTTTCCATTTCCACAGTGAACCTCCCCCAGGGTTCATTTTGCCCCCTTTCATATTATCAGTGGAACAGAATTTAAAAGTCCCATATCTGAGTCATCTTTTATGGACATCCATAGCTCCCATTCATTGACTATAATTTAATAAATACACAGGGTTGGGGCATTCCATTCATAACTAGCTGACTTTTGATTAGAACCTAATCTACAGATGACAAAACTCCACTCTCTGCTTTAATCCTCACAAAAGCAAAACCTATAAAAAATACAGATGATATAAGGGTTAATATTAAACCAAAAAGAGGCAAACCCTACAGGCAACAAAGAACATTTTAGAACTTTTCATCCATCCCTATGAATACCAATAAGGATTATCCTTATCCTTATATTATCCTTAATAATTATCCTATAAGTAAAATGGTTGGAATGCTCAGATCTCTTTTAAGACTAGTACAGCAGACCTCAAACAATAATATGCATAAGAATTACTCTACAGAGTTATATACACAAAGCCACATATATAGAGCTTAATGGCTATTTAAGGGACTTCTATGGATGATGCTGACCATGTATGTAGTATTTTCCTTACCCGCTGTCTTTAGAATCTAACTTCCACAAAGTAAAGGGGTAAAGATGCCCTCTACTGTATCAGTATTAAAAAACTCACTATCATCTCCATGCAGAAAAGAACTACAATAAAGTCATAGCTCCTTTTTCTATTTGGTTCCCTATCCTCAGATTTCAAGGTGTACCTACAAGTGTTCAATAACTACTTTTTATTTTTAGGAATTCCAATCAAAAGAGCCACAAAACAGAGACCTGTCTTCTCTAGAGGGGCCCAGCTGGGGTCTTGGAGGTGGACACCAAGCCAAAGCAAAACCTTGCCTGGGGTTTGCTCTGCCAAAGGGGGATCTGTTCTTAAACTCTGCATCACTGTCTTTTCTTGCCTCTGGGAAGTCCCAAGGGAAGAAAAAAGAGATGGCAAACAGAACTCTCCCCTACTAGGGCAGGACACTGATACAGCAAAATGAGGACTGACAAGGCCTGTGACAGTTTCATTATTTGGTAAATGAAGGGATGTTTGGATGTCTGTAACAGACTCAATTAATGAACTTTCATGTGCTAGCAACAAGGTAGTGGAATGATAATGAAAAAAGCCTCATTAGAATTAGTCTTCCTTCACTAGCTCTAACAGCACTAATAAAACCACCCAAGTATTCATTAACATTTGCCTCTAATTAGTAATTTCAAAACACAGGATCATTCACCACCAGGCAATCTCTAACAATTCATACTTCGTAAGCGCTCTACAAATTCACACTCAGGTATCTAAAAAGGCATTTGAAAGAGGTAAATTAGAGAATTTTGAAGGACAGGCAAAAATTCTTTAAATACCAACAAAAACTCCATTCTACAGTTTTTCACCATACCAAATTTACAAGATGCACAGCCATTCACCATTTCTTCTGCTTCAGATTTTCTCAATAAAGTACACATAACACTATTTCACAGAATCTAGTATGGCTAAACTCATATAAAAAATGAAGAAGAAAAAACTTATTTTCTCTTACAAAATAGGAAGAGAGAATCATTGCACAACTAGCCAAAATGGATGCCAGCACAACATCAGGTGGGATTTCGGAACCACTTCTCCCGAGGATAGGAGTAAACATCTCAAATACCGCCCAGATGAGGTACAATGCATAAAGATAAGGAATAAACATCCCCAAAAGGTAAAAAAGTAAAAAATTTTCCTTGGGCACCTAGGGAAAAAAAGAGAAAAAAGCACACAGTTATGAAATCCTACAGTGAGATATAAATTTTTATAGTACTGGTGTCCCTTGGTACCCTAACAGAAATTAGATAAGACTTTTGCCCTTAAGGGTATAAGTTACCTTGAAGTAGGACCTTTCACTCAGAAAGGATAAAACAGAACTAAGAATTAAGCAAAATACACAAGTAATATATTAGCATGTGTTCACAAACATGAGAAAGGGATGGGATATAAGGCATAAGATAATTTGGATAGAGTGAAAACTTTTAAAAACAACTTAGAAAGTCTACTCAATAAAATAAAAAAAGAAAGAGTCCCTGAAAGCCTTATCTTATGTATTTGAAGGTATTCTCCCATGTGTATCAAAATAAAAAATACCCTACCATGCTGCTTAAAGTCCTTATGCACACAGAGCTTTGTGAGCAACGGGAATGCTACCCAGACAGCACTAATAAATGCCGAGCAAAGTCCTTGGTAAGTGAGTGCTACAAGAAAACAGCAATGGACGAACAGCGAGACGTCAAAAAATACTTCTCCCAGATACTGGTCACTGGCATTCTGAAAGAAAGAAAAATACACAAGTAGTCTCACTCACGGGTCATTCATAAAGAGCTTTTATTATAGTAACACAATTTCCATCACTCAGGAAAACTACATTTTGTTTTAAACACGGTCTGTTCTTTAAACTGATTTAAAGTAAACACTAACAAAGCTACTTCCCATCATGAAGTAATAAATTCAAATTGCAGCATAACGGCAGGTTAACAAGATAGAGTACAATGCTCCATATAATCTATGCTTTTCTTCTACTAGGCTAAAAGTAGAAATACTCCAAAATAGAAGAAAGGACTCTCCTAAAAAAACATTCATCTTTCTTAAGCTTTTCTGTTCATGCAAATTCCAAACACTGTTTTGGGCAAACTAGAGAAACGACCTGTGAAGGAACATTACAAACTGCTGCCGCACCACCAATAGCCAACACCTGGAAAACTGCAGGACCTTTAAAGCAATCTGGAGTTTGGCTTATTTTCTGAGTCTTTTCTATCTCCAGTTGGTCTTGTACTGTACCTTTGCCCCCTTCTTGTATTCCTCATGCTTTAGTATTATAAAATTTGATCTTATATTTTTTGAGATTTAAAGTCCAAGGGTTCTTGTGCAGCACCTTGCACTCTTCAAAATAAAGTTGCCATGTAAACTTTTTTTTGAGACAGGTTCTTGCTCTGTTGCCTAGGCTGGAGTGCAGTGGTGCAATTTGGCTCACTGCAGTCTCAGCCTCCTGGACTCAAGGGATCCTCCTGCCTCAGAATTCTGAGTAACTGGGACTATAGGCACACACCACCACACCCAACTACATTAAAAAAAAACAAAAATGCAGAGACAGGGTCTTGCCATGTTGCTCAGCCTTGTCTCAAACTCCTGGCCTCAAGCCATCTTCCCACCTCAGCCTTCCAAAGCACAGGGATTACAGGTGTGAGCCACTGTGCCTGGCCTAATATGAACTTAATACCTTTTTACATCCACATGAGTGATTCTATTCACACAAACATGAAAGTTTTAATTACAGTACATAAATACAAAGATGGAAATGGAGAAACAGATATATTTAAGTTTCTCCTTCCTCTGCCTTCCCATTTCTGTATGGCCCAGGGCATTTTGTTCTAAGGGATCCTACTTCAAGAGCTCAACAGAGTCTGTGATATGTTTTCAAAACAAGTTAAAGTTCATTTAACAAACCTTCCCCACTCCCAACAATGAAAGAGAAGCTACAGTCGCTAAATGCTTAAATTATTTACACAGTGTTAAGAGGCTTGGCCTTTAAAAATAAGAAAATAATTCTTATAATTCAATTTGAAGCTGAATGCCACTCAGATATTTTAAAAACAAAGACCTCATTTTAGGTGCCCAAAATGTACCAAAGATAAAACAACCCTCCAATCTATTTTTCTACTCACCTCTATATTTATCCCTTCCCCACTCCTGCTACATTCCAATTCACTCTATACACTGCTATCCATTTTCTTACAAAATCACAAATTCTCACACTAATCTGCTCAAAACATTTTAATAGCGGCCCCACTGATGTCTGGTATCATGCTCTCACTTCACCTTGTACTTTCCAGTTACTGGACTATCACCTTGTCTTCACCACACTGTACTTTCCATTAACTGACACACATGCACTTTATACATTCCCACCTTAAACTACTCATCAATTAGTTCCCCACCTAGTAAATGTCAACACATGCTTCCAAAACCCCATAAAGGCCAGATGCAGTGGCTCACGCCTGTAATCCCAACATTTTGGGAGGCTGAGGTTGGTGGGTAACTTGAGGCCAGGAGTTGGAGACCAGCCTGGCAAACATGGCAAAACCCTGTCTCTACTAAGAATACAAAATTTTGCTGGGTGTGATGGGGCACATCTGTAGTCCCAGCTACTTGGGAGAATGAGGCAGGAGAACTGCTAGAACCATGAGGCAGAGGCTGCAGGGAGCCAAGACTACTGCACTCCAGCCTAGGCAACACAGCGAGACTCTCTCCAAACAAACAATTCAAATGTTGTCATCTCAGCCACTCTGCCACAAGCAAATTCATCTCGCCTCCCCTGTATTCCTACAGCACAGTTACATGTCAGTCTCACTTCATCCCACAACGCAGAGCAATTATTGTCATTCCCACCCCTTCCCAAATGAAACTGAGAGCTCCTCAAAGAAAGAGATCACATTCTTATGACTCTCCTATGGCATCATTCCTGTTTAAAAATAATAATAATAATAATAATACAGATGTGGTCTCACTTATGTTGCCCAGTCTAGTCTCAAACTCCTGGCCTCAAGCAATCTTCCTGCCTTGGCCTCCCAGTGTTGGGATTACAGGTGTGAGCCACTATGCCCAGTCTCTGATGGTGCCATGTTCACCGGGCACTTAAAGAAGATTTGTGAAAAGAAAATGAAACACATCACTCTTTCTATTGTACTTTCAGCCTAAAGTATTACGATCAGACAACTGAAATTAGTAAATGAAATTTTATTAAGCATCTCTATCCTACTCCTGCCCCAATCAACAATAGTCAGCCACACTGTGGTCAAACACAGTTACACTACGAATAAGCATGTGAAACTGAGCCCCACGGTGTAATTCTTTTGGGAACTGAAGCCACTAAGATAAAAATATGAGCTCAATCATAAGCAGATGGCTAACCTCAAAGAACCTTTCTTCAACAGGGGCTGCTAACATGGAAGGGTTCCACAGAGCACATCCCAACATTAACTGAAACTGAGACCAAGGTTCAGATACCAAAGACATGCTTGTGGAAGGATGCTGGATTATAATCATCCATATCTCATTCAAAACCTTATCAGGATAAATCGAAAACAGTAGGCTTACATGGAGCTAAGAAAGATCTTCCTCTTTAATTCACAGACAGTCTGAAACCATGTTGCTCTCTTTCACTGTAATTCATTTTTATACCTATTATTTAATAGCTTTTTCATTTTTATTTATTTTTTTGAGATAGGATCTCACTCTGTCCCCCAGGCTGGAATGCTGTGGTACAATCACAGCTCATTGCAGCCTTGATCTCCTGGGCTCAGGTGATCTCCTACCTCAGCCTCCCAGATAGCTGGGACTGCAGGGGCACACCACCATGCCTGGCTAATTTTTTGTATTTCTTGTGGAGACAGAGTTTTACCATGTTGCCCAGGCTGGTCTTGAACTCAAGCAATCTGCTTGTCTCAGCCTACCAAAGTGTTGAGATTACAGGCATGAGCCACCGCACCCGGCCCATAGCCCTAATTTCTAATTTTATTTCTGCCAACAAACTTATCTATTTGAAACCATAACAATATTCTTAGTATAAATCATTTGGAACCCTATTTCCCTTCCCTCTGTTTTCCTTAGCAATGTGTCTTTAACCCCAATGACATACATGGGTGTAGAACCTGAATCAGCAATATATAGTTAAAAGAAAAAATAGTGAGGGAAAAACTGAAGAGAAAACTTTAAGTGCAACATCCTTTTAGGCAACAAATACTTGCTGTGTGTCAGACACTACCGAAGCACAGAGGATACAGAAATAAATAAAACAATCCCTATCCTCAAGGAGTTTACACTCCAGTGGAGAACAGATACTCAAATAACATAAATAACTGGTTGAGCCCAGGGCATAGTTACAAAAACTACAGCAAATTCAGTAGAAGGCTGTGCTAACAAGCCTTCCAATCACCACCATCCTAACACTGCTTACAGCCTGGCTTTATAAACTCATTTGAATTTTGTGACTTTATCCTCAGAATAAGAAATCTTCCAGAAAATTAACACAGTGTGGGTGCATTTTCCATAACCATGCCGAACAATTTTTTAGCACTCAAAAGGCCAAATACAATGAATCCCACTTAAGTTGATCTTCAATCCTTGAAGGCTACAGAAAGAAATTAACAGATATACCAAAACACTTACCATGTAATAAAATCTTTTCGCAAGAGTATGTATAAATATTATTTTGGCTACAGTTGCAGTTCCATACAGACAAACGGAGACATAGAAGTGGTTATACCATGACAGAGACTGTCCAATAAGAGAGATGAACACTGCTATAATGAGAACGGTAACAAGGCTAGTGAACCAGCTAATCAGAGTGATCCCAAGTCCACACAAGAAGTCCTTCTTGTAGTTACCAGCTAATGAAAAGAAAACAAAAAGTTGAGATCACCATCTTCATCAAATCAATTACATAATCAGTCAATAGAGCTAAATGGGCAAACATTAAAACAAAAAGCTTTCCACTGTAATTGAAACATACAAATATGTCCAAAGTGTTGAGGTTGGCTAATCATAGAACAAGAGAGGTATCAAAGAATAATATTCAGTTAACATTTATTAAGAGTCTCTAGATACTAAATACTCAAAAGATCAGTCTTCTAGGAATAGTTCAGGTACATTCCTCATGAAGGAAGAAGGTAGTCTTAACCTTCTTCACTTTTGGTATGCTTTGTGTATCAAAACATTAGCAAGAATGGAAGGCAAAGTTCCATATAAAATGTTCTTAAAAGAAGGTAATATAAGTAGATAAGGAGTGGGGGAAAAATAAGTGGTGATAAAGAATTATTTAAATTGCTGCTAAATATTTTATCTGGTAACACCACATAGCAACTTAGACTCTGAAACATTTCAAATAGAAACACTTCAAGTAGAAGAAACAATTTAACCACAAGCAGTTCATTCATACTTAAGACACTCATCCATTCTGGCTACTGGTCTGTAGTGTGGACAAGACGTTTTTCTTTTCTGAGACAGCATCTCAAACTGTCACCTGGGTTGGAGAGCCATGGCACGATCTTGGCTTACTGCAACCTCCACCTCCTAAGTTCACGCAATTCTTCTGCCTCAGCCTCCCGAGTAGCTGGGATTACAGGCGCGTACCACCACACCTGACTAATTTTTTTGTATTTTTAGTAGAGACGGGTTTTCACTGTGGTCAGACTGGTCTCAAACTCCTGACCTCATGATTCGCCCACCTCGGCCTCCCAAAGTGCTGGGATTACAGGCATGAGCCACCGCGCCTGGACGGACAAGATTTTTTAACGGAACTTTTCATTATAAGTCAATCTGTACATTTTTCAATAGCTTCTATGTAGTACCTAACGTGGAAGCAGTATGCCTACTTTTGGAGCCCCTAAATACATAAAAGTTGAGTGCTTCTACAAGACGAAAAGTATAATAAGCATATTAATATTTAAAAATTTATTATAATATAAAGCAAATATAGTTTTAAGATTTTGTTTTCTGGGAAGATATAAACAAACTGAAAAACTTCAAGCAAATTCTACAGCAATGCCAGTATTTGTAGTTTTAGAGGAAAATACTTACTCTTACGTTTGGGCTTCAACAATTTTTTGCCCAGGTATAAAACAACAGCCATTACCACCATGTAGTTTATGATTGAGCCAATACGAGAGGGGTAGGCAATGACAAACAGGCCCAGCACATCAAAGAAGACCATGTTTCCATGTCGATACTCAGAAGCAGCAGCCAGCATATCAGATGTAGCTAGATGCTTAAGAACTGCTAAAATGTTGTCACCTATTAGTTAAAAAAGGAAAAAGATAAACAGGTTGAATAAATTATCTGTGATTTACATGTACAACTATTTAAAGCAGAAATAAACCATTTACTGTTTGAATGAAAAAATGGTTAGGAACGACGTGAACAGAAATCACTTTCTATCCTCCTACCGCTCTCCCTCACTTTTCTTACTAAATTTCTCAAATAAGGTCCATCTCCCCTTCTCCATTTCCTCTCCATTCAGATGCTCAGCCATCTGGCCTGTATCTTTTCCCTTCTACTAGAACTATTATCTGTGATCAACTGTACCCTCATTGTTGACAAATCCAATGGCTGTTTCTTAGTATCCATTCATTTAATAATATATATTAACTGTACCAGACACTCTTCTAGATATCGGAAATTGAGTGGTGAACCAAGAGACAACGGCCTTTTGCGAAGCTCACAGATGCTGAACAAGCTGTCAAATGTGTTAAAAATCAAGGAGAGCTAGCAGAGTCCCACAGGAAAACATCATGGCAGACTAACAGAGCTACATTCTTAATGCTGCTCAGCAATCCTAACAAACCGTGGGCCAACTCCTTTTCATTTCCTCACAATGAATATTCCTGACCTTAATTGCTACACTAGACTACAGGAATAAAATTCAAGATCTCATCTCTCCGACTCAAAGCTCTAGCTCACTGACACTGTATACTGCCTCTTGAACGCACAGGCCACAGAATATGTACACGTTTATGTATCACCCCTAATATTCCATCTTAGTATCTATCAGAAGTCTAAATTAGAATACCAACCTGCTCTCTGAATGGAATCTGTAAGAATTCTGTCCGCTGTGTCATACTTGGTGTGATAAATGTATCCATTCTCAATAAAAGCTAAGTCTATTCCTAAGATATATAGAAAAAAAAGTCATTTTGCTTTAAAGATCAACCTTGCTTTAGGCCTATTTGTTTAATAAATTCCTAAAAGACAAAATGTCAAAGCAGCGGCATGAGTGCTTTGTCACATTTACAAATGAATGATATAAATTATCTTCCAAATTCTTACACAACCTATAGCTTTGGTACATAATTTGATACATAATGATTGAAGAAGTATATTACTCCATAGGGAGGCATTAAAAGTCACACAGCAAGGGTAGGAATATTGAGTTGGGGAGGTCATCAAAATTTTGCCACCTACATTCTTGCCAGGCCAGAGCCAAATTTTAACTTCAAATAAGACAAGCTGCCAAGGAGTTGGCAAAGCAAGACAACAACGAAAAGACCCCTGAAGGATACCATCTTTTGGGAAGGAGATGCTAAACAGTTCTTCCCTGTTCTTCTGTCACATTATGAGGCAAGATGACATATTCTAGAGGAGGCAAGCATTTAAATTAGTATGGAGTGTAAAAAAAGGAAAGCATTAGGAACTCTGTTTTAGTGAGTCAGAATGTATATTTCTCAGATAAAGAAATTGTTTCAGAAAATGCTGTTTACTCATAAACTTTCAAGATTAAAACTTGCTTTTGATAAATAAATGTTGCACGATAGGCCATAACCATTGACAATATACCTGGAATGTTCCCAAAATCCCTGTAGATACGAAAGTCAGTATCTGAAGGAATGATTCCACTCTGAAAAACCTCCTGAGCCACCACAGAAGCAAAAGGGTGTTTAGCTGCTGAAACATAAGCTTGAACCAACCAAGGATTTTCAGGACCTAAAATGAAATGTGACAACACAATAGAAGGTTATTCTGGCAATTTTTTTTTTAACATACTAATGTTTTTCAACACATTGAAAACAGTAACAGTGGTAGTTTTGGAAGACTGGTTCAAAATATATCTTTTCATCCCTTTTTCTGTAGTTCCCAATGTTTCTCTGATATGTGTGTCTGACTTTTAGAAAAAATAACCTCTTGCGAAAATAAAATTATTTTAAAGTATAAAATAACAGCAATATAAAAAGTCTGTCTGGGCTGGGCGCGGTGGCTCACGCCTGTAATCCCACCACTTTGGGAGGCCAATGCAGGCAGATCACAAGGTCAAGAGATCAAGGCCATCCCGGCCAACATGGAGAAACTTCATCTCTACTAAAAATACAAAAATTAGCTCAGCGTGGTGGTGCACAACCGTAGTCCCAGTTACTTGGGAGACTGAGGCAGGAGAATTGCTTGAAACTGGGAGGCAGAGGGTTGCAGGGAGGCAGAGGGTTGCAGTGAACTGAAATCGCGCCACTGCACTCCAGCCTGGCAACAGAGCAAGACTCTGTCTCAACAACAAAAAAACAAAATAAGTCTCTCTGAAAATGAAAGATTATTCATAAATCTATCATCCTAAAATAACTATTAACAATTTTATATCTTTAATTTTCTTACTAATATAGGATTGTATGTAGCTATACTCAGTGAAGATACATATACTTTGTACATTATTTTTTCACTTAACATTATATTAAATGCATTTTCCTATGTTGCTAGATACAAGGTGGGTATACATTATCTGAAATGCTTGGGAGTGGAAGAATTTTGGATTTTTGACTTTTTTGGATTTTGGAATGTCTGCATTATACTGGTAAGCATCCTTAATCCAAAAATCCAAAATCAGAAATGCTCCAATGAACATTTTCTTTGAGCATCAGCTCAAAAGTTTTGAATTGTGGAATATTACGGATTTCAAATTTTCAGGTTAGGGATGCTCAATATGTAATACAATAATCATTTTGATAACTGTTTAACATTTCACTGAATACGCCATAAAGTTCCTTGCTACTTTTTATAATTTGTCATTATGAATAATTTTCCATCTGCATCTCATACATCTACAGTTTTCAAACAGGAGTTTTCCCTTTAGGATAGTGGGATAAACTGTATTATAGTTTATATAATTATAATTATGTAATTACCTGTATAATTATACAATTATTCACTCTTCCGTCCCTAAAAAGGATTATACATTCCTACTCTTGCCACATAACTTGTAATGCCTGCCTAGAGAATGAGTATATACTCTTTCTCCTGTACCTACTAACTGCAGGCATGGATACATTACTTGCTCTGGGCAACAGACTGTGAGAAGGAATGACATGACCCTCAACTGAGCAGACTTCTCAAAGGCATTAACATCATTCATACCTACCTTTAACTTTGATTTGTGAGATAAATACATCCCTAATAGGGGTTTCTCCTTCAGCCTGGATCCCAGAATGAATAAGACACATGGAATATAATAATCATGGATCATAACTGCAGTTATTCAGAAAACAGAATGCAACACAAGCAAGACATAAGCCTTTTCTGTTGTAAACCACTAGGATTTGGGGGTTGTTACCACAAAATTTAGCAACATATTTACTGATGTAAACAGACCAAGTAACTCAATGTCAGGGAATCTAAAAATATTGTTTTTGTAACTTCACAGATTATAAAATTGCTTTCCTACATTTTAAAAAAATGACCAAGGCTGGATGCAGTGGCTCGCACATATAATCCCAGCACTTTGGGAGGCCAAAATGGGCAGAGCCCCTGAGATTAGGCATTCAAGACCAGCCTGGCCAACATGGCAAAACCCTGCCTCTACTAAAAATGCAAAAATTAGCTGGGCATGGTGGCACACGCCTGTAATCCCAGCTGCTTGGGAGGCTGAGGCAGGAGCATCACTTAAACTAGGGAGGCGGAAGTTGCAGTGAGCCAAGATTGCACCACTGCACTCCAGCCTGGGTGACAGAGTGAGACTCCATCTCAAAAAATAAAAATAATATTTAAAAAATCTAAAATGACCAAAAAAAGCAGACACTACAAAAAAAGACACATAGGTAATCCAGATACTGGAGTTATCAGACACGGATTTTTAAAATAATGATTAATATGTTTTTAAAAACACAGATAATGTCAATTTTACCAGACAAGTGTAATCCATTTAAAAGAGTCAAATGGAAATCCTAGAACTGAAAAACACAACTGATGTTGAGAACTTTAATAAATGGGCTTAATACAAAGTTTAATACAGCAGCAGAAGGGATTAAAATTAAAGCGTAGAAAGAAAAAAAAGGTTGGAAAATACACAAATGTGAGTAATTGGAGTCCCAAAAGAACAGACAATAGAATGGAGAAGACAAATGTTTTAAGACTTAATGGCCGACAATCTTCCAAAACTCATAGAATTCAAGCATGAATTCAAAAAGGTCTACAAACCCCAAACAAAATAAATATAAAGAAAAACCATCTGGCAGCATTTGCTTTTGAATACTATTCCCCACCAAAAGAAACCAAGTCTACTTAGAGAAATGGCTGATTCCAGGTCTGGGACTACCAAAGTACAAGGTAAGTTGAAACACCTGTGTCAGAAAGCAAGACAGTGCTATACGAGACTTGTCAAAGGGGCTCAGGCACTGGTTTGAAGTAGACACCATGGCCTAAACTGGGACAATTCATACAACAAAATACATGATAATAACAGGATATATAATATACAGAGTAAAATTAAAATATATAAAGTACTGAAATAACAAAAGAATGGAAATTGGAAAGCCTTCCTTCTAACAGAATTCCAACTATTATCTACAGGAAGAATGATGGAGCCAGAAACTCAGCATTAGCATTTGGTAAACATTATAATAAAAATGCTTGGGGAAAAGAGCCATCAATGATTGCTAAAACTAGGATCAAAGTTTTATGGCAAACAAGATATTTACTTAAAGTATCTATCACTAAGAGGAAAACAGTAACTTGTACAAAGAAAGAAATAGTAGAAAAACCTGGCAAATACATATCTTAAACAATGAAAATGTAATATCAATAATTAATAATGAGACAAATAGATACCACATGCCTCCTGATGTGATGCACTGAGAAGGACGCAAATACAAAAGGAAAAAGAAAAATGATGGGGACATACACAGATTATTAGACTTCATCATATTAAAATACTCATATTACTCTTTGATATTAATAAATTTATACTAAAAAATATGATAAAAACTGTACTGAAAAACAGGCAAAGCCAAACTATAATTAATTATCTTAAAAATTAGGATAACAGTTCCTCTTAGATGGGAGGGAGTTCTGTTTGAGAAGAGACAGATTAAAAAAACGCCTAGGCGGAGAAGGCAATCCACCCTCTTTCATGAGGCAGGGTTGGAAAGATTTTCACCTTACAATAATTAAGTCTTCAACTTTTTTTTTTGACATGTGTTAAATGATGATTATGATTTATTTAACAATGCATGTTAATTAAATGCTATATTTGATCCTGGGTAGGAACCCAGATGTTTTAAATGGCTAGGACATTAATGGAACAAATGGAAAAATCCAAATATGAATTGTTTATTATAGTTTGTTTATTATAGCATGTAATCAATGTTCGGTTATAGAAGAGCATGTGCCTGTTTCTTTATCTGAGATGATCATCCTGAGATTGCTGACTGACATGATTTTTCAGACTGGTGCCACCCTTGTTATTGATCTTTGTAGCCAAGGATAATTATCTCAAAAAAATAATATAATCCTCTTCATTTTTCCTTTAAAAACTTCTGTCTTCCTTTACTGCCCTAGTTTACTATGGCACACAGTTTACTATGGCACATGTATTCCTACCACAATGCCCATTACTAAATAAATGGCATCTTTGAGAGTCTCCCTCTGTCTGTTATTTAGATTAACAACCTCAAATACATTACACTAAGTTAAAAAAAAAAAAAAAGACACAAAGACCATGTATTTATGATTACATTTATATGAAATGTCTACAATAGGCAAATCTTTAGAGACACAAAGTACACAGGTAGTTGTCTAGGGATGGGGGAAAAGGGAATGACTGCTAGTGAGTTTCCTATTTGGGATGATAAGAACATTCTAACATTGATTATGATGATGATCGCACAACTGTGAATTACAGATCTCAATAAAGCTGTAATTTAAAAAAAAGAATTAATTCTAAAGAAGGCTATAGGCCAGGCGCGGTGGCTCACACCTGTAATCTCAGCACTTTGGGAAGCTGAGGAGGCGGATCACCTGAGCTCAGGAGTTCGAGACCAGCCTGGCCAACATAGTGAAACCCCGTCTCTACTAAAAATACAAAACTTAGCCAGGCGTGGTGGTGCGCACCCGTAATCCCAGCTACATGGCAGGGCTGAGGCAGGAGAATCGCTTGATTCCGGGAGGCGGAGGTGCAGTGAGCTGAGATCATACCACTGCACTCCAGTATGGGCAACAGAGCAAGACTCTATCTCAAAAAAAAAAAAAAAAAAAAAAAGGTGGCTATAAAGTAGCAGTTAGAATATGATTCTATTTTTGCAAGAAATATATATACACATATATACATGTATATTAATGTTTGCACTTAGAAAAAAATCCAGAAGAGTACAGACTAAACTATGACCCTGGTTTGCTCTGGATGGCAGAATTACAGGGGCATGAATATTTTCTCAAAAGGAAAATACAATTCTGTGACCCTTTTGCAATCAAGCCTCTCTCATTCATGAAATGAGGTCACTGGTCTGATAAAATCAAGTCATTTTTCTGGCCCTTCTTAAAAATTACATAGTAATGATTATTCTAGTCACTAAAAACTCACCAAATGAATGTCTATTTCTGAACTGACAATGGAGTTCTAGAGCACAAACTGTTTTAAACAAAAAGTTTCCAGGGCAGGACAAATATTATCACACAGAAGAAGAAGTCTGGTTTAAAAAGCTGAGGACAGCATGATCTGGCATACACTCTCAAGCACAACTCCAAACCCAGGCGGGCCTTTATCCTCTTTTAGTTAAACATGCAAATAACACTAACTAGCTTTTTGAAAGCCATCCCAACGAGAAAGGTAGTCTTTTGTAGGCAGTGGCATTAAAAGATAGAGAGAGATGCTGGGAAAGGTATTAGAATGTCAGAAAGCACCTGGAAAGCTTTCAGGCATGCAGTTTGGCCATAATAATAAGCTCCAAAATCTGGAGGAAAAAAAATCATGTAAGAATTCAGAGAAAAGAGGGAGATAGTCCCTTCAAATCTTTAGTAGGATGCTCCTCCAAACAAAATTAACTTTGAAATATGGGGATTTTAAAATTAGTAAAACATTTAAATTTTATGTTTACACTATCGAGTCATAAATCTATTTTTTGCTTTATTATTAAAGTGATCATATACATTGCAAAAGTTTCAATACATAAAATTATAAAGAGTATAAGTAATGCATTAATGACAATCAATTCTGGTCTTAAATTCATGAAACAATAGAGAATTTAAACTGTTGTTTTACCTTTAACCCAGTCCTCCATTTAAGTGACACTTACCCCCTACGAGCGACTGCTCAACATGTAGGTAGGACCATCATTAACAGTTTGTATACATCCATTTAGATAATGTAATTATTTTTAGAATTTATGCAGCTGCAGAATTTTTATCTAAAACCATATACATTTAATAAAAAGAGTAAGGACTCTGGGCTAGGCAGGCCTACCAAAAGTGAGTACTTAACAGATGTAAATGAGTAACAGCTAGTCAATCTGGACCTGACTAGCCATTAGTGTGTTCTAAACTCTCTGGACTACACATATGTAAAATATGTTAATATACGTGCATAAAGTACTTATGTATTAATATATATGTACATAGAAAAAATCCAGGAAGGGTAGATTAAACAATAAGGCTGGTTTTCTCTGGATAGGAGTGTAGGGGCAAGGTGCTGTGATAATATATTAAAAGCATGGAGATGAAGGCACTTAACATATAGTATACTTCAACATGGAAAATATACAGACACACTCCTCCCTACATGGAGACCTGAGATTTTTCACAAGAGGAAAGAAAAACTGAGTGTCCTCTCTGCTTACGGTATTTTCTTCTGCTGCTTTTTGATCTGGTGGTTGGTATCTGTACGTGTTCCTCCTATCTTGAGTGACATCCAAAAAGAGAAAGAGGCTGGGTGTGGTGGCTCATGCCTGTAATCCCAGCACTTTAGGAGGCTGAAGCAGGCACACTGCTTGAGCTCAGCAGTTTGAGACCAGCCTGGGCAACCCGGCCAAACTCCATCTTTACAAAAACATAAAATAAAGTAACAAATTATGCAGTCCCAGCTACTCAGGAAGCTGAGGTGGCAGGATCTCTTGAGGCCTCAAGGCCGAGACTGTAGTGAGACAAGATCATACCACTGCACTCCAGCCTGGGTGAGAGAGTGAGACCCTGCTCAAAAATATATATATGTCGATAATAGTGTAGAATCTACTTACTCCTGCAGATATTAGATCCCAGCTTCTTCTCATTAAAGAGTAAAGAGTAAGAATAAAGGAGAAAGATTTGAGACTTAAAAATAGAACCTTGCTGCTTCTGACATCATGACCTTGAGATTCTCAAACGCTTAGCTGAGGTAAAATATACATACACTTTGAAAGATAAAAGCTTAAAATAAATTCAATGGAGACTATTAAAATACAGTATTGTTTAGATTACGAAGACATACTTAGCACTTAGCATAGCTTCATAATTTCAATAAAATCAGGTCTTAAGAGGGTGCTAAAAACAAGTTCCCACATCATCTTACTTCCCCCAGCCCATCTCGGCATGCAACACACTATTCAACATTAAAACATCCAGCAAATGCTACATCTCTGTATAAAATGCATTCTAACAGGGCAGGGAAATGGAATGGAACTTCCAATGTCAAATTTTAGTATGCCCTGACTAAACAAATCTATGAGCTTTGAATTCTGTTAACAAAGACAGTTAAAACCCATTTATGCCTGAGGCTGCAACTTTTTGAATTTTTGCATGTGTGAAAAATCAGACCTTGGCTACCACCTTGAGCAGAAAGATATAAATAACTCACACAGGCTTAGCATTTCAATAATGGGACACTAGGCATAAATGGGCTAAGCTGATATTTATCAACTCTATCCTGCTATCCTTAGAAAAATTTAATCATAAAACTAAAACTATTTCTCTAGGCCAGGCATGGCAGTTCACGCTTGTAATCCCAGAACTTTGGGAGGTCAAGGCAAGAGGATCACTTGAACCCAGGAGGTCAAGGCTGCATGATGGTACCACTGCACTTGAGCCTGGGTGACAGAGCACAGCTCTGTCTTTAAAAAAATAATAATAATAAAACAAAAATTCTTCTGGCTGAGTAAATATTACTAAATTTTTTTAACATTCCATTAAATCAATGATAAATTTAAACCTGTTAAACTACAGGTAAATTTTCTCATTTTAACTCATGAAATGATTGACATTTAAAATTATTTATATCATAATCACCCATGGTGGCTGAAAGTTCGCTATCCATAAAACAATCTAGTTGGAGGTTGAGAACAAAGTGTCTGCACCTGGACTGTCTAGGTTCAAACTGCACTCTGCCATTAACCAACTGTGAAACCTTATGCAAGTTAAAATCTTTCTGGACTCAGTTTCATCTCTAAAATGGAAATAACAGTACTTATCTTACATGTTATTTGGAGAATTCATTGACTTAATATATACAAAATGCTTTCAACAACACTTGGCATATAATAAGCACCATACAAGTCTTAGAAGCTATATTATTTTGTTCAATATTTTTAACAAAGACAAGCTAACACCACCTCATGCTTTCAGAATGTTCATTCAAGAGACTGCTTATTAAAGAGATTATTTATAATCAAAAACTTCTAACTTTTATCAAAACTAGAATTGCATTGAAATATACAACCCACAGTCTCACATACCTGTCTGGAATACGAGTTCTTTCCCTCCTACACCTGCTGCCTCCAGGTTAATGAATGCACGAATCAAGCTAGCCCAGGGGTGCTGAGTAATGAAACCATGACTGGCCTTAATGAGAAGGAAAGAAAACAAATATTTGTTAAACAATCTTAAACTATCAGTCCTGATTTTGCTTGAACACAGAGAGCCTATTTTGATGAGGTAAGGAATATGAAAACAAAATAATCCCTCTTCAAAGGCAGTATCCAAAGACATTTTCTGCTTCTTTTTCCATGCATAAAGGCCATGCACATCATGGGTTTGGAAAGTCACCCATCACAGAAGGCAGCCTGATTACCATTAGTGGTGCCAAACAACATCCCTGGTAAGTACAAGGCTGTGCAAAAGAAAAGGCAAAGAGGGCTGGGCACGGTAGCTTACGCCTGTAATCCCAAAACTTTGGGAGGCCAAGGTGGGAAGATCACCAGAGCTTGGGAGTTTGAGACCAGCCTGGGCAACATAGCGAGAACCCATTTCTTTTTAAAAATTAAAAAAAAGAGAACAGAAGAGACAATCCATATGGCTGGGCATTTGTTTGTGCCTGTCTCAAAACACCTCTGAAACTTCAATGTCAAAGAAAACCTGAGGAGAGTAATTATGCCATCAAAGAGCCCTTCTGTGAATCAAACATTGCCACAATGATCCACTGGGTGAACTTTTCCAAATATTAAACATCTCTACATAAATGGTTGTGAATTTTTTATTTAGTATTTAGTGTACATATAGTATTTTTTGCATATCATTTTATACTACCCACAGGAGTAATAAAAAAATGCATTTAAGTGTTAGCTATTATTATTCTCATCCTTATTCAAGCCTAATAATTAAAACAGTAAAATCTCACTTGCAAGACATTTTCCTCAGCACCATTAAAGAGAAATATGACAGCATGATGCAAGGCTTCTGAAGATGTTGACAAGACACGAAGGACCTCCAGCATCACTGAGCAGCTAACTGCATCATCACTGGCACCTTCAAATCAGAAAAACAGATTTCTGCTCAGATTTTAAAATCTTTACAACATGACCCATTAGGACCAGGAATGGAGTTTTTCTCCCCAGAGAAGCATCACAATAGCCGCATGACCAGAAGCATAGCTCTGTCATCATCAGGTGACAATTACATCCACCAGCAGTAAGTTCCATGACGCGATCTTTGTCTGATTTGCTCACTGACTTACTCTCAATGCCTACAACCAGGCCTGACCCACCCTAGTCACTCACTTAGTGTCTGCTAAATAAAGCAACCTGAGGGGACCTAATGTCATACTGGAAACTGGTATTCTCAACAAACCAAAGAAATCTGTTCCATTCTTTACCCGTATTCCACATCCTCTCTAATAATCTCACTTCCGGTGCTCACAGCTTCCTGCATCATCTCCCACTGCACCCACTCCTTTCTTGCTTGTTTTCCTGCCAGAATCATAAAAGCTGCACAGAGAGGTCATTTTAGATGGTGTAACATTCCTTTAAGCTTCCTCTAAAGGGAATATGTGATGAAAAAGTATAAAGAAAATACCTAACAAGACACAGGAAAAAAGACTAATGACCTAAGTAGTATTCTTGGTCCCAGAACACATACTCAGTTGAACCTCTGAACCTCTTCTTGATTCAGAAACTGTGTGTGTTAATAAAAACTAACTATAAAAATGACTTAACTGTCTTGCTTTTTTAAAGCTCTCTAAGAGGCAGTTCAAGGAACTGATTGTATATTCGGTGATACCAAGGAATTATTGTTAGGTTTTTTTTAGGTGACGCAATTGGTGGTATTATATCAAAAAAAGGGCCCTTATCTTACAGCAATACAGACTGAAATATTTTTAGAGGAACTAATATAGCTAAGATCTGCTTCAAAATAATCAAGAAGTTGGGAGGCTAGTGGCAGGAAAGAAACAAGATCAGACTGCTGAAGCTGGGGGATAAGTACATTGGGGTTCATTAAACAATTCCGCTTTTTGAATATATTTGAAATTTTCCACAACAAAAAACTTAGAGTAATCGAAGTAAATAAGCACTATCATAACTCAGGCAATAACATTTCTGGGTTTAAACACTGAGAAGCAGAGTGCCAAAGAGTTTAGCATAGATTTGAGAGCAAGAAAGACGTGGAATTCAATTTGAGCTCTATCACTTTACTCCACTGTTTCCTGGTTTAAAGAGCAAGCTAATGATACCTACCTCACAGGTTTGTTACAAGAGTCATACCAGATAATGCCCGGTGCCTAGCACCTGGGAGGCATTTAATATTCATTTTCCCTTCTCTTTGCAAATCTGAGGAAGGCTCTGTAGCTAGCTAAAATTAAAATGCTGTTTGGGCTCTGTTAAATTCCAGACCCCATTCCTACTTAAGAAGAAACCTTTTTTTTTTTTTGAGACGAGATTTCGCTCTTGTTGCTCAGGCTGAAGTACAATGGCACAATCTCAGCTCACTGCAACCTTTCCTTCCCGGGTTTAAGCAATTCTCCTGCCTCAGCTTCCAGAGTAGCTGAGATTACAGGCATGTGCCACCACACCCGGCTGATTTTGTATTTTCAGTAGAGTCAGTGTCTCACCATGTTGGCCAGGCCAGTCTCAAACTCCTGACCTCAGGTGATCTGCCTACCTCGGCCTCCCAAAGCACTGGGATTATAGGTGTGAGCCACCAAGTCTGACCGAAACTACTTATTAACCATACTTGTCTAAGTGGTGATTACTGGTCTGTATTTTAATCTAAGTGAAACAAAGTAATAACTATCTAATCGCTATCAAATAGAAAATGTTGCTATTAGCAAAAAGTGTCACCCTCCAAAACCCTCATGATATAAACCCTTTTTTTTGACACTGTGAGTTACTTTAAAATAGAAGGCAAATAATAAAATGTTTCTTAATTCAAAAAAAGAGAAAGGGAAATTCAAAGGTATCTATACAGGGTTGATTAAAAAGTTAAATTGTCCATTCAGTATCCCCTATTTTAATGGTTCTGGTGTGTCAGAACTACAGAAGGGTCAAATATCTTTAAGAAAGTGAAGGAAAGTTAAGAGGACAGTCTTACAAGGGCAAGGTGGTTAACTGACACCCCTTTCCATTTAGAATTAACCTTGAAATTGAAGCCACCCACAAAATAACTCAATGCCTCTTCTACCAACGACCTGGAACCACACAGCAGACTCAAAAAGATAATTAAGGCTTTTCTGTGGATAACATTACTCCTAATTGGTATCAATTGCTGAGTCCTAGATACACAGCTGAAAAGGTAAAAAGAAAAAAGAAGTGCTTCAATTAGGCCATCCACCAAAAGGATCTAGGTGATAGTCTTATTTCAGGGGGTGTCCAATCTTTTGGCTTCCATGGGCCACATTCAAAGAATTGTCTTGGTCCACATATAAAATACACTAACAACCACTGATGAGCTAAAAAAAAAAAAATTGCAAAAAAATCTCATGTTGAGAAAGTTTACGAATTTGTTTTGGACCACATTCAAAGCTGCCCAGGGTCACTGGCTGGACAAGCTTGGTCTATTTGATGAATGTGTGAAACGCTATTTTTAACAATTTATTACTGACAGAAATTTCCTTGAGATTGTTGCTAAGGGTATTCTTATAAAATTTTAGGTAAAAGTAGATTCTAGGCCAGGCACAGTAGCTCCCACCTGTAATCCTAGCACTTGGGAGGATGAGGTAGAATTATCACTCGAGGAGTTCAAGACCAGCCCGGGCAACAAAGTGAGAATTTGTCTCTATTATCTAAAAAGAAAAAACAATAAAAAGTGCATTCTAATGACTCAGAAAAATGCTGACCTTTAATTAAAAGACTGCACATACACAATTTGTAACATTTGGCACTATGTTTGTAAAGGGTAACTTAATATGCTGCTCCAAAATATGTCACTTTGGCATATGGGTTATTTTGAGCTGAAGGCAACTGAGAAGTAGGTACTATACAAAAAAGCTCTCTGCCCTTCCCTTATTTGCCTAAAAGCAGGATATAAATTTACCAAGGTGTCCCACTTCCCTTCTCCACCAGGAAGTACAAAGGTTGATCATGAAAGATAACTTTAAACCCTTAGTGACCTGGTGACAGCACAAGAGGAATCTACGTAACACTTTACTAACCTTTATGTACCATTTATTTGCCTTTCTACAATTTGCCACCCCTGGAGACTCAAGGTACTTTTCCTTTCTTTTGTCACTTCTCTGAAATGACAAAAGGTTGGTATCCCCCAACCCCCAGCTGGGACAGCTTTGAATACAGCGCAGTACAAATTTTGTACTGTTTTGTTGAAGATGCTACATAAGCCAGATTTCTAAGCAAACTCTTTGAGATTTACTCATTTTCCCTGAGTATCTCCCATGTACATGAAGTGCATGTGTTAATAAACTTCTATTTGATTTTTCTCTTTTTAGCTTGTCTTGTGTTACAGGGATCCACCAGTTAAAAACTATGAATGGTAGAAGGGAAACTGTTTTCTTTTGTCCCTACATTTGCTTCTAATTCTTGTATACACAGCCTTCTTATATAAAGTTAAGCAACCATGGTGTTTATTTGCCCCTTCCCAGAATTTAAGCATCGCTAACAGTGGGCAAAGGGTGACATTTATTACTGCTTTGAAATGGACATTAAAAAAAAAAAAAACCACAGTGGCGGCTGGGCACGGTGGCTCACGCCTGTAATCCTAGCACTTTGGGAGGCTGAGGCAGGTGGATCACTTGAGGTAAGGAGTTCAAGACCAGCCTGGCCAACATGGTAAAACCCCATCACTACCAAAAACATTAAAAAATTAGCTGGGTTTGGTGGCACAGCAGGAGAATCACTTGAACCCGGGAGGCAAGGATGCAGTGAGACGAGATTGTCCCACTGCACTCCAATCTGGCAACAGAGTGAGACTTGGTCTCAAAAAAAAAAAAAAAAAAAAAAAAAAACACTGGTTAACCCAGTAGCACACAAAAGTACATCTGGCTTATTTATACTGATTTTTGAAAATGCAATTTACATTCTGAATGCAAATGTCCAGCTTTCTAAATGAAGATATTCTAATATGTATCATTTTATCAAACAAATTTTACTTAAATTTTGTATAACTCTAGATGTTCAAATTGGGCCCACTATAAGTTCAAGCAATCCAGAAGTGTTACTATTATGTAAGAGTTAATAGAAACTTTTAAAAAACACTTTCCATGCCAGGTACTATTTTAATGTTTTACTTCTATTTACTCCTCCAAGCAACACTATTAGGAAAGTACTATTATTTTCTCCGTTTCACAGATGAGAAACTAAGAAGTTAAGCAATTTGTGAAAGGGAGTATTAATTACGCTCTAACATTCTTTTTCCTTTCAAATGTAGCTGAAAGAACTGACTGGCCAGGAAATCTAGCACCTTATCCCAGTTTTGTCTCTGATCAGTGATGATCAGCTAAATTTACTCCTGTGTCAAACAAAAGGGTTGAGCCAGATGCCATCTCAGGTCTCATCTACTCCTAAAATGCTATGCCATTGTAAAATGCTATTTTCTATCCCTACTTACAATCTCTTTAACCATTGAAAACAATTTTCTGAAGAATAAATATTTTAATAAATGGAAGTTCAATTTAGGGGATTCTCATTCATTTGACAAATATTATGTCAGGCATTGTCTCAAATGCAAGTGCTCTATTTTGCCAAATTATTTTCAGAGAAAGATTTACAGATTAATTCTGTACTTTAACAGTATGGCACCTTCAGTAGACTAAAATTCTCACCTTATAGGTCAACAGAATCTGCTATAAGAGATATCCCCCAACCCCCAGCCTGGGACAGCTTTGAATACAGCGCAGTACAAATTTGTAAACTTTCTTAAAATGTGAGATCGTTCTGGAATTTTTTTTTTTTTAGCTCCTCAGCTATTGTTAGTGTATTTTATGTGTGGCCAATGACAATTCTGCTTCTTTCAGTGTGGCCCAGGGCAGCCAAAAGACCGGACACCCCTGCTCTAAAACCATGCATCCCTTGAAGGCAGGGATTGTCCTTACCTGGTATCCCCAAAGTCTAGTATAACACCCAGCTGATTAAAACCCTTTTTAAGTGTCAGAACCTAACTCCAGGACACAAGGACACACACACTGTCTGCTAACATTGAGAAGGCTGCTTCAGTCTACCAGAAACATTCCAAATCTTGTCACTGGGCTGCTGGCATTAATACCAAAAAAATAATGTTAATATAGCATTTAAAAGACTACAGAATGGTTAGATCCTAAACTAAATGATACTATCCTAATTACCCTGCTTTTCATCACAAACAAAAAAGGTTTGCCCAAGAAAATGGTCCCCATAATTGCCCAAGTAGCTTGGGTTATGTTAACAAGGTTTCTGGGCTGTAACAACTTCCAAATGACTAAAACACAGGTACGTACCTGGTGAGTTTGCTACTGAGTCAAAATGACAGTTAGCCAAGACAGCATGCTGGGCTCCATCTCTGGGTTCCAGCTTTACCACAACATTGGTGATGTTGTCATAATAGCTTGTAAAACCTCCCAAGAAATCAATGCTAAAAGAGCCTGTGGGCCGTTGTACATCTACTGAAATCCTATGAAGGCTGTTGCTTTGCACTTCAATCAGTTTAATCTGTTCCAAAAGGTAGTGCACTGTCAGAATTTCATTTTCTGGACTTCCTGTAGTCCTGGGGCCAATGGAGGTTATGTGTTCAAGATAATCCCTGGAAGTGACCAAAAGAATAACAAAGGTTTGTAGTTAAAATTGACACTTAGCATGGGTAACTTTTCCAATACACACCCCTTCCTCACCCAAAAAGCTTAGTTCTTTTGACTTCTCATATAAAAAGGACTACCTTTTACTATTTCAGACACCAAATGAACATCACTTGTAAGATTCCATGATTTTATTTTTGCCTCCCATGAGTTGACCCCTTCAGTTCTCTCCACCATCCCACTCGCAACTTCTCCCTGTATCAAACCAATACAAAGACTAGGGATGTATTCAAAACGTGCGACCACTGGCAGGGTGCCCTGGCTCACGCCTATAATCCCAGCACTTTGGGAGGTCAAGGCAGGTATATTGTTTGACTCAGGAGTTTGAGACCAGCCTGGGCAACCTGGTGAAACCTCATCTCTTCTGAAAATGCAAAAACCACATAGCCTGTAGTCCCACCTACTCAGGAGGCTGAGAAGGAGGATTGCCTGAGTTCAGGAGATGGAGGCTGCAGAAAGCTGAGATGGAGCCACTGCACTCCAGCCTCGGCAACAGAGCCAGACCCTGTCTCAAAAAACAACAACAAAAAAAGTGTTGCCGCTGAAGGCTAAGCAGGATAGAATATAACCCGACTGTGCACACTCCTGAAGGTTATAGATTCCGGGTTAGTGATTTTAAGCAGCAGAAACCAATGAGCAAAGATCATCAAGTCAAGAGGTTAAATGGGTGGCGGGGGCCTTTTGATGAATCCAGCCCTCCTAATTTACACCCAAGGTCTAAAACTTCAAGCCAAAACCAACTCTACCCCTAATGAAAACAAAAACATTTTTTGTCTTTTTACTGCATTCCAAGTGGGGAAAGCTAGGGGTGGGGATGGGAGATGTTTCAGAAATCCTTAATAAGCTTGCAACACTTTGAATTCTGAGAAAAACTTTTTAGAACACAGCAGCTGCTGAAAACTGTAAGCTAGCTTATCATTTCACGAGCTTTGACACACCTGGGTTACAATACCTATTACTTAATCACCTTTCCTAGCATTCTTAAAGGTCTTTAAAAAAAAAAAAAAAGTCAAACCTTACACAGTCACTAATCCAATGGGCCTAACGACAAACTGCAGGAATCTGAGAATTTATCAGGCTACATACCAAATTTTGACTGGGCTGTGTTCCAGAAAGAGACTCTATAGCTTTCAGATTTGGAGGCTGTGCTCTCAGAAATTTAGAACACTGCACTAGCCCCTTCCAACACCTCCCGCCCCCAAAGCGAATTGATAAAACGGTCTAGGTGCACAAATTTCAGTCTCCATTCCATTTGGAAAGCAGAAGGGCTAAGCAAGGTAAAAACTGGAAGCTGTTCCATAAGATGGGGAAGACGACTCACAACCAACCATCCGTACAGGGCAGACAGCAGGTGAAAAGCAGGCTCAATCTACTGGCCACCCCAATCTGCACCACGAGCTCAACGGGGGACAGGCAAATCCCGGCAATTCAGACCCCAGAAGGACAAGCAGGGTCACCCCACCCACCCCACGTGCAGCCCGGGAGGGGCGGGTGCACACAGGTGTGGTGCCCCAGAGCCTAGGCAGAAACCGCAAAGGGACGCGCAGGCCGTGCCATGAAGGAGCGGCCGGTACCTGGCTTGGAGCGCGTCGAACTCCCCGCGGTGTCCAGCGGCCCTACGAAGCACAAGCTGGTGCAGTGAGAGCTGCACGAGCGTCCGCAGCGCCAGCAGGTAGAGCGCGAGCCCCAGCGCTGCGCGCGCCTCAGACAGCCCAGTCCCCGCGCTCCGGCTCGCGCTACCGCTGCCCCCTGGGTTCCTCTTCCGCGTCCTCCCGCCACCGCCGCACCCATCCACCAGGGGCTCCTGCGCTCGGGCCTCCCTCGCCGGCGGTGGCACGGCCGCCGGTCCCTCCCGACGCTCTCCTCCGACGCGGTGCCTTCTCACAGCCGCCGACTCATAACCCCACTCCATGGCCGTGAACCTCGGCTGCCACCCCAACCGCCCCAGCCCGCGACAGCCCTGACTGCCACTGCCACTGCCGCTGCCGCCGCCGCCGCCGCCCGCAGCGCCTCCTAGTGAGCGGACGGAAACTGCAGAGGGCCAAACTTCTTCCGATTGGCCCGTCCCGCCGCGCCAAGACCAGCTTCTTTGGCAGTTCACGGGTGGGCACAGCTGCGGGGCCGACCCAGGAGCGGGTGGTGGATACGCTGTCTCCCGCAGGGCTTTTCCAGCCTGCTCTAGGACGGAGATTGACAAATGGAAAGACACCTATTTACTCAAAACGAGAAACGTGAGATCTCGCCTTCGAAAGAATACATAAGGCTCTTAAGTTGTACCAGGCAGATAAAGAAAGCAATGGCCTGGATTTCGTAAGGAAAATTAGAACATCCGCCTCCAAAACCGTGGGTTCCTGGCTCTTAAAATTAGAAATAAGACTACGCAGAGGAGGCCCAGTCTACTGCTTTCACATGCATAATCTAATCAGATGTTAATAACTCAGCAACTTAATCTGTGCTATTACCGTCTCCACTTAACAGATAAAGAAAAATAATGGCTATTATTTATTGAATACCTGCTACGAGCTAAGCGCTGGACTAAGTGCTTTAACCCATTATCTCATTTAATTATCTTAACACTTAAAAGGAAATATTTTTGTTCTCATCTAATACCTGAGAAACGTAGAGATAACAGATGAAGAATGTAAATTTTATGTCATGGGCTCCCAAAACAGCATTCCGTTCCACTACTACATTAGCACTCTGCAAGTGAAGGTTCAGAAAGGCCGTTCTTCCCTTGACGACTCCCTGGGGGGTTAAGAAGCAGAGCCTTGGTTTTAGTGCAGATCCTAGTGATTATCTAGTCTTCTTCCTGGTTGCTGGTACCATGAGCCCCTCTGCTCCAGGGTTCTTTGTCCTCAGCTTGGAATTGCTACATTAGCATGGTCTCTTAACCTAGAGACCAACTGGGAGAGCACACTGCCAGATTTTGACTTAACACATGTGTAGATTTTATGCAATGCTCTGTGGGCCTGCTCCTGCCCACCTCTCAGGCTCCTCTGACACCAGGATGCTTCTTATTTCCAGCTCTCCAGCCACACTGGCCTGTTTCATAGAGTTCCTGCACACCATCTTTCCTTCTACAATGGGATCTTCTCACATGCTGTTTGAATTACCTGGAGTGTTCTTCCCTCTCCTCATTGCCTTATTAATGCCTAGTTATCCTTCAAATATCAGACTAAGTGGTACTTCCTCAAGCAAGAATCTCCTAATTTAATTAACCTTGCTTCCCCTATTTGTGGGCTCTCACAGCACCGTGTATGCATGTGATTATTTAATATCTCCCTCATTAGACTGCAAGCTCTATGAAGGTAGGAATCAGGTCTGGTTTTACTTAACATTTTATTCCTTGCTCTTAACACAAAGCATGACACATAGTATGTAGTCAATAGCTATTTCTTGAGTAAATTAATAAATGAAAACATAACACTTTCCTGGCAGCAGCATAATTTTAGCTCTATAAGCTCCCTTCCCATCTGTAAGCACCATGAGACTAAAGACAGTGTCTATCTTATTTAATCATCACTGTATCCATACTGCTTAGCTCTGGATAAGAGCCTAGGCCATGGTCATAACTATATTATATATATATATATATATATATATATATATATATATATATATATAATGTATATATATTATGAATGTATAATATACAGAGATAACATATATGTGTATATAAATATATATATATATAGAGAGAGAGAGAGACTGAAAGAATGAATTTACATTGTCTTTGAAAAGAACCAGCTGTCTTAATATTCTCTTTCCCTAAACCCTAGACTCTCCACCATCTTTGGAAGATAAGCCCTCAGAACAAATCCTGTGTCCAGTATAGTATAACAAGATATGGAGGTTTCTAGTTCCTAAGGGAAGAATACAAATGTTTCATGGTCTTTTATGCTTTCCTTACTTTGTGCTATCACTTGTTGAGTTGGGTGGGTGTCAGAAAACCTAAGGACAAATTGCAGCTCTCAAGAACTATGTTACTTTTTCTGAATGGATAATGTATATTAAGCATCTCTGACAATATCCCATGGTACCATAATAGGGAAGTGCCTGGCTGTTGGGGGACGGATAGATCTGAGTTACTGGATCTGGTACCTTTAGTACACATGACATTATTCAGGTTACAATCTCACAGAGTCCCCCTGTATTTATTTATGATCATGCAGATGATACCTGCCTTAAGGGGCTTCAATGAGGATTAATCAGCTAATATATTCGAAAGATCCTCACAGAAGATTCTCCATTAAAAACTATTTTTCAGAATTTTCCTTCTCATGCAATCCTTTGTAGATTAGATTAAAAGCTACGTTCCTATCATGATAATCATAAAGCTCTAGGTGGTGGAAGTTAGGTTACAGTTGAGCTCTTGAAAGGCAGTTTTTCTCTAGACTTGTATAGTCTATGGTATTTACATTTGAATATTTTTAGCTACCAGTTGTTGAAGATCTATTTGTGTCAGATACTGATCAAGGTGGAGAAACAGAGAGAAGAACACATCAGTGTTTCTACCAGCCTAGAGCTTACATTCTAACAAAGAGACAATAAACGTGTGTATGTTTGTGTAAAATGTCAAAGAGTTAAGTGTCATAAGCAAAAATAAAGCAGGGAAATTGAGAGTGACAGAAGCTGCTGTTTTATTAGGGTGATCAGAGATGGTCTCACGGTCTCTTTGAGAAGATGACATTTGAGGTGACCTGAATGAAGTGAGGAATAAGGCCACATAAGCCTTGGGAGAGAATGTTCCAGCAGAGGAAAGTGAGCTGGGATGTTCAGAGGCAACACTGAATAAGGCATGCGCTAAAGCACACTGAGCCAGGAGCCCTGGTAGAGGTGAGGTGACAGAAGTGGGTAGTAGCCAGTACAAGGAGGGCCTCCTGGTCACAAAGAGAACTTTGGGGTAGTTTTGAGCAGTGAAAGGTCATGCTCTAAGTGATGTTTCATAAGATCACTCAGTCTCAGTCCGAGGCAGAACAGCACAATCACCACATCTAGAACATGTAGGCTAATAAAAGACTTTGATAATGTCTGATCTTTGAAGTGTTTGGGGCCAGTTTGATCTATAATTTTATTTGTGTTGAAAGCAGACCACAGTGAATTGGAACACATGCTCTAGTTCTCACATATCAAACCCCTGACGAAGAAGAGATAAATGTGAAAGACTTTGGCTGCCCCATTTGGTGAGCTGTTGTTCGTGGGGCTGAGTCAATTCATCTGGGTTGGGAAGCAATTATGCTTTTTTGTGTCTCCCTTTATGACAAAGTGAGAGGTAAACTGACAGACATAGAGATGTCCCATGTCCCTTCTGTCTTGCCATCTCTTCAGTATTTCCTAGGACTTTGGCCAAGGTGAGTGGAGGGGACATACGAGTTGTCAAGATTCAGGTGAACTGCCAGTTTCTGTCTTCCCCACAGGTCCTTCCATAGCCAATATGCCATAGAAGAAAACTATAGCCTATGTACTTTCTTCCTTGGAAGAGGGACTACCAGTGCATCTGGTGAAGTTCTCTGAGGCTCAGGCTAGCAGAAGGATGCCTTTTATATGATGTTACACTGACATTCAAATTAGGTGAGATACCAAGCCAAGAGGTGAGAAGTGAGCCCAAACCAGTTGCAGAAAAAGAGGCAGTTGTCAAAAGCTGACCGGCCTTTGAAGTAAGTTAAAAGATTGCAAAATCAAGTGCAAGGATTCCAAACGTGGCAGAATGCATGGGTAAATGTAGCCAGGTGCTGTTGCAGACAGCTGGGTTTTATGTGCTCACTTAGGTGGTATGAAAGTGAACCAGCTTTGTTTAAGATTCAGGGTACACCATCAGTTTTTTAGGGTTTTATTTGTTTGTTTGTTTAGATCTCTTAAGGCTAAAGCTTGAGCCTCAGGGTGCTGTTGGACAATTGATCTTTACAACTTTGATGCTCTAAAGTGGAACATTCAGGAACTGGTTACAATGGTCAGCTCCAAGGATCACCTCCAACAAGCCAGGAAATCTGGGAGCTGGCAGTGCTGGCAAGAAAGGGCATTCCAAAAGGCACATGGGCCAGATCTGTAAATCTTCAGAGCTTTTCTACCCCCCATGAGCCTAACTGGCCTTGGAGCCTAGGGAAAGGGTAATTGCACCCTACTTTTAACCCCCCACCTCAAATTCTGGGCTGGTCCTCTGTGTTCTCTAGGTGGCCACAGAGAAGTTGTAGAACAAGCCTGGCTGCATTGCTAGCCGAAGCCACTATGTCAGGTTGCTTTTTTTCCATGGCCTAGTAAAAAAGAGATTCTCTGATTTTGGAAGAATCTGTATTAATCTTAAAAGCCTTCCAGAAACAAATGGAGTTGAGACAATTGGTTGTTTTCTTTTTTTTGTTTTTTGTTGTTTATTTTTCTTTTGTGTTTGTGTATATTTTGTTTTTTTCTTTCCTTTTTTTTTTTTTTTAAGAGACAGAGTCTAACTATCTTGCCTAGGCTGGACTTGAACTCCTGACCTCAAGCAATTCTCCTGCCTTAGCCTCCCAAGTAGCTGGTACTATAGGTGTGCCACTGCATCTAGCCAATTGGTTCTTTTGGGGGAAAAAAATCAAAGTAGAACCTCATACCATATTACACACACATAGTATTCAAGTAGAATTCAGAATCAAATATTAACTACTGTTTAGTATAAAAATAAGATGAATATAATTAAATCGTTATAATTAAAACTCAAAAGTACAAGGACTCTTTAATCAAAAGAGAAGTGACAGATATCATAAAGAGAAAAATCACATATTGGCTACACAAAATTAAAAACTTCTATACATAAAAAACAGTCACCAAAAAGATGAAAAGTCAAATGACAGAGGATGTGATTTTCAACAAATTTTTTTTTAAAAAGAGGATAATGTATGTTATATACATTATTCTCTCTCACTCTTCCTCTTCGTGTGTGTGTTATATACACCTGTATATAACTGTGTATGTGTGCATACACGTGTGCACAGAAGTCAGTAGAAAAATATCAATGCCTCAATAGAAAAATATGTAAACCGTTCACTTTTAGTAACAAAGGAATGCATGTGAAAATGTGAACCATTTTTATCACACTGAAAAGGCAATTTTTCACTGGGCACAGTGGCTCAGCATGTAATCCCAGCACTTTAGGAGGCTGAGGCAGTCCGGTAACTTGAGGCCAGGAATTCAAGACCAGCCTGGGAAACATGGTAAAACCCTATCTCTACCAAAAATATTAGCTGAGAGCGGTGGTGTGCACCGGTACTCAGGAGGCTGAGGTGGGAGGATCACTTGAACCCAGGAGACAGATGTTGCAGTGAGCCAAGATCACGCCACTGCACTCCAGCGGGAAAAAAAAAAAAGCTATTTTTAAAAAAAATTATAATATGCACTGCTGGCAAACATTTAATTTCTAGGCACTTTTATGTGATGCTGGTGGAATGCATGTTGAAAAGACCTTTCTGGAAAGCAATTATGCAAGATGTACCAGGAACCTTAAAAGAATTCACAGGCAGGGTGCAGTGGCTCATGCCTATAACTCAAGCACTTTGGGAGGTCGAGGTGGGTGAATCGCTTGAGTCTAGAAGTTTAAGATCGGCCTGGGCAATACAGTGAGACTCCATCTCTACCAAAAAACACCAAAAAAAGTATCTGGGTGTGGTGGTACATGTCTATACTCCCAGCTGCTAGGGAGGCTGAGGTGAAAGGGTTGCTGGAGCCCAGGAGGTCAAGGCTGCAGTAGCACCACTGCACTCCAGCCTGGGCGACAGGGCAAGACCCTGTCTAAAAAAAAAAAAAAAAAAATTCATGGTTTTTGATGTAGTAATTTCATATGTAGGCATCTATCAAAGGTGTGATTTCAAAAAATGCAAAAGAATGCTCATCTATAAAAATAAAATATATGGTAATGACTTAAGAATATAAAAATAAAAGTTAAATAAATTATAGTACATTCAGAGTTTGGAACGTCATATAGTGTTAAACACAACATTACCAAATTCTGTTTAATAACATGGAGGAAGTGCTCACATTATAAATATTAAGAGAAACAAAAAAAATAAAGATACAAAATGGAGACTGATAAGAATATACTAGTGAATAGTAAATAAATGAAAGGAAAGAACACTGAAGCAGTAACAGTGGTTATCTCTGGGTAATATTCCCCTTCTATTCATTTCTCTATTTTGCATCATTTCTGCCATGAGTTCAGAGTTCCCTTTAAAAGCCATGGGCCTGGCATCAGGCTCCAGCTGCCCAGTGCCTAGGAAGGCACTTGTCTATAGATCACCATCATTTTAAGCCTTAGGAAAGCAGTTTAGAAATTGATTCCAACATGGATATGATTCAGGAGGGGAATGCAATGTCAAAAAGCTGATCTGTGGCCTGTGTTCCTAAAGCACATTTCTGGACTAAAAAGTTTAGGGTCAAGATTCAGTAATTAATCAATTGCTGAACCAATAAAAAAAAAAACTTGAGAGAATTTTCACTTAATCATTGTTCTTTAAATTCAGCCTGTGACCTGGGAGAAGAATTGCTGCATATACTTTTTAATGGCTTTGGATTTTGAATTTACTTTCCCCCACTTCATAGCACATTCCTCATACCATAGGAGAAGAACCCATGAACCTGGACGTCTGTAGGGATTTATTCGAGGGTCACACACCCAGGGCTCTGTTTGACTTTCTGCACTGGGCTGCAGGGGCAGGTGAGTTAGGACAGAGGAGGTGACTCAGCTGTTTGAGAACAAAAGTCACTGACTCATGTGAATTTGCTCCTGGCTGAAACTTGATTGTTTTAGTGTACTTAAAACGTTAGTGAGTGTGTATATTGCCCAAGCTCAGCACATCTAGACGTGGGCACCTGGAGACCCCCAGCTCTTCCTGAGCCTCCCTTTAAGTAGCTATCTTCTTCTGCAGCCCCCGGAAGCCCTCTTGCAGGCTGTGTCCTGGAACGGCTTCATTTGGCCTTCGGGCTACATGACCTTCTTCAGGTCTTTACTGGCCTAAAATAGCCTCTGCAGCTGCTACTTTCCAAGATGCCCAAAGAAGAAAGAGACAACAATGAATCTTGTACGAAAATGGCAAATATCTCTTAAGGTGTGGTCTGAGGACCATGTAATATGAAAATCACATGGCGACCTGCTAATAAAATCATCTTCCTATGTCCTACACACCTACTTGGTACATTAGCAATCCATAAACAGAAACTCTAGGCCGGGCGTAGTGGCTCATGCCTGTAATCTCAGCACTTTGGGAGGCCATGTCGAGCAGATCACTTGAGGTTAAGAGTGCAAAACCAGCATGGCCAACGTGGTGAAACCCCGTCTCTACTAAAAGTACAAAAATTAGCCAGGCATGGTGGCAGATGCCTGTAGTCCCAGCTACTCGAGAGGCTGAGGCAGGAGCATCACTCAAACCTGGGAGGCGGAGGTTGCAGTGAGCTACGATTGCGCCACCGCACTCCATCCTGGGTGACAGAGTGGGATGCTGTCAAAAAAGAAAGGAAAGAAGGGAAGGGAAGTGGAAGGAAGATAAGGAGAGGGGAGGGAAGGAGAGGGGAAAGGGAAGGCAGGGGAGGAAGGAAGGGAGTCTATTGCATCCAACTCTTTAGATGTAGGATCCTGTAATACGTGATTTCTATGTAAGCTAAAATGGTAAACCATGCCATAGCCAAGGGTTCACATGTCAAAGAGGAATGTAGGCCAAATGTGATGATCCTGGGCCAGATCACCCCCTCCTGCAGCTTTATGAATGTCAGGTCTGCATTGCCATCTTCTCCCTCCCTGCCCATGCCCACTGCCCCTCCCCAGCCCCCATGGCCAGAAAGACTGTATAGCACCTTGCCACACCACCTTGGAAAACAGGGATGCAAGAGGCAGTATGATGCCATGGTTCAGAGTATGGGTGCTACACTGAAAGCACTCCAGTGTATACTTCTTTACCACTAACCTGCTGGGTAACCTCCAATGAATTACTTAATTTTGTCATGCCTGTTTCTTCATCTGAGAAGTGGAGCTAACAGGGTTGTTGTGAGGCCCTAGATCAGGAGACCTGGTAAGAATGCCACATGTGTCAGCTGTTGTTCTTATTCTGTGGTTGGAACCTTCATTTGCATGGCATTACAGAGGCCAATCACTCTCTGTAGTTGGCTAGGTAGATGAAAAGAAATAGAAGATGCCAAGTTCTTTCATAGCAACCTAATTTAAAGTTGATGAAAGGCAACTTGTAACATGAGGCTGAGGTGAACCTGATTTATATTTTACTTAAAGGACAACTTTTTAATTGTTAAGTGTTACTGTTCTGCTCTCCCTACTCCTGGGAATGTAGCATTCATACCCTTACAGGTATGTACCTCTTTATTACTTCTTTCTTGGTGAAAGGTGGTGTAAGAAACCTGTTATCCTTTCTCAAGTCTTTAGTTCCCCTTGGCACATTAGCAATCCATAAGCAGAAAACCAGAAGTACCAGGAATAGATTCTCTATTTTTTTAAAAAAATAATAGCTTGTTTACAATATGATTCAACTATAAAAAGGAATGAAGTACTGATACGTACTACTGAAGAGGGAGACCCAGGCTTCTCAGATCAACTTCCCCTTTAACTATCGTGCTGCATTTCACTAGAAGAAAAGGTTGACCAATTGGCACCTCTGGTTTTACCTTCCTATAGGTGACAGGCTAGGCCTTGGGGAAACTCTCCAGAAGGCACTATTTTTACTTAAAACAGATCAAACCAAAACCTTTTCACATGTGAGTCCTAAAACTGTAAACCAGAACCTTTTCATATGTGATTCCCGAAACTGTAAACAGAAACCTTTTCAAATGTGAGTCCTAAAACTGTAAACTGGAACCCTTTCGTATGTGATTTCTAAAGCTATAAACCTAACATCTAAAGTATAAGCCTATATAAAGGCTGCACCTCCCTTTGTTGGACGAGCTTGGCTGTTAGGCAACTATGCCACCTTGCTCCCAGATGAATAAACCTTCCTCCTGTATTCAGTGTCTGAGAGATCCGTTTCCCGCGGCCGCTCCTGCTACATTACAATGGCATAAGCCTTGAAAACACTGTGCTAAGTGAAAGACCCCAAACACAGCAGGTCACATGTTATCTGATTCCACTCATTTAAAATATCCAGAAGAGGTAAATCCATAGAGACAGAACACAGGATGGTGGTTATCAGGGGACAGGGCAGAGGGGGAGAATGGAATCAACTACTTAAAAGGTATGGGGTTTCCTTTTGGAGTGAAGAAAATGTTTTGGGGCCAGGTGTGGTGGCTCACGCATGCAATCCCAACACTTTGGGAGGCTGAGGCCAGTGGATCACTTGAGATCAGGAGTTCAAGACCAGCCTGGCCAATATGGTGAAACCCCATCTCTACTAAAACACAAAAAAATTAGCCAGGCGTGCTGGCATGTGCCTGTAATACCAGCTACTCGGGAGGCTGAGGCAAGAGAATTGCTTGAACCTGGGAAGCGGAGGCTGCAGTGAGCCAAGACTGCACCACTGCACTCTAGTCTGGGTGAGAGAATGAGACTCTGTCCCAAAGGAAAAAAAAAAAAAAGAAAATGTTTTGGAACTAGATAGCCGTGGTTTGCACAACATTGTAATGTACCAAATGCCACTAAGTTGTTCGCTTTTAAAATAATTTTATATTATGTAAATTTCACCTCAACCAGAAACTTAGTAATTGTATATTATTCACAGCTGACTGTAGCAAGTAGAATATAAAAAGAAGTTTCAGTTCTTTTTATAAAGAAGAGACAAGTGCCTCCCCAAGTTCACTTTCAGTAAGCTATTTGCTACTCTGTTGCTGTTATAAATTGTGATGATAATAATAAGTGCCTTGGATTTCAGTAGCCTCTGACTTCCAAGCAATTCAAAGTACTAAATCAGGATTTCTGATCTCTGTTTTTTAAAGAAAATCAATAAACAGATCTGCAGTAGAGATGCTTATTCTTTAGAAAAGGCTAAGGAAATCACTTAATTCATAGACTAAAATTTTAAAAACCGTTTCCCTCTCAGATTCCTTCATGATTCTAATATGCTAGCCAGAGATAAGGCTCATCTTTAAGAAGCTCCACAAGGTTGGGAGCCCAGATTAAAAGATTCAGATACAAAAAGCCAAGTGACAAATAGACTTGTCATTCAAAAGTGGTATGATGTCAGCAAGGTAATGGGACTTACTTAGGGAACAGAACAGAGCATTTACAAACCATTTCATGATACAGGCAGATAAGGTCAAAGAATAAAACAGGTCAGATTAGGGTTAGAAGGAGTGGTAAGCACTGGTGTGAACTAGAACCCTGGCCCCACCTAAATCAGTAACAGTAACCATTGCTCTGTGGAATATGGGGCTCAGCATAGCCAAATTTGCTATTTTTCAAGAAATGACAGAAACTCAGATATTTATACGAAAACTTCTGCTCTGTTAATGTTGGAAATAAATTTAAAAAGAGAAGACCATTGTGTGTGCCAAAGAAAAACAGGTGTGTAAACTGGATTCCACCCACTGACTGCCAGTTTGAAACCTCTGAGCCCTCACCTTTAAGCCCTCAGGGACATACTTGCTTAAAGATAAAATATTTCCCTTAGTGGGGATCAGGTTATTTGTGGGATTCTTATCTCTGGATTTGGGAGAAAGTTTATATTGCTAGAGTATATCAGATATAGCTACCTAGCCATGACTCTTTCTCTCTCTCCTTCTTAGTTGAGAGGTTAGTCTTGTCAAATGCTCCCCCTCCCAACTTCTAGTCACTGCTCTGTTTATTTTGCAGCAATGAATAAGTAGCAGAACGCTTTCTGAAGTTTTTGCTGGTGCAGAGCTGAAGATTTCTGCTACAACAAATGTTCTGAAATGGCTTCTTCTCTCTCACCCCCATCTCCTACCACGGACAGTGGTGAACACACTCGGGTTTTAAGACTTGAAGGCAGGGTTACAGCCCTGTTCCACCCTCCCATGTGCAGCTGTATTTACTCTTCTTGTGTGTCCTGTGGGGGAGCAAGGACAGGAAGAGCAGCCGGCCCACAGCTGTGGAAAATAATGAGCACTCCTCCACCCGCTGGCCAACACCGGTAGCACAGACTCTTAATTTGAGGGGTAATCTTCTGTGAAGTATGATGGCATATCCGGGAGAAGAATTTCAGTCAAACCTACAACCAAACATACATTTCCTTACCAGGGGTAAGAAAAAATCCTTCCTCTTAAAATTAGATACCCCATCCTGGAAAACACTGACATCCTACATTCTGAGACTTCCTTCCTGAAGCCTTCCAGCTCTTTACCCAGGCTCAGATATAAGTAGCCAAGTAGCCACAGGCTGCCTAGCACAGGCGCTCCTTTTTTTGGATGGAATTTTGCCCTTGCTGCACAGGCTGGAGTGCAATGGTGTGATCTCCGCTCACCGCAACCTCCGCCTCCCGGGTTCAAGCAATTCTCCTGTCCCAGCCTCCTGAGTAGCTGGGATTACAGGCATGCACCACCACTCCGGGCTAATTTTGTATAATTAGTAGAGATGGGGTTTCTCCATGTTGGTCAGGCTGGTCTCGAACTCCCAACTTCAGGTGATCTGCCCACCTCAGTGCTGGGATGGTGTGAACGACTCGTGCCTGGCTTTTGTTTTTTTTTTTTTTTAAACAGTCTTGCTCTGTCACTCACGCTGGAGTACAATGGTGTGATCTTGGCTCACTGCCTTGCTCTCTCACCTAGACTGGAATGCAGTGATACAAACTCAGTTCACTGCAACCTCCATCTCCCTGGTTCAAGTGATTCTCCTGCCTCAGCCTCCCAAATAGCTGGGATTGCAGGCACGAACCACCATGCCCAGCTAAATTTTGTGGTTTTGGTAGAGATGGTGTTTTGCCATGTTGCCAGGCTGGTCTTAAAGCCCTGATCTCAAGTGATCTGCCTGCCTTGGCCTCCCAAAGTGCTGGGATTACAGGCACCTTGCCTAGCCCAAGCAGAGGAGATTACAGTCAATTTTTATCAGAGCTAAACAGAAACTTCTGCTGTCATCTTTGCAGAGAACTATCAAGGAGCAACTTGGTCAGACTAGCAGGAACTCCTCTGGAAGTTCCTGAGTGAAGTATGATGGCATTTCTGGGAGAATAATTTCAGTCAAACCTACAATCAAATATACATTTCCTTACCAGGGGTAAGGAAAAATCTTTCCTCTTAAAAAAAGCCTGGGCATACCTCCTGCATCCCTCCTCATCCCCTTTTTGTTTATGTATGGGTGGATTTTTCAACTTTATCAGCCTTGTAGGAAACCATAAATATATTTCCAGTTGACAGTCATGTTTTCTGGTTTTGAGCCTCAGGTCTTCCAAAGTCACCATGTGCTACAGAAACAAAAATCAACAAATTTCACATTATTCCCAACTGGTCTACCATAAATTATGTCAGCCTTGTGGTTTTCTTTTCAGAGGGCAGGATGTGTCCTAGCCCCACTGGTGGTTTAGCTTGGTTTCCTGCCAATGTGAACAGGGGAAAATGTCCCCCACCCCACCGGCCCCTTCCTTGGGGCAGTGTAGGGCCTTTGAAAGTTAAACTTGCATTTGCAGAGTCTAAAACTTGAATCATCCTGTTGTATTTGTTTTTGTTTTCATCTGGAAACTTTCAGTGTTCTTTTTTTTTGTTGTGGTTTAATTTTTTTTTTTTTAATAAATCATTGTTTCTTTTTAAACTTTTAATGCCCCTGACCTGTGACTCTGAGAGGATTTGACAAATTATCTTGCTCTTAAAAGGAAGTTTCTTGTCAGGTGTTTTTGCTTGTGCCTCTAATCCCGGCTACTTGGGAGGCCAAGACGGGAGGATCACTTGAAACCAGTAGTTCAAGACCAGCCTAGGTAATATAGGAAGACCCCCATTTCAAAATAATAATAATATTAAAAGTAACTTTCTTAAAGTTTGAGGGAGTGGGAAAGAGGATGAAGAGAGAGACAGAGTAACTTATTCAAGTTATCTTCTCTCTTTCTCTCATAAAACTAACTCCCGATTGGTTGATCGATTGATTATCGGGGTTCTTCTGGCCTTTGGATTAGCCACACCCACCTCATCACTCCCTTCCATTTGCTGCTAGTGTCTTCTGTTGTTTCTGCCACAGAATCTCTAGTGAAGAAAATAAAACACTCAAATTGGTTCTCCTTGATTACACCAAGGAGAGGTTGCAGGGTGCCGTCTTAGAGCAGACAGTGGAGCCAGCTCTTGCCTCAGGAGAGCACGCCTTGCTGAGGGCTCTTTGGGCATTTTTGTGAGGAGACTGAGGAGAACTGAGCAGGCCTGAGGAGTACTTTTGAGGCCACAGAACCATGGACAGGTAGAAAGGAAAGTTCCAGGAGGGTAGGAAATTAGTGTAACTCTGTTGTTTTGGCCCTCACAGTGTTTGGGTTAGGAAGCAGGGCAGAGAAGAATCCGCTTTGGAGGGTCAGGCAGGCCTGGATGGGCAAATGTGGTCAGTCATTACTTTTTTTTTTTTGAGACAGAGTCTCCTCTGTCACCCAGGCTGGAGTGCAGTGGCATGATCCTGGCTCACTGCAACCTCCACCTCCCATGTTTCAGCAATACTCCTTCCTCAGCTTCCCAAGTAGCTGGGACTACAGGCATGCACCACCATACCCAACTAATTTTTGTATTTTTTAGTAGAGATGGGGTTTCACCATGTTGGCCAGGATGGTCTTGATCTCTTGACCATGTGATCCACCCGCCTTGGCCTCACAAAGTGCTGGGATTACAGGCATGAGCTACTGCCAGTGCTTCTTGAACTTGTTTTTGCTTAGGCGCTACCTGGGCATCTGGGTCTGGAGGGGATGGGGTGGATTCTGCACCCCTAACACACTCCCTGCTCATGCCTGTGCTGTGCTTTACCTCATCAGGTAACCACACTTTGTGAAGCAAGATGGTAGAATATTCCGGGAGCTAGGGACAGCTTAAAGGTGAGGCCAGAGGCAGGGGCAGGGGACAGCGAGCAAAAGCAGCCTGCTTCCATGTCACTATTAAGGCAACAGACGAAGAGTCTTACTAGAAGGCTGCCAAAGAAGAGCAAGATGCCTCCCCCCACCACCCCACCCAACCAGTGGCCCACAGATCTGGGCTCAAATCCTGGCTCTGCCACTAATCTGCCTGTGACCTGAAGGAAGTCATTTCATCCCTCTGAGCCTCAGTTTCCTCATCTGTAAAAACAGAGATATTAAAAGCTCCTTTGGCCATTTCACAGGGTTACCTTGAAAATTAAATGAAATAAATATGGGGTAGCTGTTTGTAGCTGCCAAACTACTTTGCAATGTGACCTGTGATTATGTCAGATAGATATCTCTTGGGAACTTTGCATAGTTTCACCCATGTATGTGTAATTATCACATCTAACTACATTTCCCAGAGGACTGGATGAGCACTTACTCCCGTGGGTGTGAACGGGAAGAGTTCATATTTATTTCATCATGCTTCAAAGCCTTTGCAGCTGGTCCATAGCTCATGTACTTTGCTATCCCTGTGGTTCAACAGTAATCACTTGTTTTATGGGGTGGTTATTCTTCTCTGAAAGGATGCAGGACCTGTTCATGTTTATGGACATTTCCCTGTTCTATTTGAGTTATATCACATTTCACCTTGACCCGGGCAGAACAGTTGATTTTCCTGTTCAGCATAGAACTGGAGGCCCTTTAATTAGGAAACTCCAAATGGGTATGCTGCAGAGATGCATGGCAAACAGAGCCCATTTCCTTCGAATTTCCCACGGGGGTATGATGGGCCCCCTCCCACCAGATTCAGTATAGTCTCTGCTGCATCCTCTCAGCACAAATGCTCAGCAGCCCATAGGCAGCCCTGAACTACAAAGAATGCCCAGGGGATAGAGGGAAGAGATGCTGGTAAATTGAATTTGCTGTTTAACTCACTGTTAGATCTAGAAAATATGGGCTTTGTTTTTTCAATTCTTACAATTACTTAATGTCTTTTGAAGATGAGAATTTTGCATCTATGTTATCAACCTGAATATCATCACTGATGTGATGTCCGAATATGGATGACTATAAACAGGCCCAGCCTCATTCTGTTGCCCAGGCTGGAGTGCAGTCTGCTCCTCTGCCTTCTGGGCTCAAACGATTCTCCCACTTCAGCCCCCCAGGTAGCCGGGACCACAGGGGCGTGTCACCATGCTCAGCTAATATTTGTATTTTAGTAGCGAAGGGGTTTCACCATGTTGCCCAGGCTGGTCTTGAACTCCTGAGCTCAAGTGATCACCCACCTCGGCCTCCCAAAGTGCTTAGATTACAGGTATGATCCACTGCACCCAGCCCCCAGACAGCTTTTTCACTAAAACCTAATTTTGTTCCTTCTCTTAGGAATAACATGTATTGTGCGTGTACCATGTACCAGGCAGGCAGTGTTTTCCTTATTTAATCCACAACACAACAAAACAAAAATCAAAAAAAGCGGAACAAAACAAACCCAGAAAGATGGGTTTATTATTATCCCGGTTTTATCAATGAAAAACTGAGGCTCAGAGAAAGGATATCATTTTCTGAAGGTCACATAGATACTAAATGGTTGAGGTAGGATCTGAAGATGAGTCTGTTTCATAAGCAGAAAAACAGCCCCTTCAAGATGTCCACATCCTAATCCACAGGACCTATGAATGTATTTCTTTACTTGGCAAAAGGAACTTTCAAATGCGATTAATTTAAGGACCTTGAGAAGGGGAGATTATCCCAGACGATCTGGGTAGGCCCAATGTAAACACATGGATCTTTATGAAGGAAAGCTCAGAGTAGGAGATTAAGAGAAGGAGACAAGATCATGGAAGAGGAGATCCGAGCGTCCCTGGGATGCAGACAGCTTCCTGCAGCTGGAAAAAGCAGGGACATGGATTCGCCCCTAGAACCCTCAGCATGAACATGGCCCTATCGAGTCATTTTAGACTAATGAACTCCAGAACTGTTAGATAATACATTTCTATTGTTTTAGGCCCCTAAGTTTGCAACAATTTCTTAGAGCAGCCATAGGAAGCTAATACACATTGGGATACAAGGAGTCACAGAAAGAAAACAAGTTTCAGTGGTTTTGTTAATAATTCATTTATAGGTTGTTGGTAGCCATTTCTGGTTTTCTACACGGATTTAGGTAATTATTGTTATTATTATGATTGAGACGGAGTCTTGCTCTGTCACCATGCTGGAGTGCAGTGGTGTGATCTCAGCTCACTACAACCTCCGCCTCCTGGGTTTATGCGATTCTCCTGTCTCAGCCTCCTGAGTAGCTGAGACTACAGGTGCATGCTACCACACCCAGCTAATTTTTGTATTTTTAGTAGAGATGTGGTTTCACCTTGTTGGCCAGGATGGTCTCTATCTCTTGACCTCATGATCCACCCGCCCTGGTCTCCCAAAGTGCTGGGGTTACAGGGTGAACCACCATGCCCAGCCCAGAACTAATTGTTTTTTAATGTTCAGAGCTCGAACTGTTACCACTGAGCTAAATGACCTCTCTCTACCTCCACCCTGAAAAACACCTCTCCTTTGAAGGTTGTTTGTAGCTACAGTTTGGATTTCGTAGGGACTGCAACATAAAGACTGCAGAGTTTATTTGTACTGGAAATTATTAGTGAACCTAGTTGAATATCAACTTTTTAAGAGAGTGGATGAGGACTGGTTCACAGGGGTGTTGGTTTGAGTGCAGGTGAGTACCCGCAAGAGGAGGGACCTATGTGGCTTGACATAGATAAATGGGGTTCTGACCTAGCTGAGGAAAACAAGTGAAGAAGCCACTTCATGCTTCAGTTGTACAGCTAGTTTAATTTTTACAGCCTGTATGGGAGAGAAGGGACCCTAGAGATACGAATCTAGCAGCCTCATTTTACAGATGAGCAACCTGGTCTCAAGGAGGGGAACTGACTTAGCCAAAGCAGGCAGGGGTTCCTGGCAAGGACTAGAGCCCAAACCCTGACCCAGCTCCTTGCTCTGCCCACTTCCCTCATCCCTCTTCCCACACCACTTGGTGTGGTTCTGTGTACATTAATTGGACATTTCACATAAACAAGATCATGATTTGGTCACTGTTCAGAAGGTGATATTTGTAGACTCTCAGCTCACCAAGTGATAGCCATGCTTAGTAAGTTGTCTATGGTTCTTGGTTAATAAAACCCATGCTGTTATAAAAATTTGTTTCAGAGCCACTTTGTTCTAGCACATTTTTGGCATGTTTGGTTTTTATAGAAGAGCCTGTGCTGGCAGTGGTAAGTTTAGCTATCTGCCAGTTGGATTACATATAAATCCACCCACATCTTGACACAAGACGGTAAAATCTAGGCCAAAGGGCACTCTTTTACCCATGCCCCAATCTCACACAGGCATCTTTGCTGTCAGCAAGCAGACTTGAAATTAATGAACACAGAAACCCAGGATATCCGTAGTGGGATTGTGGATTTTGATCCTGGCCCTGCAGTGTAGGCATTGCAGGTTATTTCTTACCAATGAGGAAACAAACCCAGAGTATTTAAGGAATAGGCCCAAAAGGTCACACAGCCTGCTATTGTCAGAGCAGACCTGGACCCAGGTCTCTCCCCTTTACACTCTGTGGACTAGTATGACTCTGTGGATCATTGGCATTAGAATTACCCTGAGTGCTTGTTAGAAACAGAGATTTCTCCAGCCTTCTAGGGTGGTTGGGGGAATTGGAAGAGAGAGTGTGGCTGAGGAAACTGAATGTTTAACAAGTTCCTCATGTGACTCTGAGATACTGTCAAGTTCATAAATCTCTGAGTATGCTCACTGTCAGTGGTTCTCTCACTCTACCTAAGAACTAGATAAAGCATCAAAAAAATAAAATAAAAAATCCTGGGCCCAATCCCAGTATTCAGTTAATTTGCATGGTGCCAGGCAATTGTATAATTTTGGAAAACTGCTCAAATGATTCTAATGTGTAGTCAGAGTTGAAAACCCATGGCCATTGTGAACAGTGGTACCAAATGCTATACCTGAAAGGGCAGCCACCTGGTAATTCCACCCTAGCCTTCTGGCCATGTCCCAGCTTGCAGGCTCTGAAGAATAAAGAATGAATGAGAAACGAGGTTGCATCCTTTGAGAACTCTAGAGCTTTGATCAGTTGCCTCACCCACAAGTCAATCCACTATCCAGGATCTGCCCATGCCCTAAAGTCCTCCCTTGACTATTACCAAAGATACCATACTGTGTTACCTCTTTTAGGCAATCAGAATATGTTACATCTCTGCTGTGCTAGTATCGAAGCCTCTGAAATGTTTCCAATCTGTGAACACAATGCATCTTGTACTCGATTTGTTTTTCTCTTTTTCTCTGTCTCCTAGGAAGCTCAGAGCCAAATTTGAGGCTCACCTTTAGCAATGATATAGCACCTAAGACATACATTTTGCTATATCTTATTTTCTTATCATAGCTTTTCTTTTTTCTTTTTTTCTTTTTTTTTTTTTTTTTGAGATGGAGTTTTGCTCCTGTTACCCAGGCTGGAGTGCAATGATGTGACCTCAGCTCACTGCAACCTCCACCTCCTGGGTTCAAGTGATTCTCCTGCCTCAGCCTTCTGAGTAGCTGGGATTACAGGCATGTGCCACTACACCTGGCTAATTTTGTATTTTTAGTAGAGACAGGGTTTCACCATGTTGGTCAGGTTGGTCTCGAACTCTCGACCTCAGGTGATCTGCCCACCTTGGTCTCCCAAAGTGCTGGGATTACAGGCATGAGCCACCATGCCCAGCCACTTTCCTTTCATTTGTTTCTGTTTATCTATTTTTTACAGACAAATATCCTTTTGATTTATTTTGACATGCTATAAATGAATTAATTACACTATCTAAAGACTTTTTATCAATACATTTCTCTTTCTTTTGGGTCAGAGAAAAACAAAAGAGCATGCAAGTAAGATGCAGAGAAGAAGCACATCCATACAGATCATATACAGAAGTGGGAGGAGGCAAGGGAGGGTCTGTGTCCATGTCTACCTTACACATGGTGTAAGGAGGGTGGTGCTCTCCAAGGGGTAAGGGTCAACCCACTTATTATAGCCATTTCACAAGGATCTTAAGGGAACTTCCTTCTATGATCAAATCCTTTTGTTCTTACTCAAAATCAGTCTAGCTGTTAAATCTGTGGCAGCTGGAGCCACAAAACCAAGGCCTGGAGGTTGCAATACTAGGTATTATGCCTGTGAGTCACCTTTCCCCTTCACACACACACCTCCCACAAAATTGATTGAGACACACAAAAAAATGAGAAAACACTATAATACTAAATCTAAGATGATTTACAAAGGAATATTACTTAACAAATGACTTGAAGTAGTTTTTTAAAAACTTGGGGAGATTTTGATTTCGTATGAGTCAATAAGTCATTTTTTCTGCCATTAAAAATCTCATTTCTTAACAAAAACACTTAGTTTTTCCTGACCTTATAAACAAAAAAGCTCCCATTTCAAAGTAAAAATGAATCCAAGATTATATAGATGTTTATGTCATAGTTTTATCTAAGCAACATACATACATGCTCAACTGTAAGAGATTAAGTAAATTTCTGCAATAAATTGGCTGTTTTTGAAATACAAAGCATATTATAAAGAATGCAGAATCTTAAGGGTAATCAAGCAGTCATTAAGTTTTTCTTAAGTCTTCACTTTAGATGTTGTTATTTCTGGCACAATCTAAGCTCACTGCAGCCTTGACCTCCCCAGGCTGAAGTGATCTCTCTCCTCAACCTCCCTCGTAGCTGGGACTACAGGTGCATGTCATCAGCTAATTTTTGTATTTTATGTAGAGATGGGCTTTTGCCATATTGCCCAGGCTGGTCTCGAACTCCTGGGCTCAAATACTCCACCTGTTTCAGCCTTCGAAAGTCCTGGGGTTATAGGTGTGAACCACTGCACTCTGCCATAGAAGCAGAATTTTGTATGTGCTCAGATACTGGAATCTTTGGTTACTGCCATATCAGTAAAGAAGCCAACCATTTTAAGAATGTTTTAAGTGAACACTTTGCAAATTCTAAGGATATCTATCTATTTTTTAACCTTGAATGTATTTTAATAAGCTGCCTCAAACATGCTTTTTGAAATCAGGGAAGATACAGAAAAATTAATAACAGCAACACATAGGATTTCATTCACCACACTGAAACATTTTTTTGTAAATGAGATAAAAATCCTTTCCTGTTTTAAAGCTATAGGATCAGGCCGGGCACTGTGGCTCACATCTGTAATCCCAGCACTTTGAGAGGCCAAGGTGAGTGGATCACAAGGTCTGGAGTTCGAGACCAGCCTGGCCAAAATGGTGAGACCCCATCTCTACTAAAAATACAAAAATTAGCTGGGTATGGTGGCGGGTGCCTGTAATCCTAGCTACTCAGGAGGCTGAGGCAGGAGAATCATTTATACCCGGGAGGCAGAGATTGCAGTGAGCTGAGATCATGCCATTGCACTCCAGCCTGGGTGACAGTGCAAGACTATGTCTCAAAAAAAAAAAAAAAAAAAAAAAAAAAAGGCTATAGGGTCATCTCACCTGTTAGTTCTTTCCACTACAGGGGAGAAAACAAACAAACAAACAAAAATCTTTTCCTCTGCCCTCTTAGTTTCAGTGTCTGGGGCCTGAGAATTAAACTGGCAAAAAGATTAACAGCAGAAAAGGTATCCATTTAATGGGTGTTAACATTTTTGCATATATGGGAGCTGCATAGAAAAGAAGAGAAAACCTAAAGAAGCAGTTAGACTTGGGAGCATATAGATCATTTTAACAAAGGGGGATAAATTGTGGCCAGGTAGACAAACGAAAGGGGTGACAAATTGTAGGAAAGTGACTAGGAAGTATGTAAAGGAAAGTAATGGAAAGCAAGGGTTGCTTTAGAAAGGTGTCTTTACGCCAACTCATCTCAGGGCCAGCTTTCTGTCTCTAGGGATAGGTCACTTTCTTCATTCTGGTACAGGAGAGGGGTAGAAATTTATGCCACCTTCATAAAGGGAAATTTATGTACTGCTTCTAGGCAGAAAAGGAAAGGACAGAGAGTTCTTCTTACACCTGCTATTTCTCCATTGCTTTCATCCCAAAATAATTATATGCCAAGGTGGCAAACTTTGGAGTGGTAAAACCTGATTCCTTTCACCATGTCACTTATCTTCTCCCTTAGCCTGTGGCTGTGCTCAGAGATGCCCTGGGGTTTCAGTGTTGATCTACCAGAACAACCATACGTGTCCTGTAAGAAACGACGATTTGCTGGTTAAGAAACAGCCACCTAGATAAAGTTCAAAGAATTCTGCACTCCAGATTGTGTGTGTTCCTAAATGTGGTGTGACCATTTCCTGGAGAAAAAAGGACCAGGAAATCATGGAAAGCCAGGCAGATGGGAGTTAGAGACCCTGGCAAGGGTCCTAAACAAGTGCTCTGTGCCCACCCTCCCACTCCCCCCCTGCCCATCTCTCCAGGAAGTGGTACTCAAACTTGAGCATGGGTGAGAATCACCTGGAAGGCTTATGAAAACAGATCCCAGGTCTTTGCTCACAGAATTTCAGATTTAGCAGATCTAGAATGCCCAGCAATTTGCAATTCTAACAAGCTCTCTAGATGTAGCCTTGTAGCCTTGCTTCTGGTCAGAGACACCCTGAGTAGCACCGCACTAGGTTTGAAGGGTTAAGACTATCTGTCTTCCAATCAGGCTTTAAACTGACAAAAGACAGATGAACAGAGGAAAAGTCATCCATTTTATGGATGTTAATATTTTTACATACATGAGGGCTTCACAGAAAAGAAGTGTGAAGAGCCAAAGAAGCAGACATGGAGCTTTTACATCATTTTAACAAAGAGGGATAAATTGTGGTCAGGTGATTAGACAAAAGAAAGGGGTTTGGGCTCCCTACTCTTTCTCCAGTGGGGAGACAGAAGCTGCTGTGGGTGAAATTTTACTGGGCAACTAGGGGAGGAGAAGGGACTATGCTCATATCTATATCCAGGTGCTAGAAAGAGAACAGCTGAGATTTTCCATAAACTGTCAGTACTAGTCAGGATTCTGGCTGGAAATAGATGGTACACTTAAACAGGGTAAGAAAGGAGTTTAGTAAAGGTACTATTTACAAAGGTGCAGGCAGGATGTAAGGTAACTCCTAAAGGATGGTGAAGCACCCCAGCTTACACAGTAGAAAGCTATTACCACCCTTAGGCTCAAAGGGAAGAAAACAGGGAGCTGCTACTAGAATACTGAGACAGTAGCTGTAACTCCAGAGAAGTCACGCTGAGAGGAGTTATGGCTTTTGGTAGATGGACGGAGTCAACTCTATGTCAACCCATTAGGTAAAAGTCAGCCCAGGGAATAAATATAGTCAATTCTCATTACTCATAGTAGTTATATTCTTTTTTTTAAACAGTTTTATCTACATTATATTACAAAGAATGATAAAATATTAGTATCTAATTCTAAACGTTATGGCTTCCCCATAGAATGAATCTTTGGAGGCCAGGCTAGGTGGCTTACACCTGTAATCCCAGCCCTTTGGGAGGCTGGGGTGGGTGGATCACAAGGTCAGGAGATCGAGAACATCCTGGCCAACATGGTGAAACCTCGTCTCTACTAAAAATACAAAAATTAGCTGGGCATGGTGGTGGAAGCTTGTAATCCAGCTACTTGGGAGGCTGGGGCAGGAGAATCACTTGAACCAGGGAGTCAGAGGTTGCAGTGAGCCCAGATCTTACCACTGCACTCCAGCTGGCAACAGAACGAGACTCTGTCTCAAAAAAAAAAAAAAAAAAAAATGAATCTTTGGAATAGAAAAAAAATACAGATTTTGTTTTCTCATAATCGTAAAGCTGTTCTATTCAGTCTAGGCATAGCTAGTACAACATTTTGCTCCACCCCACCAGCTCCATTCCTTTTACCAACTATTTATAATATGCTTGGATCACTCACTGGAGAAAAACACTGTCAGCATCAAGAGGTAGCAGCATTTTCAAAAATAAATTTTGCTGTTTTGAACAAGAAGCTTAGCTATTTATTAGTCCAGTAGTTCCATATGGTCTTATACTTTTTTTTTTTTTTTTTTTGGAGACACAGTCCTACTCTGTCACCCAGGCTAGGGTGTAGTGGCATGATCTCCACTCATGGCAACCTGCATGTCCTGGTTTAAGTAATCCTTGTGCCTTAGCCTGTAGCTGGGACTATAGGCATGCATCATCATGCCTGGCTAATTTTTTATATTTTTGGTGGAGATGGGGTTTTGCCCTGTTGCCCAGGCTGGTCTAGAACTCTTGACCTCAGTTGAGCCGCCCTCCTTAGCCTCCCAAAGTGCTGTAATAACAGGCATGAGCCACTGGGCCAGAGCTGGTCTTATTACTTCTACACATAAGATAGGATCTTTCAACATTTATGTAGGTGAATATTTCCCATGTTCTTTGAGGATTCCCAAAAGACTTTGGGCGCTGCCAAAAAACTTTTAGGGGTTGAATCTTCACAGTAACTGAAAGGGGCAGTGTCAATTCATGAGAGTCAGACTAGCAGTTTAATAAGACCCTCTACATAGCTCAGTTCCCAGTGCATGAAGAGATTTCAAAGCAATCTTCTTGCTCTCAGTTCTTAGAATTTGAGAGAGATACAAGCAGTAATCATCTATATTATTTAATAGCTTAAATGTAATATCCTGAGAGAAAACAGATGTCAAAAATATATAGGCTAAAAAAAAAAGCCAAATCCTTTTCTTTCAGGATGTCTGAAAAGGAGAGATTCTATGAAATATGGATGCAGAAAAAAGAGTGATTCCTACTATAAACGATGAACTGTGGACATTGTCCCTCAAGACCACTGACAGCAATTAGCCAATTTCATTGTCACCAGGAGGGCACATACCAGAGAATGTGGGAGAAAGCCTGGGCTAGAGCCCTTAGCATTCTCAGGCTTACTGTTGATGTGATTCAACAGGCTTTGTGGGGGATGAGAACCAGAGACCACTACCATCATTTGTAAAAAGGATACTATAGCAACAACATGACTGTCAAAAATAAGCTAGAGCTTAGACTGTATGCTGTTTGAAATCCAGTCTGACTTGCTTTCTTATGGAGGATTTGAGAGTGCAGAGACACCTTAAACATGTGCAGGGGGCCCTTCTTCACTCTTTTCCCTACTTATAATCTATTGGCATGTCCCATTGACTGAACCCAACCAGAGTTCAAAACAACCTGTCAATGCCATCTTATAAAGGTCAACTTCCTGAGTACTGAGCAGGGTAAGCAAGGGTGGACAACGGATCTGCAGGGGATCTAGAAAATATTCAGCACATTATCCTATGTTATCTGTAGCCTTGACTGAGATCCCTAGTGATCTGCCCATTTTATAAGACATTTATTCACTCATTCTTTTGTTCATCAAGCATTTACTAAGCACCCAGGGCTAAGCTATGTTCTGTGAGGTGTGTAGTAGAGGCTTAAAAATGTTGGAAGATACTGACCCCATTCTCTAAGAGCTCACAGTCCAGAAAGAAGAGCTGATAGTCAACTAGCACACGTTTGAGCACCTCCTATATTCCAGACTCTTCTTTAGGTGCCCAGGATACGGCAGGTAAGAAGACAAATCTTTGCCCTGGCATAGCTTACAGACCAGAGCAGAAGAAAGGCAAGTGGTTGAAAGACCTCACTGAAGGATGGTTCATGCTCTCACAGGAGCATTCACTCATCAGAAGAACAAGTAGGGCAGTAAGGGTGGCCACAGAACAGTCAGCAAGAGCTTTCTGGAGGCAGGAAAGAGTATGGTTTGAAGGGCTCTGAGTCAGTGCCTGGAACTCAGATTTGGGAAATAAAAATGATGAGAGATGAAGGCATGTCTTTGCAAAAATATGATTATATTACAAGTCCCAGTGCTGAGAAGTATCAAAAGAGAGACAGGTTAAAGCACTACATGAGCTCACATAACAGACACTACAAGACTTGGGCATGCAAAGAGGAGCCAGACAAAATATTCTAGAGCTCCTGGCTCAGTGTAATAACTTCCTCCAAGACAGGGGTTCCTATCATCCCTCCCAGCCTCTGTGCTGCACACAGTGCCCTGCACACCTCCACTCAGTGGCATGCATTCTTCTAGCCCACAGCTGCCCTTCATTGCCCAGGGAGGCCTACCTCCTCCTCTGAAGCACAAGAGTCTGAGTGGTAAAGAGAAGTTCTCCAAACAGAGACTCAAAAGCTTAAAGAAAGTAATATTGTGAGGCAAGTGGGATGCTGGGAACTGCTCAAATCACATCATGCACAATGGCCCTCTTTGCCCTCATGGTGGTTCTTAGGTCAGAGAAATGTTCAACAACAATGCACACACTCTCCCAGTTTGACATCTAGTAGTCATGCTCCATAGAGGTTGGAAAGATGGATCGATGGATGATGGATGAATGCGAACATAGCAAAACCTAATTCTCTATACTGTGCAGGACTAAGCAGTCTCCAAGCAGTGGTTCCTTTCCCTCACTGAGGCTGGGAGTTCACCAAGTCCCTACATGTCTGGCTCTGCACTAGGCCCTCTTGCAGACATGAACTCATGAGAGGTGACTATTGTTTGCTCCATGTAATGCATAGTAGCTTAGTAACCTATTCCAAACATTATGGCTAGCAGGAGGTCAATTTAGACTTGACTCTAACGCTACTGACTCCAAGTCACATCCTCTCTCTCTCTGTTCCTTTTCCATTTGCTTCCTCTTTTCTTTTCCTTTTCCCTATTATTTAACAGGAAGTCCTTTTGAAATGGCATCTTCTCTGTTGTAAACAGGCCTTAATGGAATACTCTTCTTGGCAAAGACACTTTCATTTCTGTGAATTACGGGAGCTCTTGCTACTCTCTTGACAGTGTCTTGGTCTTTTAACCTTTCACAGCACTCCCCTACCCCTCATAACATTTAAATCTCATAAGAACCATATAGGATAATTAGGTCCAGTTATGATCCGTAGTTTCAGATGAGTAAACACAGGCTCTGGGGAATTTAATAACGAATCTGAAAGGCATGCAGCCTTACCTTGAGACAAAACAAGAAACACTCTCCAGACTTCCAGTCTCTTCCTCTTGGCCTAGAAATAGGCAAATGGGCAACATCTTTCACTGAGAGAAGTTTGGAGGTGAAATTCAGGTAATGAGAAAGACCTGTGATGAGTTAGCAATGCCTGTCACAGGCGAGGAAAATGGAGGCACACGTGCTTGGTATTTGCAATCCCAACTTACCCATAATGATTTCCAAGCTTTAAGTTGTTTCTCACCTTAATGAGGTATTATGTTAGTTCTCTTACAAGTAAGGCCTGGTGCATAGTTGATGCTTACTACAGAGAGGTATTATAATTTACTGAGTGACTACTATTCATCAGGCACTGTGCGAGGCTACATAGCTACATTCAAGTTTATCATTGCTAAGCATTTAGATTTACTAAATTTAAATATAGCCGTAGATATACCTTAAAAAAACACATCCCTGTATTACACAGGTCTTAGTACCGGAATTTTTAATATCTTAATAAAGAATTCTAACATGCTAAATAAGCTCAACTTAAGTTTATTAAGAAAGCATTGGTCAGGCACAGTGGCTCATGTCTATATTTCCAGCACTTTGAGAGGCTGAAACAGGAGGATTTCTTGAGCCCAGTTTGAGACCAGCCTGGGGAATATAGTGAGACCTTGTCTCTACAAAAAATTTTGTTTAATTAGCCAGGTGTGGTAGTGCATTCCTACAGTCCCAGCTACTCGAGAGGCTGAGTCAGGAGGATTGCTTGAACCCAGGAAGCAGAGGTTGCAATAAGCCATAATTGTACCACTGTCTCCTCCCCAAAAAGAGGAAGGAAGGAAGCATTTATATTTATATGTGGGATAAATGCACTGTCAGTATTTTAGTGATGAAGTTTACTGCCAGCGAGCACAGTGAGGACAGGGGCTCTGTTCCATTCATCTTTATGTCTCCAATGTCTGGCCTCCTGTACATTAATATAAAAATGGATGAATGAGTGAGTAAATGAATGACGCTCAGAGCCATTTGCTGATAACTTCACCAGTGACTTATTACATGTCCTCTCTCTAGTGGTCTTGAAAATTGATCAACTTTGGTCCACAATTTTTTTTTTTTTGTAGAGATGAGGTCTCACTCTGTTGCCCAGGCTGATCTCAAACTCTTGGCCTCAAGCAATCCTCCTGCCTCAGCCTCCCAAAGTGCTGGGATTACAGGCATAAGCAATCGTACCTGGCCTCATTAAAAAAAAAAAAAATTTGTAAAAACAGGGTCTCCCTGTGTTGCCCAGGCTGGTCTCAATCTCCTGGTCTCAAGTGATCCTCCCGCCCCAGCCTCCCAATAATCATGATAATGGATTATCATAGTGGTGGGTTCCTTATAAAAGGGTCAGTTCACTGCCCCCCACCCCCATGCCCTCTCTCACTTTCTCTCCTTCTGCCATGTGATTATATAGCAAGAAGGCCTTCACCAGATGCCAGCACCTTGATATTGGAGTTCCAGCCTCCAGTATTATGAGTCCATAAATTTGTTTGTTGTAATTTCCCAGTCCATGGTATTCTGTCATAGCCACACAAAATGGACCTGACATAGGAACCTAGTAAGAAGCTATGCTCTCTGTCAAGATGTTTCTGCATTTCTGAGAGGCAGTGAACCCACTATGGCTTAGGGTGTGTGTGTGTGTGTGTGTGTGTGTGTGTGTGTGTGTGTGTGTGTGTGTGTGTGTGTATAAAAGCCAAGAAAAAGTACAGTACTGGAGAGGAAAGAAAAATCAGTTAACAACTTAAAGTATTATCCCAGGATGTCATCATTGGCCTTAGGCTGTGTTCAATTTGAGTAAAAAAACAAAATAAGATTTAGGGAAATATATTCTATACTCTTTCTACTCAAGCTACAGGGTTGAGTTTTCAAAATCATACTTGCTGTTGTTTTACTACTTTATTGAGGTATTCAGTACCACCTTTAACAAGGAGGAGGCAGAAGCCATGTGTGTCAACCTTGATTAAAGACCTATTTGTCTTCGCCTCAGCCTCCCAAGTAGCTAGGAGTACAAGTGTGTGCCACCATACCCAGCTAATTTTTAAATTTTTTGTTCTTTTTATTTTTGTAGAGATGGGGCCTCTGTGATGCCAAGGCTGGTTTTAAACCCCTGGCTTCAGGCGATCCTTTTGCTGGGATCTTAATATCACAGCCTCTTAACATGCTGGGATTACAGGCATGAGTCAATGTGTCAGGCTAAAAATCACATTTCTTCATTTTATATATAACACTGGTGCCTAAACAGAAACCCTTGTGTTATCATCAAGGGTCATCCTTGATTATCCAGCTTAATCCTTAAGGCCCACAGCTGATCCCAAGGTGAGTTCTCATTCCAAAGGAGTGTCTACTTGTTGGGACCATGGGTTGGTTCTCAGGCCCTATAAATGGACTTGTCCCAGGGGCCCCAACCAAGACAGTGTGTAACAATCCAATAATATGCAACAAGAAAACCAGAATCCAATAGTCTCCCTTAAATGTGGCAGCGTTCATGGAGCAAACAGAGGTTTATGTGCAGGAGGAAGAGACTAAAACATCTGTTTCTGGTAGCACAAAAATTCAGAGAAAGTTTCTTTTGAGCCCATTGTTGCTTTGAGTTTGGAAACCCAGCTCCCGCAGCAATGAAAATACCCCTAGTATCCAATAATTATGGCAGCAAGAAACCTGTCTCTGTAGAGAAAGGACCAAGACCCTGTTATCTTAGACTAGTACTACCAGTTTAAAGGCCTCATTAGATATGTAATGTTAGAAATGCTACATTTCCAAAGATGGGCAGCTTCAATGACTTTGCACTTTCCTGCAGCCACAGCAGAGTTTAAAGGCCATACTTTCAAAGCAGGGGTTTCTGCAATGTTGCCAATGACTTTAAAGTACATGGTGCCAGAATCTCGGATTTGGCAGATCCAAAGGACTGCCTTTCCAACTCCACAACATTCTTGTGACTAAACCATAGGAAAGACAGTTTCCCATTACTCCTTGCATCGAGGCTACTGTTGTTTTACTGAGGTAAGAAAATGAAAGTAATAAGAACCAGAGGGCAAAGCCTGCTCTGCCCAGTGGTGATAATAATGAGGGTGTGTCCAGCTGGGGAGAGGGCAGAGTGCCCAGATGACCTTCTTCAGGGCTGGCACAGGTCCTCCTTCCCTGTCTGGGTGCAGTTACATATCAACAAGTTTCGCTGTTGATACATTCTGTAAGGATAAGAGGGAAGGTCAAAAGTTTGCCTGCCCTTGGGAAGCCAGGTGGAGCTTCTGGGAGCCTTCCAAAATAATTTTAAAATACAATTTCTTATTATAGAAGCTATACATATTCATCATCAAAACTTAGCAGATTACTGTAGCTTTGTAGTATAGTTTGAAGTCCGGGAGTGTGATGCCTCCAGCTTTGTTCTTTTTGCTTAGAATTGACTTGGCTATGCGGGCTCTCTTTTGGTTCCATATGAAGTTTAAGGTGGTTTTTTCCAGTTCTTCAAAGAAGGTCATTGGTAGCTTGATAGGGATAGCGTTGAATCTGTAAATTACTTTGGGCAGTATGGCCATTTTCACAATATTGATTCTTCCTAGCCATGAACATGGAATGTTTCTCCATCTGTTTGTGTCCTCTTATTTCATTGAGCAGTGGTTTGTAGTTCTCCTTGAAGAGGTCCTTTACGTTCCTTGTTAGTTGTATTCCTAGGTATTTTATTCTCTTTGTAGCGATTGTGAATGGCAGTTGGTTCTTGATTTGGCTGTCTTTAAGTCTGTTATTGGTGTATAGGAATGCTTGTGATTTTTGCACATTGATTTTATATCCTGAGACTTTGCTGAAGTTGCTTATCAGTTTCAGGAGATTTTGGGCTGAGACGATGGGGTCTTCTAGATATACAATCATGTCGTCTGCAAATAGAGACAATTTGACTTCCTCCTTTCCTATTTGAATACCCTTTATTTCTTTTTCTTACCTGATTGCTCTGGCTAGAACTTCCAGTACTATATTGAATAGGAGTGGTGAGAGAGGACATCCTTGTCTAGTGCCAGATTTCAAAGGGAATGCTTCTAGTTTTTGCCCATTCAGTATGATATTGGCTGTTGGTTTGTCGTAAATAGCTTTTATCATTTTGAGATACGTTCCATCAATACCTAGTTTATTGAGAGTTTTTAGCATAAAGGCTGTTGAATTTTGTCAAAGGCCTTCTCTGCATCAATTGAGATTATCATGTGGTTTTTGTCTTTGGTTCTGTTTATGTGGTGGATTATGTTTACAGATTTGCGTATGTTGAATCAGCCTTGCATCCCCGGGATGAAGCCTACTTGATCATGGTGGATAAGCTTTTTGATGTGCTGTTGCAATCGGTTTGCCAGTATTTTATTGAAGATTTTTGCATCTATGTTCCTCATGGATATTGGCCTGAAGTTTTCTTTTCTTGCTGAGTCTCTGCCAGGTTTTGGTATCAGGATGATGTTGGTCTCATAAATGATTTAGGAAGGATTCCCTCTCTTTGGATTGTTTGGAATAGTTTCAGAAGGAATGGTACCAGCTCCTCTTTGTATGTCTGGTAGAATTCAGCTGTGAACCCATCTGCATGGTACTGGTACCAAAACAGAGATATAGACCAATGGAACAGAACAGAGGCCTCCGAGGCAACACAACACATCTACAACCACCTGATCTTTGACAAACCTGACAAAAACAAACAACGTGGAAGCGAGTCCCTGTTTAATAAATGGTGTTGGGAAAACTGGCTAGTCATGTGCAGAAAGCAGAAGCTGGACCCCTTCCTGACACCTTACACTAAAATTAACTCCAGATGGATTAAAGACTTAAACATAAGACCTAACACCATAAAAACCCTAGAAGAAAATCTAGGCAAAACCATTCAGGACATAGGTGTAGGTAAGGACTTCATGACCAAAACACCAAAAGCATTGGCAACAAAAGCCAAAATAGACAAATGGGACCTAATCAAACTCCACAGCTTCTGCACAGCAAAAGAAACAGTCATTAGAGTGAATCGGCAACCAACAGAATGGGAAAAAATTTTTGCAGTCTACCCATCTGACAAAGGGCTGATAACCAGAATCTACAAAGAACTCCAACAGATTTACAAGAAAAAACAAACAAGCCCATTCAAAAGTGGGTGAAGGATATAAACAGACACTTTACAAAAGAAGACATACATGAAGCCAACAAACATATGAAAAAATGCTCATCATCGCTGGTCATTAGAGAAATGCAAATCAAAACTACATTGAGATACCATCTCACGTCAGTTAGAATGGCGATCATTAAAAAATCTGGAGACAGATGCTGGAGAAGATGTGGAGAAATAGGAACGCTTTTACACTGTTGGTGGGAGTGTAAATTAGTTCAACCATTGTGGAAGACGGTGTGGCGATTCCTCAAGGACCTAGAAATAGAAATTCCATTTGATCCAGCAATCCCATTACTGGGTATATATCCAAAAGACTATAAATCGTTCTACTATAAGGACACATGCACACGAATGTTCATTGCAGCACAGTTTACAATAGCAAAGACCTGGAACCAACCCAAATGCCCATCGATGATAGACTGGACAGGGAAAATGTGGCACATATACACCATGGAATATTATGCAGCCATCAAAAACGATGAGTTCGTGTCCTTTGTAGGGACATGGATGAACCTGGAAACCATCATTCTCAGCAAACTGACACAAGAACAGAAAATCAAACACCGCATGTTCTCACTCACAGGCAGGTGTTGAACAATGCTAACACATGGACACAGGGAGGGGAGTATCACACACTGGGGTCTGTCGGGTGAAAAAGGGGAGGGATAGTGGGGGGGTGGGGAGTTGGGGAGGGATAGCATGGGGAGAAATGCCAGATATAGGTGATGGGGAGGAAGGCAGCAAATCACACTGCCATGTGTGTACCTATGCAACAATCTTGCATGTTCTTCACATGTACCCCCAAACCTAAAATGCAATAAAAAAAAAAACAGAAAAAAAAAAAACTTAGCAGACATATATGTATCTTTTATTATTGTAATTGACAAAAATGGGATCATTCTATTTTATAACTTTTTTTCACATAATAATACAGTACGGGCATTTTCTGGTGTCAATAAATATTTAGCTATGTCATTTGTAGTGACTGAATAATAGTTCAGTAGTATAAATCTACTATACTTTATCTGAAATCTTTTATTAGGTATTTAGATCATTTCTAATTTTTTATTTCTATAAACATCACTGTAGTGGACATCCTTGTAAAACACATTTCTGTTGTCTATGCCCATTTTAAAAAAGGTTTTGATAGATATTGCCAGACTGCCCTCTGGAATTGTGCATTTTCAGTGAAATAGCATGTCAATTTGACTGTTGGAAATTGGTAACTGAATGTTGTTTTAATTTACATTTCATTGACCAATGAAATTGAACAGTTTCCTCATAGACTTGTTGCTTGAGGCCATTTTCAAAAGAAAACAGGATCTCTGGGTGAGGAGTGTTCTCTTTTCCTCTAGTCTCCCTATCAGTGCAAGCCACTGTTTACTTAGTAAGAGAAGTGGCCAATCTGGAGAGGCATCATAAAGCAGACAAGACTCCTCACTAGGAGCCCATCCTCCCAGATCACATTCCAGCACCCCCACTCACCTTGCAAACCCACCATCAAGGAAGAACTGAAAGCTCATTTATACTAGAGCAGAGGTAATTAATAGCACTTTTGCTGAGCTATCCTTCCCAGGGTGGGGGTGGGGGAGGTGGATATTTAACACTTCTAAAGGCCTCAAATTAAAAGAACAAAGTTGTTAAAATGACCCCTTCTCAGGGGGTGGTAGGCATGTTTGGGGCAGGTGGAAGAAGCCAGCTTTTCCAGATCTGTAAGAATTCTAGCACCCTCCCTTAGCAGGATGTGGGTAGGCCTTGGGAGGAAGAAGCTGATCACTGGACAGGAGGCTTGTGTTTCAGCTTTAACCTCTATTCTCCCTGAGGCTCCATTCTGAACTTTAGTGAGGAGGTGTCTTGCAGTGTTCTTTGCAACTATTGGTGCCTAATGTGTGTGGATGGTGAGTTCCAGTGCTGTAGCATATTAAAATAAATGAACTAACACCTTTTCTGCAGGATATCAGTCTGCATCAGATAAGACATGAAATCCTAACTTGTGAGTCAATAATATTTCTTTGGAGAGTTGTTTCATGGAAAAAATTACTAAAGGAAAAAAGCCTGTATTTATGAAGACATTTGGCCAACACAACTGGGCAAATATTTAGAAATGGGGTAGTAAATTATGGTACCATTGCTAGACTAAAAATTACACAATCATTAAAAATGATTATCAGGACACAGGAAAATGTTCCTTTATATAAAAGTAAATGAAAAAATTATACATATACATATGTACATATAAAAAATTATGCCCAATTATACTTTAAAATATATATGCAGGCCAGGCACAGTGGCTCATGCTTGTAATCCCAACACTTTGGGAGGCCAAGGCGGGAGGATCACCTGGGGTCAGGAGTTCGAGACCAGCTTGGTCAACATGGTAAAACCCCATATCTACTAAAAATACAAAATTAGCCAGGCATGGTGGCACATGCCTGAAGTCCCAGACAATTGGGAGGCTGAGGCACAAGAATCGCTTGAACTTGGGAGGCAGAGGCACAAGAATCGCTTGAACTTGGGAGGCAGAGGTTACAGTGAGCTGAGATCTTGCCACTGCACTCCAGCCTGGGCGACAGAGTCAGACTCTGTCTCAAAAAAAATAATGATAATATGAAGAAAATACAGCTAAAAGTTAACAGGGTTCTGACATTAATAGTAATTTAAATGTTCTTCCTCATTCTTTTTGCACTTTCCGAGTTTTTGGCAATAAGTATGTGTTATTTTTAATAATTTTTAAATCAAAGAATTATGAACACTTTTATCATTATGTGATTTCTGTATGGTAGAATATAAATGAATAAAAGCAGATTTTAAACATGTAGCCATGCTATTATACATATGACACTTCCATTTTGGGGGGGTAAATTGCAGATGAGCCTCTCTTTTACACCAGTTTGCATTGGTGTTGGGACTATATTGTTTGTAGAACCATTACCAGTTACCTCTGTGACTTCTAGATCGAACAGGATATATTGTTTGGATAATATTGCTTCTGTTTCAGGGAACAGAACCAATATTGTCCAAACAATATATCCTATTGTTTGCATATATGCAAACAGAGCTGCTCCTCCACACAGCCTGGAGGCTGTGTGAGAATGCTATTACAGCAGATCATGACAAACTAACAGGCTAGACAGCTCACTTGATGCTTTTGAAATCACTTGTACACAGATTATCTCACCTCTCTCTCAACCACTCCAAAAGACTGATTTAGGCCAGGGACAGATGAACTTGTAACTTCATAGAGCTGGAGACATGGAAAACTTAGGAAACCTGTAATCAAATTTGAACAGAAGGTCTTCAAATCCAAAGCATTTGATTTGAATTAATAGTGTTATTAAAGTTTTTCACAAATTTGAGTGGTGATGAGAGGGTCAGATGATGACCCAGCTGTGGGAAGAGAGGATGGGGATGGGAAGGGAGCAAGGTATGTATGTTCATGCTCTGCTTCCTCTTCCTGTTCCTTTTCTAATCTTGGGCCCTTGGGCAAGTTGCACAAGCTCCCTGAGCCTCATTGGCCTCATCTGTAAAATGGGACTGGTAATAAGAATGGGTTGTTTGAGGCCAGGTGCAGTGGCTTGTGCCTGTAATCTCCACAGTTTGGGAGGCTGAGGCAGGAAGATTGCTTGAACCCAGGAATTCAAGAAACATGGTGAGATCCCATCTCTACAAGAAAATTTAAAAATTACCCAAGCATGGTGGCACACACCTGTAGTCCCAGCTACTTGGCAAGCTGATGCAGGAGGATCACTTGAGCCCAGGAGATCAAGACTGAAGTGGGCCATGATTGCACCACTGCACTCCAGCCTGGCTCACAGAGGAAGACCCTGTGTTGGAAAAAGCAGTGGGGAAGGGGGTGGTGGTGTATGAAAACAAAATGAGTTAATTTGTATATATAACATGTGCAGAGCATGCTCATTACGTGATAAGTATTGTATTTATTTTCTGAAAAACCAGGAAAACAGTACTTTCTTGCTTCTTCTTCAGAACATGGGGCCAAAAGGGTGGGGAAGCTCACAGTCACTGTCTTTTCTCAGGAGGCCTACGTGCAGGGGGGAGGGCCTCTTCCTCCTTGCATGGTTGGGAAGAAGGAAAATCATACAGCAGTGACCCCAAAGGCTGACCTTGGGCAGCTGGAAGACAGGGGAGGTGGGCATCACTCACTGCAGTTTTGCCAGTGCATCACTGTGACTGACTGACCACCTCTGGCCAAGTTTGAAATAAAGACAGGGTGAGCTGAAATTCACATCACTGAGAGGCAATGGAGCAGAGTGGTTCATTGAGCCAGTTCAGCTGGGTTTGAATCCCTGTATCTCCACATCCCAGCTGCGTGCACCTGGCTGTGTTGCTGAGTCCCCCTTTGCCTCAGTTTCCTCATCTGTTGAAAAAGGAATGATGATGATAACAGTGCCTACCTCTCAGTGTTGTTTTGAAGATGAAATGAGTCCATGTGTGTGAAGTGTTTAGAACCACATTGTGCATGTGGCAAGGGTCTGCTCTTACTAGGCACCCTCTATAGAAAGAACAGGAGAGACAATTTAGGTCAGAAAAGGAGTCTGAGATTTTTGTGTTTCCCTGGATCACAGTTTACACTTGTATACAGGTCGAAGAGAGCTTCAGAGAGGCTTGTTCAAGCTCAGGTAGTCAGACGGCAGGAAGGAGGCCAAGGAACTTGGCTCCTCAACCCTTGGTCTCTGCACCTCCTGCGTTGCCACACTTGTGAATCCAGGCAAAGGCACATTATGAATATGAGACATCATCAGCTCCCTCATTGCAATGTCACCTCTGTGGGACCCCAGGAATGTATAGGCTCCCTACCTTAGCTGGAACAAAAGCTGGAATAAAGCAGGTAACAGGGTCAGCACAGTTACCCCAAGTCAAGTTCATAAGAAAGTCAAGTTACTTGTTTGGTGCCAAAAGCCACCATCCAGCTAAAGAAATAACCCTGCCTGGGGGCTGGAATGGCAGCCCGCTAAGCCAGCTGACCCAGCATTCCCGGGATTCAGACAACCCAGAAGCACATACTCTGGAGGGAATATTGTAGCAGAAAATGGGATCTCAGGAGTCCTGCTGGTCATGTGACCCTCTGGTAAAGGTTGAAAGCAAATAGCAGAGAAGGAAATCTAATTTTTCCATAGGAAGACATGTTCCAATAAGGTTCTGATCTTTTCAATGTCATTCATTACTTAATATAAATTATTATGCCAAAATATAATACCAAATAAATACCAAAGTAAACCATGCTAATCATAAGCAATTAGAAAACATAATGGAGAAAGTAGAATTATCATTTTTATGTGGTTCTTTTTGGTTGTTTATGTATATATAATATGTAATTTGATACAATTTAGGTTATAAAGTACATTAAATTATATATTCTAAATTTTGTATTTATTTACTCAAGAAAGGGTGTCACTCTGACACCAAGGCTGGAGTGAAATGGCATGATCATGGCTCACTGCCTTGACCTCCTGGACTCAAGCAATCCTCCCAACTCAGCTTCCTGAGTAGCAGACATACAGGTGTGTGCCATGATGCTTGGCTAATTTCTGAATTTTTTTTGTAGAGATAGGACCTCACTATGTTGTCCAGCTCTTCTTGAACTCCTGGGCTTAAGCACTCCTCCTGCCTCCCAAAGTGCTGGAATTACAAGTGTGAGCCACTGTGACTGGCCTGATTTTGGTATATTATATCAAAAGCATTTTTCTATGTCATTAATTATTCCTTAAGAATATCATTTTTTTTTTGGGAGAGGATCCAAGATGGCCTATTAGGAGCAGCTGAGGATTGCAGCTCCTAGTGAAAGTGCGGAGGCCGCTGCAGGTGATCCCCCAGGCAAGCAGGGCCAGGAGTGGACCTCAGCAGTCCTACAGCAGAGGGGCCAGACTGTTAGAAGGAAAACTAAGAAACAGAAATACATAACTTCATCATCAACAAACTGGACATTCACTGAGAGACCCCATCTGAAAATCACCAACCACAAAGACCATGCATAGATAAATCCACAAAGATGGGAAGAAACCAGCCCAAAAAGGAGGAAAACACCCGAAACCAGAACGCCTCTCCTCCTACAAGGGATCACAACTCCTCACCAGCAAGGGAACAAGCCTGGATGGACAATGAGTGTGATGAAATGACAGAATCAGGCTTCAGAAGGTGGGTAATAAGAAACTTCTGCGAGCTAAAATAACATGTTCTAATCCAATGCAAAGAAACTAAGAACCTTGAAAAAAGATTTGACGAAATGCTAATGAGAGTAACCAACTTAGAGAGGAATGTAAGTGAATTGATGGAGCTGAAAAACACAACACAAGAACTTTGCGAAGCATACACAAGTTTCAACAGCTGAATCGACCAAGCAGAAGAAAGGATATCAGAGGTGGAAGATCAACTCAATGAAATAAAATGAGAAGGAAAGAGTAGAGAAAAAAGGGTAAAAAGGAATGAACAAAGTTTCCAAGAAATATGGGACTATGTGAAAAGACCTAATCTACGTTTGATAGGTGTACCTGAATGTGAAGGAGAGAATGAATCCAAGCTGGAAAATACTCTTCAGGGTATTATCCAGGAGAACTTCCCCAACCTAGGAAGGCAGGCCAATATTCAAGTCCAGGAAATACAGAGAACACCACAAAGATATTCCTCAAGAAAAGCAACCCCAAGGCACATAATCGTCAGATTCACCAGGGTTAAAATGAAGGAGAAAATATTAAGGGCAGCCAAAGAGAAAGGTCGGGTTACCCACAAAGGGAAAGCCCATCAGACTCACAGCAGATCTCTCAGCAGAAACCCTACAGGCCAGAAGAGAGTGGGGGCCAATATTCAACATCCTTAAAGAAAAGAACTTTCAACCCAGAATTTCATATCCAGCCAAACTAAGCTTCATAAGAGAAGGAAAAATAAAATCCTTTGCGAACAAGCAAGTACTCAGAGACTTCATCACAACCAGGCCTGCTTTACAAGAGCTCCTGAAAGAGGCACTAAACATAGAAAGGAACAACCAGTACCAGCCACTCCAAAAACATACCAAATCGCAAAGCGCAGCAACACAATGAAGAAACTGCATCAACTAACGGGCAAAACAGCCACCTAGCATCAAAATGGCAGGATCAAATTCACACATAACAATATTAACCCTAAATATAAATGGGCTAAATGCCCCAATCAAAAGACATAGACTGGCAAACTGGATAAAAAGCCAAAACCCGTCGGTGTGCTGTATCCAGGAAACCCATCTCCCATGCAGAGATACACAAAGGCTCAAAATAAAGGGATGGAGGAAGATTTACCAAGCAAATGGAGAGCAAAAAAAAAAGAGTTGCAATTCTCATCTCTGATAAAATAGACTTTAAACCAACAAAGATCAAAAGAGATAAAGAAGGACATTACATAATGGTAAAAGGATCAATGCAACAAGAAGAGCTAACGATCCTAAATATATACGCACCCAATACAGGAGCACCCAGATACATAAGGCAAGTTCTTAATGACTTACGAAGAGACTTAGACTCCCACACAATAATAGTGGGAGACTTGAACACCCCGTTGTCAATGTTAGACAGATCCACAAGACAGAAAATTAACAAGGATATCCAGGACTTGAACTCAGACCTGGATCAAGCAAACCTAATAGACATTTACAGAACTCTCCACCCCAAATCCACAGAATATACATTCTTCTCAGCACCACATCGCACCTACTCTAAAATTGACCACATAATTGGAAGTAAATCACTCCTCAGCAAATGCAAAAGAACGGAAATCATAACAAACAGTCTCTCAGACCACAGTGCAATCAAGTTAGAACTCAGAATTCAGAAACTAACTCAGAACTGCACAGCGTCATGGAAACTGAACAACTGGCTCTTGAATGTTGACTGGATAAACAATGAAATGAAGGCAGAAGAGACTCTTGTGTGGAAGATAAGGCGGCGCGGGAAGTGGAAACCGGGTGGGCTGGAGCTCAGGTCTAAGTGGACTCTCGCTCCTGCTGGCTGGACATGGAGGATTTGGAGGAAGGGACCCATGACCGGCCTTCATTCTCTTTCCCCTTCAGATGTAAAATTTATTGTGGATGAGACCTTGGACTTTGGGGGGCTGTCACCATCTGACAGCCATGAGGAGGAAGACGTAACAGTGTTGGTGACTCCAGAGAAACCACTTCGACAGGGCCTCTCCCACTGAAGTGACCCAAATGCAGTGGCTCCTGCTCCCCCAGGACGTGAGGTTCAGCCTAGGGCCTCTCAGCCCAGAGAAGCTGGAGGAGATCCTCGATGAGGCCAACCGGCTGGCCGCCCAGCTGGAGCAGTGTGCCCTGCAGGAGCAGGAGAGCGTGGGCGAGGGTCTGAGGCCTCGCCGAGTGAAGCCCAGTCCTCGGCGGGAGACCTTTGTGCTCAAGGAGAGTCATGTCCGAGACCTGCTGCCCACTGTGAACTCTTTGGCTCGGAGCACCCCCTCCCCAAGCAGCCTGACGCCTCGACTCCGAAGCAGTGATAGGAAGGGGTCAGTCAGGGCTCTTCGGGCAACGCCTGGAAAGAGGCCCTCCAACATGAAGAGGGAGTCACCCACTTGCAGTCTGTTCCCTGCATCCAAAAGCCCAGCATCTTCTCCTCATACCCGATCGACGCCCGCAGTCCGAGGGAAAGCTGGGCCCAGTGGGAGAGCAGCAGCCAGTCCACCTACCCCCATCAGACCCATCCTGGCCCCACAGACTTCTACCAGTAACTCTCAATGCCTGCCCCGGCCACAGGAAGCAGCTGCTAAATCTTCCAGTCAACTGCCCATTCCCTCGGCCATCCCCCAGGCCTGCCAGCCGAATGCCACTCAGCAGCCAGAGTGTACCACCTGGCAGAGGTGCCCTACCTCCGGATTCTCTGTCAACTCGGAAAGGGCTTCCAAGACCAAGCGCTGCAGGACACAGAGTGAAGGAAAGCGGACACAAGGTTCCTGTTTCTCAGCGACTAAATCTTCCTGTCATGGGTGCCACTTGCAGCAATGTGCAGCCCCTCAGGAAAGTGGCAGTCCCAGGACTTACCAGGTAAAGAGGTCAGGACAGCAAGCAAGACTTCAGTAGCAAACCACTACAGTCAGTACCTGGACCTGCCTCTACCCAGCAGACCCTGACTCCAGCAGATTCTGGCCCAGGGACAGGAGGGAGAGATGCCACCAGGGCTGGTCCCCCCCAGGAGTAGAGACCATGGGAAATGGGGTGGATTAGGATTGAGCTGGAGAAGACTTAAACTTTCTGGGTTGAAAGAAGATTAGGGGAAAGAGGTCACCTTCCAGCAGTGAAATGAACAAACAGAAATGAGAGGTACAGGCAAGTGGTTTGTCTTTATCCACACCCACTGTGTGGTCAGCTCCAGAGAATTTGATCTTCTTCCCAGGCATTAGTTCACTGGACATTTCCACGTGAGTGGTCTCTGTAGCTAACCTCCTTGCTCTCTGAGGAGCCGTCTTCCTGAATCGCATTCTCTACCGGACTCCGGCCTGCTTGGAGAGGCGGCAGCAGGCACCTGGCCTTCAGAAATTGTTTCCTGTGAATTCCGTGACTCCTAATAGGCCAGTTTGTGATAAGCTTACTCTATCAGTCTTCATTTTTCTAAAATAAAGTGGATGTATTTAAAAAAAAAAAAAAAAAAGAAATGAAGGCAGAAATAAAGATGTTCTTTGAAACCAATGACAACGAAGACACAACATACCAGAATCTCTGGGACACATTTAAAGCAGTCTCTAGAGGAAAATATATAGCAATAAATGCCCACATGAGAAGCAAGGAGAGATCTAAAATTGACACCCTATCATCAAAATTGAAAGAGCTAGAGAAGCAAGATCAAAAAAACTCAAAACCTAGCAGAAGACAAGAAATAACTAAGATCAGAGCAGAACTGAAGGAGATAGAGACACGAAAAACTCTTCAAAAAATCAATAAATCCAGGAGCTGGTTTTTTGAAAAGGTCAACAAAATAGACAGACCACTAGCCAGATTAATAAAAAGAAAAGAGAAAATAATCAAATAGATGCAATAAAAAACGATAAAGGGGATATCACCACAGATTCCACAGAAATTCAAACCATCATCAGAGATTATTACAAACAACTCTATGCACATAAACTAGTAAACCTGGAAGAAATGGATAAATTCCTGGACACTTGCATCCTCCCAAGCCTAAACCAGGAAGAAGTCGAAACCCTGAATAGACCAATAACAAGGTCTGAAGTTGAGGCAGCAATTAAGAGCCTACCACCCAAAAAAAGCCCAGGTCCACATGGGTTCACAGCTGAATTCTACCAGACATAAAAGAGGAGCTGGTACCATTCCTTCTGAAACTATTCCAAACAATCCAAAAAGAGGGAATCCTTCCTAAATCATTTATGAGACCAACATCATCCTGATACCAAAACCTGGCAGAGACTCAGCAAGAAAAGAAAACTTCAGGCCAATATCCATGAGGAACATAGATGCAAAAATCTTCAATAAAATACTGGCAAACCGATTGCAACAGCACATCAAAAAGCTTATCCACCATGATCAAGTAGGCTTCATCCCGGGGATGCAAGGCTGGTTCAACATACGCAAATCTGTAAACATAATCCACCACATAAACAGAACCAAAGACAAAAACCACATGATAATCTCAATTGATGCAGAGAAGGCCTTTGACAAAATTCAACAGCCCTTAATGCTAAAAACCCTCAATAAACTAGGTATTGATGGAACGTATCTCAAAATGATAAAAGCTATTTATGACAAACCAACAGCCAATATCATACTGAATGGGCAAAAACTAGAAGCATTCCCTTTGAAATCTGGCACTAGACAAGGATGTCCTCTCTCACCACTCCTATTCAATATAGTACTGGAAGTTCTAGCCAGAGCAATCAGGCAAGAAAAAGAAATAAAGGGTTTTCAAATAGGAAAGGAGGAAGTCAAATTGTCTCTATTTGCAGACGACATGATTGTATATCTAGAAGACCACATCGTCTCACCCCAAAATCTCCTGAAACTGATAAGCAACTTCAGCAAAGTCTCAGGATATAAAATCAATGTGCAAAAATCACAAGCATTCCTATACACCAATAACAGACTTCAAGACAGCCAAATCAAGAACCAACTGCCATTCACAATTGCTACAAAGAGAATAAAATACCTAGGAATACAACTAACAAGGAACGTAAAGGACCTCTTCAAGGAGAACTACAAACCACTGCTCAACGAAATAAGAGAGGACACAAACAGTTGGAGAAACATTCCATGTTCATGGCTAGGAAGAATCAATATTGTGAAAATGGCCATACTGCCCAAAGTAATTTACAGATTCAACGCTATCCCTATCAAGCTACCAATGACCTTCTTCACAGAACTGGAAAAAACCACCTTAAACTTCATTTGGAACCAAAAGGGAGCCCACATAGCCAAGTCAATTCTAAGCAAAAAGAACAAAGCTGGAGGCATCACACTCCCGGACTTCAAACTATACTACAAAGCTACAGTAATCAAAACAGCATGGTACTGGTACCAAAACAGAGATATAGACCAATGGAACAGGACAGAGACCTCCGACGCAACACAACACATCTACAACCATCCGATCTTTGACAAACCTGACAAAAACAAACAATGTGGAAGCGAGTCCCCTGTTTAATAAATGGTGTTGGGAAAACTGGCTAGTCATGTGCAGAAAGCAGAAACTGGACCCCTTCCTGACACCTTACACTAAAATTAACTCCAGATGGATTAAAGACTTAAACATAAGACCTAACACCATAAAAACCCTAGAAGAAAATCTAGGCAAAACCATTCAGGACATAGGCGTAGGTAAGGACTTCATGACCAAAACACCAAAAGCATTGGCAACAAAAGCCAAAATAGACAAATGGGACCTAATCAAACTCCACAGCTTCTGCACAGCAAAAGAAACAGTCATTAGAGTGAATCGGCAACCAACAGAATGGGAAAAAATTTTTGCAGTCTACCCATCTGACAAAGGGCTGATATCCAGAATCTACAAAGAACTGAAACAGATTTACAAGAAAAAACAAGCCCATTCAAAAGTGGGCGAAGGATATGAACAGACACTTTACAAAAGAAGACATACATGAAGCCAACAAACATATGAAAAAATGCTCATCATCGCTGGTCATTAGAGAAATGCAAATCAAAACTACATTGAGATACCATCTCATGCCAGTTAGAATGGCAATCATTAAAAAATCTGGAGACAACAGATGCTGGAGAGGATGTGGAGAAATAGGAACGCTTTTACACTGTTGGTGGGAGTGTAAATTAGTTCAACCATTGTGGAAGATGGTGTGGTGATTTCTCAAGGACCTAGAAATAGAAATTCCATTTGATCCAGCAATCCCATTACTGGGTATATATCCAAAAGACTATAAATCGTTCTACTATAAGGACACATGCACACGAATGTTCATTGCAGCACAGTTTACAATAGCAAAGACCTGGAACCAACCCAAATGCCCATCGATGATAGACTGGACAGAGAAAATGTGGCACATATACACCATGGAATATTATGCAGCCATCAAAAACGATGAGTTCGTGTCCTTTGTAGGGACATGGATGAACCTGGAAACCATCATTCTCAGCAAACTGACACAAGAACAGAAAATCAAACACCGCATGTTCTCACTCATAGGCGGGTGTTGAACAATGCGAACACATGGACACAGGGGAGGGGAGTATCACACACTGGGGTCTGTCGGGGGAAAAAAAGGGTAGGGACAGTGGGGGGGGGGTAGGGTGTTGGGGAGGGATAGCATGGGGAGAAAGGCCAGATATAGGTGATGGGGAGGAAGGCAGCAAATCACACTGCCATGTGTGTACCTATGCAACAATCTTGCATGTTCTTCATATGTACCCCCAAACCTAAAATGCAATAAAAATATATATTAAAAAATATATATATATCATTTTTTTTTTTTGTGACAGAGTCTTGCTCTGTTGCCAGGCTGGAGCACAGTGGCACAGTCTCGGCTCACTGCAACCTCTGCTTCCTGGGTTCAAGCGATTCTTCTGCCTCAGCCTCCCAAGTAGCTGGGACTACAGGCCCATGCCAAATGCCCGGCTAATTTTTGTATTTTTAGTAGAGACGAGGTTTCACCATGTTGGCCACGATGGTCTCGATCTCTTGACCTCGTGATCTGCCCAGCTAGGCCTCCCAAAGTGCTGGGATTACAGGCGTGAGCCACCATGCCTGGCCAAAAATATCATTTTTAATAGCTTCAAAGCATTCTGTTGGATGGATGGACGATAATTCTTTGAACTATTATTATTTTCAATTGTTTTTACAGGTACAGGAATGCAGCCCTAGATCACTTGTACTTTCATATTTGTGCACACCTCTGATTATGTCTTGAAGGTAAAATCCTAACATGGACTGGCTACTGAGGTTTTGCTTCTACCCTTAGGAAGGACTCAAAGCTCCCCTTTCAGGGCCCCTTGAGAATGAGGAGGAGAAGGCATGAAGATAGTAGAACAGATGCAAAATCATTCTCAGGACATGGTGCTAAAAGGTGAGGATATCAGTGATGGTAGGTTGGAAACACTAGTGTCCACATGGGGTCCTCTCTCTCTAGCTTCCCACTTTTGGGATTCTGTTCTCTAGCCTCCTGACCTGCCATCTTAGAAACCTGTCTCAAATGACTGTAGCAAAAGTGAGAGTCAATTGAAAGAATCCTGGAATACCTTCTGTAAACAAAAGAAGGGCATTTGACCAAACCATGGGAAGTGCAGGGATGCAGCTGGCCCTGAACCAACCAAACAACCCCCGAGGAGGGCAGGTTCTGAAAGAATATTAAACTTCCACTTTGACCTCAAGGAGCTGGGGCAGCAGAGTGCTCTCAGAAAAAGGAGATACTAGTTCCTGGAGAAGGGAAGGGTCATGGCCTTTTGGGTCCTTTTTTTCTAAGAAGCTGAGGTGGCAAGATGGGCCTGGGGCTGCCTCCCACTAGAGGCACTACCTGCTCACGCTGTGGAAATGTCTAGAAGTGGAGCCTTCATTCTGGTTTGCTCGAGGCATTAGGGAGGAACATTTCTCTTTGAGTTGTCTCTCCCCTGTTTCTTCCTGTTTTCAGGGTGATGAGTCCGCTAGGACAAAAAGATTCAAGAATGGACCTTAGGGACAACGGTGAAGATTCAAGTATGGACCTTGGGGGACAAGGGCGAAGGCAGCCAGTAGAGGAACTAAGCCTCCGCTCAAAGGTATACAATTAGCACTGTGGGCTTCCATAAAGTGTAGCCAAGCTCAAAAACCTGAAGCTTTCACACAGAGATGTGGGGCCAAGATGAGTCAATAACAAATACTGTGTTTTTCCTAGAGTGTCCCCAATGCTTATCTTCCTCCTGTACCTGTGGTAGCAGAAGGCTGGGAGCCCTGGCCAAATATCTGTCCAACTCTTCATCGCTATCCAGAAAGGAAGAACATGTTTAGGGCTTTTGAGACACATTGCCAAATTGTTCTGTTAAAAATGGAATATTCTGGTATTAAGCGACAGAGTCCAAACCAGGGGGCTTTTGTCAATCCTGGGCATGTCATCCTCTCAATCAGCTTTAAATAGCAGGCCAGTATTCTGCACAGGATAGAGTTCTCCTGAGAATCAGTTGATCAGATATGACAGTCACAATCATACCAATGCTATTTGACAAAATATCATATTGCTTTCTTCAATATAATATTCTTATACCATTTTTAAAAAACAGCCCCTTCCTTTTTGTAAGTAAAAAAGTTGCTAGGGGAATGGAGTACTTTCAAATGGTGTTGAATTCAGAAGAGCTTCATCGGGAAACTTTGTATTGCTGTGCTTTTTGTTGCCATTGAATTTTCCTTCTTGAGCACAGGCATTAGCATTCAGATTGTAGGCTTTCTGCTTTCCCAGGGGTTGGTATTTTTTTGAAGACTGGCCAAACATGGATGAATACCTCATTGCAATGGCTGCCTACCATGATTCAGTAAGCAACAGCATGTTGTAATTGGCGGTAGGCTAAGAGAGCATGTGACAGGCTCACAGTAGTCACAGACTAGTATTAGCTGAAACATCAAACTCTGGTTGTTGTATAGTTGCCTGATTGAATAAAAGAATGTTAGAGCTTCGAAGGACCCTTGAGACCATAGATTTCAACACTTTCCACCAGATCTACCCACCTTACAAATTAAGGAACTGAGACCCAGGGAGAGGAAAATGCTTGTCCATGGTTACACATGCAGAATAATCAGAATCAAGAAAACGGTGAGGCCAGGTACTGTGGCTCTCACTTGTAATCCCAGCAATTTGGGAAGACAAAGTGGGTGGAGCATTTGAGGTGAAGAATTTGAGACCAGGCCCGTCAACATGGTGAAATCTCATCTTTACTAAAAATACAAAAATCAGCTGGGTATGGTGGTGGGTGCCTGTAATCCCAGCTTCTTGGGAGGCTGAGGCAGGAGAATTGCTTGAACCCAGGAGGTGGAGGTTGCAGTGAGCCAAGATCGCACCACTGCACTCCAGCCTGGGCAAAAGAATGAGACTCTGTCTCAAAAAAAGAATAGGTGGGGCACAGTGGCTCACACCTATAATTCCAGCACTTTGAGAGGCTGAGGCCAGCAAATCACCTGAGTTCAGATGTTTGAGACCAGTCTGGCCAACGTGGCAAAACCCATCTCTACTAAATGCACAAAAATTAGCTGGGCGTGGTGCCACATTCCTGTAATCCCAGCTGCTCAGGAGGCTGAGGAAGGAGAATTGCTTGAACTCGGGAGGCAGAGGTTGCAGTGAGCCAAGATTTCACCATTACACTCCAGCCTGGGCCACAAGAGCAAGACTCCATCTAAAAAAAAAGAAAAAAAAGAATAAGTTGAAATTTTTACAGTGTTTAAAAACAAGAACCATCAACCTAGGATCCTGTACAAAGTGAAATTATCCTTCCGAAGAGAAGGAAAGGCTTCAAATTTTCAGTCTGGCATGTAAAGAGCACGGAAGTCATCACTTCATCCTGACAGCAAGTAAAAATCTAAACACACTGAAAAAATAACTTGTCAGGGAAGTTATATGGCACTTAAAACAGGGACAGTTTTAGCTCTGTATTTTGAAAAAGTTGTCTCCCTTTAAGTGCTATAGCTGATGAAGTTAGAATGGGTGATCTGTGTCCACTTGAGCATTCTTTTAGTAATAAAGGATTCGGTTATATTGTCATTCTTTAGAACTGATTCTCATTCTTGTCAATCAACTATGAATTTCCTGTGTTAATTTCTATTGGTATTCTGTTATAAAAAATACACACCCTCTGTTTGTACTGTTATATAAAATAACACACTAACAAAATAGACTTTTATTAAAAGTATAAGCACTCTATTTATACACTGTTATAAAAAATATACACCCTCAATTTGTACTCTGTTACAGAATATATACACCCTTTAATTGTACTCTTTTATAAAAAATATACTCCCACAATTTTTACTCTGTTATAAAAAATATACAAAGTAAATATAGACTTCTACAAAAAATATAAACCCTCTAGTTCTACTCTGTGATAAATATATACACCCTCTATATGTACACTGTTATAAAAAATATACACCCTCTATTTTTACACTGTTATAAACAATACACACTCTATTTGTACTCTGTTATATAAAACATACACCCTCTATTGTACTCTGTTATAAAAAATGTACACCATTTGTACTCTGTTATAAAAAACATACACACTCACACAATAGTCTTTTATAAAATAAACTATTGGTACTGTTATAGAAAATATACACAATCTATTTGTACTGTGTTATAAAAAATATGAACACTGCAGCCAGAGAGAAAGGTCGGGTTACCCACAAAGGGAAGCCCATCAGACTCACAGCAGATCTCTCAGCAGAAACCCTACAAGCCAGAAGAGAGTGGGGGCCAATATTCAACATCCTTAAAGAAAAGAACTTTCAACCCAGAATTTCATATCCAGCCAAACTGAGCTTCATAAGTGAAGGAAAAATAAAATCCTTTGCGAACAAGCAAGTACTCAGAGATTTCATTACCACTAGGCCTGCTTTACAAGAGCTCCTGAAAGAGGCACTAAACATAGAAAGGAACAACCAGTACCAGCCACTCCAAAAACACACCAAACAGTAAAGACCATCAACACAATGAAGAAACTGCATCAACATACGGGCAAAACAGCCACCTAGCATCAAAATGGCAGGATCAAATTCACACATAACAATATTAACCCTAAATGTAAATGGACTAAATGCCCCAATTAAAAGACATAGACTGGCAAACTGGATAAAAAGCCAAAACCCGTCGGTGTGCTGTATCCAGGAAACCCATCTCCCATGCAGAGATACACAAAGGCTCAAAATAAAGGGATGGAGGAAGATTTACCAAGCAAATGGAGAGCAAAAAAAAGCAGGAGTTGCAATTCTCATCTCTGATAAAATAGACTTTAAACCAACAAAGATCAAAAGAGACAAAGAAGGACATTACATAATGGTAAAAAGATCAATGCAACAAGAAGAGCTAACGATCCTAAATATATACGCACCCAATACAGGAGCACCCAGATACATAAGGCAAGTTCTTAATGACTTACGAAGAGACTTAGACTCCCACACAATAATAGTGGGAGACTTGAACACCCCGTTGTCAATGTTAGACAGATCCACAAGACAGAAAATTAACAAGGATATCCAGGACTTGAACTCAGACCTGGATCAAGCAAACCTAATAGACATTTACAGAACTCTCCACCCCAAATCCACAGAATATACATTCTTCTCAGCACCACATCGCACCTACTCTAAAATTGACCACATAATTGGAAGTAAATCACTCCTCAGCAAATGCAAAAGAACGGAAATCATAACAAACAGTCTCTCAGACCACAGTGCAATCAAGTTAGAACTCAGAATTCAGAAACTAACTCAGAACCGCACAGCTTCATGGAAACTGAACAACTGGCTCTTGAATGTTGACTGGATAAACAATGAAAGGAAGGCAGAAATAAAGATGTTCTTTGAAACCAACGAGAACGAAGACACAACATACCAGAATCTCTGGGACACATTTAAAGCAGTCTCTAGAGGAAAGTATATAGCAATAAATGCCCACATGAGAAGGAAGGAGAGATCTAAAATTGACACCCTGTCATAAAAATTGAAAGAGCTAGAGGAGCAAGATCAAAAAAACTCAAAACCTAGCAGAAGACAAGAAATAACTAAGATCAGAGCAGAACTGAAGGAGATAGAGACACGAAAAACTCTTCAAAAAATCAATAAATCCAGGAGCTGGTTTTTTGAAAAGGTCAACAAAATAGACAGACCACTAGCCAGATTAATAAAAAAGAAAAGAGAAAATAATCAAATAAATGCAATAAAAAACGATAAAGGGGATATCACCACAGATTCCACAGAAATTCAAACCATCATCAGAGATTATTACAAACAACTCTATGCACATAAACTAGTAAACCTGGAAGAAATGGATAAATTCCTGGACACATGCATCCTCCCAAGCCTAAACCAGGAAGAAGTCGAAACCCTGAATAGACCAATAACAAGGTCTGAAGTTGAGGCAGCAATTAAGAGCCTACCACCCAAAAAAAGCCCAGGTCCACATGGGTTCACAGCCGAATTCTACCAGACATACAAAGAGGAGCTGGTACCATTCCTTCTGAAACTATTCCAAACAATCCAAAGAGAGGGAATCCTTCCTAAATCATTTTATGAGACCAACATCATCCTGATACCAAAACCTGGCAGAGACTCAGCAAGAAAAGAAAACTTCAGGCCAATATCCATGATGAACATAGATGCAAAAATCTTCAATAAAATACTGGCAAACCGATTGCAACAGCACATCAAAAAGCTTATCCACCATGATCAAGTAGGCTTCATCCCGGGGATGCAAGGCTGGTTCAACATACGCAAATCTATAAACATAATCCACCACATAAACAGAACCAAAGACAAAAACCACATGATAATCTCAATTGATGCAGAGAAGGCCTTTGACAAAATTCAACAGCCCTTAATGCTAAAAACCCTCAATAAACTAGGTATTGATGGAACGTATCTCAAAATGATAAAAGCTATTTATGACAAACCAACAGCCAATATCATACTGAATGGGCAAAAACTAGAAGCATTCCCTTTGAAATCTGGCACTAGACAAGGATGTCCTCTCTCACCACTCCTATTCAATATAGTACTGGAAGTTCTAGCCAGAGCAATCAGGCAAGAAAAAGAAATAAAGGGTTTTCAAATAGGAAAGGAGGAAGTCAAATTGCTCTCTATTTGCAGACGACATGATTGTATATCTAGAAGACCCCATCGTCTCAGCCCAAAATCTCCTGAAACTGATAAGCAACTTCAGCAAAGTCTCAGAATACAAAATCAATGTGCAAAAATCACAAGCATTCCTATACACCAATAACAGACTTCAAGACAGCCAAATCAAGAACCAACTGCCATTCACAATTGCTACAAAGAGAATAAAATACCTAGGAATACAACTAACAAGGAACGTAAAGGACCTCTTCAAGGAGAACTACAAACCACTGCTAATTGAAACAAGGGAGGACACAAACAGATGGAGAAATATTCCATGTTCATGGCTAGGAAGAATCAATATTGTCAAAATGGCCATACTGCCCAGAGTAATTTACAGATTCAACGCTATCCCTATCAAGCTACCAATGACCTTCTTCACAGAACTGGAAAAAACCACCTTAAACTTCATATGGAACCAAAAGGGAGCCCGCATAGCCAAGTCAATTCTAAGCAAAAAGAACAAAGCTGGAGGCATCACACTCTCGGACTTCAAATTATACTACAAAGCTACAGTAATCAAAACAGCATGGTACTGGTACCAAAACAGAGATATAGACCAATGGAACAGAACAGAGACCTCCGAGGCAACACAACACATCTACAACCATCTGATCTTTGACAAACCTGACAAAAACAAACAATGTGGAAGCGAGTCCCTGTTTAATAAATGGTGTTGGGAAAACTGGCTAGTCATGTGCAGAAAGCAGAAACTGGACCCCTTCCTGACACCTTACACTAAAATTAACTCCAGATGGATTAAAGACTTAAACATAAGACCTAACACCATAAAAACCCTAGAAGAAAATCTAGGCAAAACCATTCAGGACATAGGTGTAGGCAAGGACTTCATGACCAAAACACCAAAAGCATTGGCAACAAAAGCCAAAATAGACAAATGGGACCTAATCAAACTCCACAGCTTCTGCACAGCAAAAGAAACAGTCATTAGAGTGAATCGGCAACCAACAGAATGGGAAAAGATTTTTGCAGTCTACCCATCTGACAAAGGGCTGATAACCAGAATCTACAAAGAACTCCAACAGATTTACAAGAAAAAACAAACAAGCCCATTCAAAAGTGGGTGAAGGATATAAACAGACACTTTACAAAAGAAGACATACATGAAGCCAACAAACATATGAAAAAATGCTCATCATCGCTGGTCATTAGAGAAATGCAAATCAAAACTACATTGAGATACCATCTCACGCCAGTTAGAATGGCGATCATTAAAAAATCTGGAGACAACAGATGCTGGAGCGGATGTGGAGAAATAGGAACACTTTTACACTGTTGGTGGGAGTGTAAATTAGTTCAACCATTGTGGAAGACGGTGTGGCGATTCCTCAAGGACCTAGAAATAGAAATTCCATTTGATCCAGCAATCCCATTACTGGTTATATATCCAAAAGACTATAAATCGTTCTACTATAAGGACACATGCACACGAATGTTCATTGCAGCACAGTTTACAATAGCAAAGACCTGGAACCAACCCAAATGCCCATCGATGATAGACTGGACAGGGAAAATGTGGCACATATACACCATGGAATATTATGCAGCCATCAAAAACGATGAGTTCGTGTCCTTTGTAGGGACATGGATGAACCTGGAAACCATCATTCTCAGCAAACTGACACAAGAACAGAAAATCAAACACCGCATGTTCTCACTCATAGGCGGGTGTTGAACAATGGGAATACATGGACACAGGGAGGGGAGTATCACACACTGGGGTCTGTCGGGGTGAAAAAGGGGAGGGATAGTGGGGGGGGGTGGGGGAGTTGGGGGAGGGATAGCATGTGGAGAAATGCCAGATATAGGTGATGGGGGAGGAAGGTAGCAAATCACACTGCCATGTGTGTACCTATGTAACAATCTTCCATGTTCTTCACATGTACCCCCAAACCTAAAATGCAATTAAAGAAAAAAAAAATGAACACTTTATTAGTTCTCTGTTATAAAATATATACATACTCACAAAATAGTCTTCTATTAAAAATATAAACCCTCTATATTTACTGTTATCAAAAAATACACCCTCTATTTGTACTATGTTTAAAACATAGAAACCATCTACTTGTACTCTGTTATAGAAATACACAAACTTGCAAAGTATCTTTATAAAATATAGAAACCCTCTATTGTACTCTGTCATGAAAAATATACACCCTTTATCTGTATTCTGTTATTAGAAATATACACACTTACAATACAGTCTTTTATAAAAAATATAAACCCTCTATTTGTACTCTGTTATAAAAAATATACACCCTCGGTTTGTACTAGGTTATATAAAATATACACACTAACAAAAGTTTTTATAAAAAATATATGCACTCTCTTTGTACTCTGTAATAAAAAATTTACACCCTCTGTTAGAACTCTGTTAGAGAAAATATACACTTTCTAATTGTATTCGATTATAAAAAATATACAACCACAATTTTACTCTGTTATAAAAAATATACTCAGTCACAAATTTGACTTTAAAAAAAATAAACCCTCTATTTGTACTCTCTTATAAAATATATACACGTTCTCTGTGTACACTATTATAAAATATATGTGCCTTCTATTTTTACTGTTATAAAAAATACACACTCTATTTGTACTCTGTTATAAACCAATATACACACCCTATTTGCACACTGTTACAAAAAAGTAAACAATCACAATTTATACTCTGTTATAAAAAATACACACACTCACAATAAAGTATTTTACAAAAATGTAAACCCTATACTGTACTCTGTTATAAAGTATATACACCCTCTACTTTTACTGTGTAATAAATTATATACACCCTCTATTGTACTCTGTTATAAAAAATAAACACCCTGTATTTATAATCTGTTATAAAAAATATACACACTCACAATGTAGTCCTTTATAACAAATATAAATACTCTATTTTTACTCTGTTATACATAATATACACCCTCCCTTTTTACTCTGCTATAAAAAATATACACCCTTTATTATTACTGTTATAAAAAATATACACCCACTATTTGTACTCTGTTATAAAAATATACACCCTTTATTTGTACTGTTATAAAAAACATACACCCTCTATTTGTACAGTGTAATCAAATATATATACCATCTATTTGTACTCTGACATAAAAAATATACACACTCACAAAATAGTCCTTAAAAAATATAAACACTCTATTTGTACTCTGTTATACAACCACCTTCTGTTTGTTCTCTGTTAGAAAAGATATACACAGTCAAAAAATAGTCTCTGATGAAAAATACGCACCCTCTATATGTACTCTGTTATAAAAATATGCAACTTCTATATGTACTCTGTCATAAAAAGATATACCCACTATTTGTACTGTTATAAAAAATATACACCCTGTATTTTTACTCTATTATGAATATATGCACTGTCTATTTCTACTCTGTTATACAAAATATACAAAGTCAACAAATAGTCTTGTACCAAAAATATAAACCCTATATTGTACTCTGGGATAAACTATATACACCCTCTATTTGTACTGTTATAAAATATATACACCCAGTATTGCAGTCTGCTATAAAAAATATACACCCCCATTTGTACTCTATTATAAAAATTATACACACTCACATAATAGATTTTATAAAAATATAAACCTTCTATTTGTACTCTGTTACAAAGTATATATATCCTCTATATGTACTCTGTTATAATATATATACTCCATTTTTACACTTATTAAATATATACTCTTTCAGAAAATTTTCTTCTATAAAAAATATAAACCCTCTATTTGTACTGTTATTAAATATATACACCTTCCATTTGTACTCTGTTATAAAAAATATACACATTCAAAAAATTGTCATTTATAAAAAATATAAACCTTCTACCTCTACTCTGTTATAAAGAAGATAAATCCTATATATTTACTCTGTTTAAAAATATATGCCCCCTCTGTTTTTACTCTGTTATAAAAAATGTACACCCTCTCTTTGTAGTCTGTTATAAAGTATGTACACACTCACAAAATAGTCTTTTGTACAAAAAAATATAAACCTTGTATTTTTACTCTGTTAAGTATACCTAATACACAGTAAGTACTCAGTGAATGTTAGTCATCTATTTTTTCTCACTCATATTTCATTTATGTAACAACTAAATTACTCAATTACAATAACAAATATAACTGGTCCAAACAAGTTTAGGAATTCACGCAATTGGCTCTTGATATGCTTTCAGTCCAAATGGAGGGAACCAAATTAGACTGGCATGTAAGACAACAACAACAAAAACATGCAGCAGTAGTTGCCAGTAGTATGTTTTGCAGAAGGAATGGAGACCAGGAGGTAAGTTAAATGGAGGTCACTCAAGAGAGTTGCTTCTTTGATGAAGCTCTAACCTCTCCCCCTGTAGACTCTATTCCCAACCAGGGCTGATGCTTAATGTGGCACAGGCTGTGGCCCACACAAAGATACCCAGCTGAGAGGGTGAGTGGGGGGTTGGAATCCATCCGTGCTCCAAAGGAAGAGACACCTTTCCCTAATTCACACATCCCTTCTCCCTCCTTCTTCCCTAACCCTGCCTCCTACTCCTGCTGACGCATTATTACATAGAACACAATTCGTCAGGTTAAAGCACTGTCAATGATGCTCTCATTCAAAACAACAGCACAGTCAAACAGAGAGCATGCTTGCATATGAAATGGGATTAATTCTTTCAGACATGGCTCACGATGACTGGGGCCACACCACCAGGACAGCAGCTCTGCTCTGCACCAAGCCTAACTGTGTGCCTGGTCACACCCCAAAAGGCTTCCTACTCTCTCATTTCACCCTCAGAGGCAGACAAGAGGACTGCAAAGGACTCATGTGTCTCCCATGCTCTCTGAAAAGAACTCCTATTTCTCCTGGGGACCAAAAGTAACAACAACGTTGTGTTATTTGTAGAGCACACAACTTTTTCAAAGAACAGAGCTAAAAAGTCCCTGCTAAAGCACTTAAGCAGGGACAGTTTTAGCTCTGTATTTTGAAAAACTTGTCTCCCTTGAAGTGCTATAGCTGATGAAGTTAGAATGAGTGATCTGTGTCCATTGGAGCATTCTTTTAGTAATAAAGGATTCGGTTATATTTTAATTCTTTAGAACTGATTCTCATTCTTGTCAATCAGTTGTGAATTTTCTGTGTTAATTTCTATTTGTATTCTGTTTTAAAAAATATACACCCTCTATTTGTATTCTGTTATAAAAAATAAATACCCTCACAAAATAGTCTAATATAAAAAATATAAACCTCCTGTTTGTACTCTGTTATAAAACATATCCAACCTCTCTTGTACTCTGTTATAAGAAATACACACCCTCTATTTTAACACTGTTATAAAAAACATACAGCCATATTTGTACTCTGTTATAAAAATTACACACCCTCTATTTGTACTGTTACAAGAAATATACACACTCACAAAATAGTTTTACAAAAAATATGAACCCTATATTTGTACTCTGTTATAAAATATATACACCCTATATTTTTATTCTGTTATAAAAAATATACACCCTCTATTTGTACTCTGTTATAAAAATTATACACACTAACAATATAGTGTTTTATAAAAAATATGAACCCTCTATTTACTCTGTTATAGAAAATATTCACCCTCTGTTTTTACTGTTATAAAATTATACACACTCCATTTGTACTCTGTTATAAAAAATATACACCCTCTATTTATACTCTGTTATGAAAAATAAAAACTCTCACCAAATAGTCTTTTACAAAAAATATAAACCCAATAATGTACTCTGTTATAAAATATATACACATTCTATTTTTACTGTGTTATAAAAAATATGCACCCTCTATTTGTACTCTGTTATATTAAATATACAAATTCACAAAAATTTCTTTATTAAAAATATAAACCCTCTACCTGTACTCTGTTATGAACAATATAAATCCTCTATTTGGACTCTGTTGGAAAATATGCACCCTCTATTTGTACTCCGTTTTAAAATATATACACACTCAAAAAATAGTCTTTTATAAATATATAATCCTCTGAATTGTACTATGTTATAAAAAATATACTCCCTCACTTTGTACTCTGTTATATAAATATACACTCTTAATTTGTACACTGTTATAAAAAATATACACCCTCTATATGTAGTCTGTTATAAAAATATACACCCTCTATTTGTACTCTGTTATAAAAATATAAACACACAAATTATACTCTCTTATAAAAAATTTACACACTCATAAAACAGTCTTTTATAAAAACCAAAAACCCTATTTTGCACTCTGTTATAAAATATATACACCCTCCATTTGTACTGTGTTATAAAAAATATACACCCTCTACTTGTACTCTGTTAAAATAAATTTACAGATTCAAAAAATTGTCTTTTATTAAAAATATAAACCCTCTACCTTCACTCTGTTTTAAAGAATATAAACCCTCTATTTGGACTCTGTTTAAAAATATGTACCCTCTATTTGTACTCCATTATAAAAAATATACACACTCAAAAAGTAGTGTTTTATAAAAAATATAATACCCTGATTTGTACTCTGTTATATAAAATATACTCCCTCACTTTGTAGTCTGTTATATAAATATACACTATTTGTTTGTACTATTATAAAAAATATACACCCTTTATATGTACTCTGTTATAAAAATACACACATTCTATTTGTACTCTGTTTTACAAAATATGCACCCTCTATTTGTACTCTGTTATATAAAATATACACACTCACAAGTCTTTTATAAAAAATATAAACCCACTATTTTTACTCTGTTAAGAAAAATATACACCCTCTATTTGTACTCTGTTATAAAAAATATACACCCTCTATTTGTACTCTGAAATAAAAATATACACCCTCTGTTTGTACTCTGTTATAAATATATGCACCCTCTGTTTTTACTGTGTTATAAAAAATATACAACCTCTATTTGTACTCTGTTATAATAATATACACCCTCTATTTGTACTCTGCTATAAGAAATATATAGACTCACAGAGTAGTCTTTTATATAATACATAAACCCTCCATTTGTACTCTGTTTTAAAAAATATATACCCTCCAATTGTATTCTGATATAAAAATTATACACCCTCACAAAATAAGATTTTATAAAAAATATACACCCTCTATTTGTACTCTGTTATAAAAATTACACACCCTCTATTTGTACTCTGTTATAATATATATACTCCCTCTATTTTTACTCTGGTATAAAAAATATACACTATCACAAAATAGTCTTTTATAAAAAATATGTACCCTCTATTTGTGCTGTTATAGAAGATACACATCCGGTATTTGTACTCTGTTATAAAAAATAGACACACTCAGAAATTGTCTTTTATAAAAAATATAATTCCACTGTTTGTACTCTGTTATAAAAAATATACAAACTCAAAAAATAGTGTTTTATAGAAAATATAAACTCTCTATTTCTACTTTGTTACAAAAAGCATACATCCACAATTTGTATAGTGTTATAAAATACATGCACCCTCTATTTGTACAATGTTATAAAATATATACACCCTCAGAAAATCGTCTTTTATAATAAATAGAAACCCTCTATTTTTAATCGGTTATAAGAAATATACACCCTCTATTTGTACTTTGTTTTAAAAAATATACACCTTCTATTTGTACTCTTTTAAAAAAATATACACACTGAAAAACTAGTCTTTTATAAAAAATATATATCCTCTATTTGTACCCTGTGATAAAAGTATACACCCTCTATTTGTACTCTGCTATAAAATATGTACACCCTCTATTTGTACTCTGTTATTAAAAATATACACATTCAGAAAAGTCTTTTGCAAAAAATATAAACCCTCCATTTGTACTCTGTTATAAAAAATATACACCCTAAATTTGTACTTTGTAAAAAAAATATACACCCTCTATGATTACTCTGTCATAAAGAATATACGCACTCACAAAATATTCTTTTATAAAATTTTCACCCTCTACTTTTACTGTTATAAAAAATATACACACTAAAAATTGCCTTTTATAAAAAAATATTCATCCACTATTTTTACTCTGTTGTAAAAAATGTACACCCTCTGTGTGTACTCTGTTAAAAATTACACACACTCAAAAAATTGTCTTTGATAAAAAATGTATACCATCTATTTTTTCTCTGTTATAAAATATACACAGTTTCTATTTGTACTCTCATAAAATATATACACCCTATATTTGTAGTCTCTTATAAAAAATATACACCCTCTATTTTTACCCTTGTATAAAATATATACACACTCAGAAAATAGTCTCTTACAAAAAATATGAAGCCTCTATGTGGACTGTGTTACAAAAATTATACACCATCTATTTGTTCTCTGTTAAAAAAATATACACACTGAAAAAATAGTATTTTATAAAAAATATAAACCCTCTATTTGTACTCTGTTATACAAAATACACACCAGCTATTTGTATTCTGTTATAAAAAATATACAAATTCACAAATTAGTGTTTTATAAAAAATATACACCCTATATTTTTACTCTGTTATAAAATATATACACTCTGTATTTGTAGTCTGTTTTAAAAAATGCACACCATCTATTTGTACTCTGATATAAAAAATATACACTCTCAAAATATAGTCTTTTATAATACATACAAACCCTCTATTTTTACTCTGTTATAAAAAATATAAACCCTGTATTTGTACTGTTATAAATTATATACACCCTCTATTTGTACTCTGTTATAAAAAATACACAAACTCAGAAAATAGTCTTATACAAAAAATATAAACCCTCCATTTGTACTCTGTTATAAAAAATATACAATCTATATTTGCACTCTGTAAAAAAAAATACACCTTCTATATTTACTCTGTTATAAAAAATATACACACTCACAAAATCATATTTTATGAAAAATATCCCTCCATTTGTACTATGTTATAAAAAATATGCCACCCTATATTTGCACTCTGTAAAAAAAAATACACCCTCTATATTTACTCCGTTATAAAAAATATACACACTCACAAAATAATCTTTTATAAAAAATATTATCCCTCCATTTGTATCTGTTATAAAAAAAAGACACCCTTTATTTTTACTCTGTTATTAAAAACATACACACTCACAAAATACTCTTATATAAAAAATATAAACCCTCTCTTTTTACTCCAATATTAAAGTATACACCCTCTATTTGTACTCTGTTATAAAGAAAAAAACACACTCAGAAAATAATCTTTTATAAAAATATACACACTCTATTTGTACTCTGTTATAAAAAATAATCAACTTCTACTTGTACTATTTTGTAAAATATATAAACCCCCAACTTGTACTCTGTTATAAAAAATATACACCCTCTACTTGTACTGTGTTATAAAAAAGTACACACTCACAAAATAGTTTTATAAAAAATATAAACCCTCTATTTGTACTCTGTTATAAAAAATATACACCCTCTAATTATACTCTAGTAAACAAATATACACACTCAAAAAATTGTCCTTTATAAAAAATATAAATCATTTATTTGTACTCTTTTATAAAAAATATACACCATCTACTTGTATTCTGTTATAAAAAATATACAAATTCACAAATTAATGTTTTATAAAATATATAAACTCTCTATTTGTAATCTGTTATTAAAAATATACAACACCTATTTTTACTGTGGTATAAAAAATACACACACTCACAAAATAGTCTTTTATAAAAAATATAAACCCTCTTTTTGTAGTGTGTTTTAAAAAATATACACCCTCTATTTGTACTCTCTTATAAAATGTAAACACCCTATATTTTTACTGTGTTGTAAAAAACATACACCCTCTATTTTTAATCTGTAATAAAAAAATATAGTCACTCAGAAAATAGACTTTTACAAAAAATATAAGCCCTATATTTTTACTCTGTTATAAAAAATATACACCCTCTATTTGTACTCTGTGATAAAAGATGAACACCCTCTATTTGTACTCTGTTAGAGAAAATTTACACATTCAGAAATCAGTATTTTATAAAAAAATAAACCCTCTATTTGTACTTTGTCATAAAAAATATACACCCTCTATTTGTACTCTGTTATAAAATATATAAACACTCAGAAATTAGTCTTTTACAAAAAATATAAACCCTCTATTTGTACTCTGTTATAAAAAATACACACCCTCATTTTGCTCTCTGTTAAAAATATATACACCCTCATTTTGTATTCTGTTATAATAAATAAACACAGTCACAAATTAGTCTTTTATAAAAAATATAAATCCTCAATTTTTACTGTTATAAAATATATACACTCTCTATTTGTACTCCGTTATAAAAAATATACACCCTCTATTTTACTAGGTGATAAAAAATATACACAGTAACACAATATTCTTTTATATAAAATATAAACCCTCTATTTGTACTCTGTTATATACAATATACACCCCTCACTTTGTTCTCTGTTATAAAAAGCAAACACGCTCTATTTTTACTCTGTTAAAAAAATGTACAGCCTCTGTTTGTACACTGTTATAAAAAATACACAGACGCATCAAATATTCTTTCATAAAAAATATAAACCCTCTATATTTATTCTGTTATAAAAAATACACTCACTCACAAAATAATCATTTACAATAAATATAAACCCTCTCTTTGTACCCTGTTTTTAAAAATATACTCTCTATTGTAATCTGTTATGAAAAATATACATACTCACAAAATAGTGTTTTATAAATAATATAAACCCTCTATTTCTACTCTGTTATAAAAAATATACAAACTCTATTTGTACTCGGAGTTAAATAATATACCCAGTCACAAAATAGCCAAGTATAAAAGAATATAAACCCACTATTTGTACTCTGTTATATAAAATATACACCCTCTATTTGCACTCTGCTATGAAAAATGCACACACTCACAAAATAGTCTTTCATAAAAAATATATACCCTCTATTTGTATTCTGTTATAAAAAATATTCACACTAACAAAATAGTGTATTATTATAAATAAAAACCCTATAATTGTACTGTGTTATAAAAAATATACACCCTCTATTTGTACTCTGTTATTAAAAAATACACACACACATTTAGTATTTTATAAAAAATAGAAAGAATCTATTTGTACCCTGTATTAAAAAATATACACCATCTATTTGTAGTCTGTTATAAAAGACATACACCTTCTAAGTTTACACTGTTATAAAAATTATACACACTCACAGAATAGTCTTTTATAAGAAATATTAACAATCTATTTGTACTCTGTTATAAAAAATATACACCCTCTATTTGTACTCTGTTATAAAAAATATACACACTCAAAGAATAGTCTTTCATAAAAAATATAAACCCTGTATTTTTACACTGTTATAAAAATCATACACTCTGAATTTTTACTCTGTTGTCAAAAAATACACCCTCTACTTGTACTCTGTTATAAAAAATATACACACTCACAAAATAGTATTTTATAAAAAATATAAACCATCTATTGATACTCTGTTATAAAAAATATACACCCTCTGTTGTTCTCGCTAGTAAAAATTATAAACACTCAAAAAATAGTCTTTTTAAAAAAATATAAACCCTCTATTTTTAATGTTATAAAAAAATACACTTTCAATTTGCACTCTGTTATAAAAAATATACACCCTATATTTGTACTCTGTTATAAAAAATATACACATTCAGAAATTAGTCTTTTACAAAATATATAAACCCTCTATTTGTACTCTGTTATAAGAAATATACACCCTATATTTTCACTGTAAGAAAAATATACACCCTCTATATTTACTCTGTCATAAAAAATACACACACTCACAAAATAGTATTTTATAAAAAATATTATCCCTGTATTTGTACTCTGTTATAAAAAATGTACACCCTCTATTTGTACTCAGTGATAAAAAATATACACACTAAAAAATTAGTCTTTTATAAAAAATATAAACCCTCTATTTTTACACTCTTATAAAAAATATATACTCTATATTTATACTCTGTTATAAAAAACATACACCCAGTATTTGTACTCTGATATGCAAAATATACACCCTCTATTTGTACTGTTATAAAATATACACACACTCACACAGTAGATTTTATAAAAAATATAAACCCTCTAGTTGTACTCTGTTGTACAAAATATACACCCTCTAATTTTACTCTGGTAAAAAAAATATACACACTCAAATAATTGTCTTTTATAAAAAATGTAAACTGTCTATTTGTACTCTGATATAAAAAATATATACCCTCTATATGTACTCTGTTATAAAGAAAATAATATTAACAACACAGTCTTTTATATAAAATATATACCCTCTATTTGTACTCTGTTATAAAACACATAAACTCTCTATTTGTACTCTGTTATAAAACATATACACCCTCTATTTGTACTCTGTTATAAAAAATATACACCCTCTATTTGTACTCTGTTATAAAAAATATACACCCTCAATTTGTAACCTGTTGTAAAAAATATACACACTCACAATATATTCTATTGTAAAAAATATAAACCCTCTATATGTACTCTGTAGTAAAAAATATACATCCTCTCAAAATAGTCTTTTATAAAAAATTTAAACACTCTGTTTGTTATAAAAATTATACACCCTCTATCTGTACTCTTTTAAAAAAATATACACCCTCTATTTGTACCCTGTTATAAAAAATATACACACCCACAAAATAGTCTTTTACAAAAAATATAAACCCTGTATTTGTATTTTTATAAAATAAATAGAACCTCAATTTCTACTCTGTTATAAAAATATACATCATCTATGTATACTCTGTTACAAAAAATATAAGCACTCACAAATTAGTCTTTTATAAATAATATAAATCCTCTATTTTTACTCTGTTATAAAAAAATACACCCTCTATTTGTACTGTCTTATAAAAAATATAGTCACTCAAAAAAAGTGTTTTATCAAAAATATACACCCTCTGTTTGTACTCTGATAAAAAAAACACACACACTATTTCTACTCTGTTATAAAACATATACACCCTCTATCTGTACTCCGATATAAAAAATATACACATTCACAAAATAGTCTTTTACAAAATATATAAACCCTATATTTGTACTATGTTATAAAATATATAGACCATCTATTTCTACTGATATAAATATATACACCCTCTATGTGTACACTGTTAAAAAAAATGCACACTCACAAAATAGTCTTTTACAAAAAATATAAACCCTCTATTTGTATTATATTTTTAAATATATACACCCTCTATTTGTACTCTATTATAAAAATATACACTTTCTATTTGTATTCTGTTATAAAACATATTCACCCTATATTTATTGTCTGTTTTAAAAAATACACACCCTCAATTTTTCCTCTGTTATATAACATACACAGACTCACAAATTAGTCATTTACAATAAACATAAATCCTCTGTTTGTACTCTGTTTTAAAAAATATACACCCTCTAATGTACTCTCTTATAAAAAATATACACACTCACAAAACAGTCTTTTTTTCAAAATATAAGCCATCTATTTGTACTCTGTTATAAAATATATACACACTCACAAACTAATCTTTTATAAAAAATATTAATTCTCTATTTGTACTGTTATAAAAAATATACATCCTATATTTGTACTCTGTTATAAAATATATGAATCCTCTATTTTACTGTGTTATAAAAAATATACACCCTGTATTTGTACTCCGTTATAAAAAATATACAAAATCACAAAATAGTCTTTTACACAAAATATAATCCATTTGTACTCTGTTATAAACAGTATACACCCTCTATTTTTACTCCATAATAAAAAACATACGCTCTCACAAATTAGTCTTTCATAAAAAATAAAACCCTCTATTTTTAATCTGTTATAAAAAATAAACACCCACTATATTTACTCTGTTATATAAACCTAAACACTCTATTTTTAGTCTGTTATGAAATATATACACACATAATAGTTTTTATAAAAAATATAAACCCTCTATTTCTACTCTGTTATAAAAATATACACCCTCTATTTGTTCTCTGTTATAAAAAATATACACACTCTATTTTTACTCTGTTATAAAATGTATACACAATAAATTGTCTTTTATAAAAAATATAAACCCAATATTTTTACTCTGTCATAAAAAATATAAACATTCTATATATGCTCTGTTATAAAAGTATACACACTCACAAAAAAGTCTTTTATAAAAAATATAAACAATCTGTACTCTGTTATAAAAAATATACACCATCTATTTATACACTGTTATAAAAAAACACTCTCACAAATTAGTCTTTTATAAAAATATATATCCTCTGTTTGTACTCTGTTATAAATAATATACACCCTCAATTTGTACACTGCAATTTAATATATACACCCCCTTATTTTACTCTGTTATAAAATATATACACTCCCCAAAAATAATCTTTTATAAAACATATGAACTTTCTGTTTTTAATCTTTTATAAAAAACATACACCCTCTATTTGTACTCTGTTTTAAAATATATACACCCTCTATTTGTACTATTATAAAAAATAAACACACTCACAAAATAGCCTTTAGTAAAAAATATAACCCCTCTATATATACTGTTTTAAAAAATATACACACTCAGAAAATGGTCTTTTATAAAAAATATAAACCCTCTATTTTTACTCTGTTGTAAGAAATACAAACCCTCGATTTGTACTATGTTATAAAAATATAAACCCACTATTTGTACTCTGCTGTAAAAAATATACACCCTCTATTTGTACTCTAGTATTAAAAATATACACCCTTTATTTTTATTCAGTTATAAAAAATATGCACCATCAAAATCTAGCGTTTTACAAAAAATATAAAGCTTCTATTTTTGCTCTGTTATAAAAAATACACATCCACTGATTGTACTGTGTTACAAAAAATATACACAATCTAGTTTTACTCTGTTACAGAAAATATACACCCTCAAAAATTAGTCTTTTATAAAAAATATAAACCCTGTATTTTTACTCTGTTATAAAAAATATACATCAAATTTTACTCTGTTTTAAAACATATGCATCCTCTATTTTTACTGTCTTTTAAAAAATACACCCACTCACAAAACAGTCTTGTGGACAAAATACAAACCCTCTTTTTGTACTGTTATAAAAATATACACCCTATGTTTTTACTTTTATAGAAAATATGCACCCTCTATTTGTGCTCTGTTATAAAAATATACACCCTCTATTTGTACTCTGTTACATAAACTATACACACCCTATTTTTACCGTTATAAAAAATATACACCCTCCATTTTTACTCTGTTATAAAATATATACATCCTCTATTTGAACTGTCTGATTCAAAATATACACCTTCTATATTTACTCTGTTACAAAATTATACATCCCCTATTTGTACTCTGTTATGAAAAATATACACACCCTATTTTTACTATGTTATAAAAAATATACACCCTTTATTTGTACTCTGTTATAAAAAATATACAGCCCCTATTTGTACTCTGTTATAAAAATTATACGTCCTCTATTTGAACAGTTTCATTAAAATATTCACCCTCTATATTTACTCTGTTATAAATAATATACATCCTCTGTTTGTACTGTGTTATAAAAAATATACACCCACTATATTTACTCTGTTATAAAAAATATACCCCCTCTATTGTACTCTGTTATAAAAATATACACCCTGTATTTGAACTCTTTTATACAAAATATACACCCTCTATTTGTACTCTGTTATAAAAAATATACACATTCTATTTTCACTCTGTTATAAAAAATATACACCCTCTATTTTAACTCTTTTATACAAAATATACAACCTCTATTTGTAGTCTGTTATTAAAAATATACGCCCTGTATTTGTACTCTGTTATATAAAACATACACCTTCTATTTGTACTCTTTTATTAAAAATATACAAACTCAAAAAATAGTCTTTTATAAAATATATAAGACATCTATTTTTACTTTGTTATAAAAAATATACACCCTCTAATTGTACCTGGTTATAAAATATATATACACTCACACTATACTCTTGTATAAAAATATAAACCCTCTATATTTACTCTGTTATAAAAATATACACCATCTATTTGAACTGGTTTATCCAAAATATACACCCTCTGTTTGTACTCTGTTATAAAAAATATACACCCTGTATTTGTACTCTGTTATAAAAAATTATACACACTCACCATATAGTATTTTATAAAAAATATAAGCCCTCTATTTATACTCTGTTATAAAAAATATACAGCCTCTGTTTTTACTGTGCTATAAAAAACACATACCTTCTATTTGTACTCTGTTTTAAAAAACACACGGTCTCTGTTTTTACTCTGTTATATAAAATATACACCTTCATCTCTATCTACTCTGTTATTAAAAAACATACACACTCACAAAAGTCTGTTATAAAAAATATAATCCCTCTATTTTATTCTTTATAAAACATATACATGCTCTAATTGTAATCTGTTATAAAAAATATACACCCTCTATTTGTGCTGTGTTATAAAATATACACCCTCTATTTCACTCTGTTATAAAAAATATACATCCTGTGTTTTTACTGTGTTATATAAAATATACACACTCTTTTTGTATTCTGTTATAAAAATACACACAATCACAAAGGGTGTGATATAAAAAATATAAACCTTCTATTTGTACTCTTTTATAATAAATATAAATCCTCTATTTGTACGCAATTTTAAAATATATGCAACCTCTACTTTTAGTCTGTTATAAAATATACACCCTCTATTTGTACTCTCTTATTAAAAATATAAACCCTGTATTTGTACTATGTTATAAAAATTATACACCCTCTATTTGTACTGTGTTATACAAAATATACCCCTTCTATTTATACTCTGTTATATAAAATATACACACTCACAAATTAGCCTGTTATAAAACATGTAAACCCTCTCTTTGTACTTTTATGAAAAATATACACAATCTATTTTTCTCTGTTATAAAAAATACACACCCTCCATTTGCTCTCTCATAACAAATATACACCGTTTATTTGACTCTGTAACAAAAAACAGACACCCTCTGTTTCTACTCTGTTATGAAAATTATACACTCTCACAAATTTCTCTGTCATAAAAATATATACACCCTCTCTTTGTACTATGTTATAAAAAATATACACACTCACAAAATACTCTCTTATAAAATATATACACCGTCTCTACTGTGTTATGAAAAATATATACACTCACAAAATACTCTGTCATGAATATATACACCCTCAATTTGTACTCTGTTGTAAAAAATATGCAGCCTCTATTTGTACTCTGTTGTAAAATTATACACCCTCTCTTTGTACTCTCTTATAAAAAACATACCCCTCTATTTGTTTTAAAAATTATGCACACTATAAAAATAGTCTGTTATGAAAAATATACACCCTCTATTTTTACTCAGGTATTAAATATTTACACCTTCTATTTTTACCCTATTATAAAAAATATACGCCCTCCCTTTGTACTCTTTTATAAAAGATACATACTTCCTGTATCTGTACTATTATAAGAAATATACACCCTCTATTTGTACTCTTTAATAAAATATATACACACTCACAAAATACTCTGTTATAAAAAAATATGCAGCCTTTGTTTTACTCTGTTATAAAAAATATAAACACTCACAAAATACTCTGTTATAAAAATATACAGACTCATGCAATACTCTGTTATAAAAAATATAGAGCCTCTATTTATACTCTGTTATAAAAAATATACACACTCACAAAATACTCTGTTATGAGAATATACACCCTTTATTTGTACTCTGTTATAAAAAGCTTACAACCTCTAATTTTACTGTGTTATAAACAATATACACACTCACAAACTACTGTTATATCAAATATACACCCTGTATTTGTACCCTCTTAAAAAATATATACACACTCACAAACCACTCTGTTATAAAAAGCTTACACCCTCTATTTTTACTCTGTTATAAAAAATATACACACTCACAAACTACTGTGTTATATCAAATATACACCCTGTATTTGTACCCTCTTAAAAAATATATACACACTCACTAACTACTCTGGTTTAAAAAATATACAGCCTCTATTTTTAATCTTTATAAAAATATACACACTCACAAAATACTCTGTCATAAAATAAATACACCAACTTTTTTTCACTGTTATTTAATATATGCACCATCTATTTTTACTTTGTTATAAAAACATACACCCTCTATTTGTACTCTGTTATAAAAAGTATACAACTCTATTTGTACTCTGTTGTATAAAATATACACATTAACAAAATTGTCTGTTATCAAAAATATACACACTTGATACTCTTTTATAAAAAATACACACCCTCTAATTGTACTCTGTTATAAAAAATATATACCCTCTATTTGTACTCTGTTATGAAAAGCTTACACCCTCTCTTTGTACTCTGTTATAGAAAATATACACATTCACAATCTACTCTGTTATATCAAATATTCACCCTGTATTTGTACCCTCTTAAATATAATATATACACACTCACAAAATACTCTGGTTTAAAAAATATGCAGCCTCTATTTTTACTCTGGATAAAAATATACACACTCACACAATACTCTGTTATAAAATGATACAACCTCTATTTGGGTTCTGTCATACAAAGCATACCCCCCTATTTTTACAATTTATAAAAGTTATACACACTAACAAAATTATCTGTTATAAAAAACGTAAACCCTCTATTTTTACTCAGGTATAAAAAATTTACACATTTTTTTTTGCACTCTGTTATAAAAAATATACACCCTGTATTGTACTCTGTTATAAAAAATATACATCTTCTATTTGACTCTGTAATAAAAATAACACCATCTGTTTCTACTCTGTTACAAATAATATGCACTCTTACAAATTTCTCTGTCATAAAAAATATACACTCTTTACTTGTACTATGTTATAAAAAAAATACACACTCACAGACTACTCTGTTATAAAGAATATACACCCTCTATTTGTACTCTTGTATAAAAAATATACACACTCACAAAATACTCTGTTATATAATATATGCAACCTGATCTGTACTCTGTTATGAAAAATAAACACACTCACAAAATACTCTGTTATAAATATATACACCCTCAATTTGTACTCTGTTATAAAAAATATACAGCCTCTATTTCTGCTCTGTTATAAAAAATATACAACCTCTCTTTGTACTCTATTATAAAATATATACACCCTCTATTTGTCCTGTTGTAAAAAATATACACCCTGTATTTGTACTCTGTTAAAAATAATATGCACCCTCTATTTTTATTGTTATAAAAAATATACACCCTCTATTTGTACTCTCTTATAAAAAATATACACACTCAAAAAATACTCTGTTATAAAAAATATGCAGCCTCTGTTTTAACTTTGTTATAAAACATATAAACACTCACAAAATATTCTGTTATAAAAATACACACCCTCTATTTGTACCATGTTATAAAAAATATACACCCTGCATTTGTACTCTGTTAAAAATAATATACACCTTCTATTTTTACTGTTATAAAAATATACAATCTCTATTTGTACTCTCTTATAAAAAATATACACACTCACAAAATACTCTGTTGTAAAAATATGCAGCCTCTGTTTTTACTCTGTTATAAAATATATAAACACTCACAAAATATTCTGTTATAAAAATATACTCCCTCTATTTGTACTGTGTTATAAAATATATACACCCTCTATTTGTACTCTATTATAAAAAATATACAGACCCATACAATACTCTGTTATAAAAAATACAGAGCCTCTATTTATACTCTGTTATAAAAAATGTACACACTCACAAAATACTGTTATAAAAATATACACCCTCTATTTGTGCTCTGTTATGAAAAGTATACAGCCTCTATTTGTACTCTGTTATAAAAAATATACACCCTCTATTTTTAGTCTGTTATATATAATATGCACACTCGATTTGTACTCTGTTATACAAAATATAACCCCTCTATTTATACTCTGTTATAAAATATATACATCCTCTCGTTTTACCTGTTATAAAAAATATACACCCTTTATTTGTACTCTGTTAGAAAAAATTTATGTCCTCTATTTTTTTCTCTGTTATAAAAAATATACACACTCATAAAATACTTTGTTAGAAAAAATACAAACCCTGTATTTGTACTCTGTTATAAAATATATACATCCTTCCTATATCCTCTGTTATAAAAACCATGCACCCACTCTTTTTACTCTGTTATAAAAAATATACACCCTCTGTTTTTTCTCTGTTATAAACAATATGCACCCTCTATTTTTACTCTCTTATGAAAAATATACCCACTCACAAAATACTCTGTTATCAAAAATTTACATCCTGTATTTTTACTCAGTTATAAAAAATATACACACTCTATTTTTACTCTTCAATAACAAATATATCCCTTCTATTTTTACTATGTTATAAATATTACCACTCACAAAATAGTCTGTTACAAAATATATACACCCTCTAATTGTTCTTTGTTATAAAAAATTTACACCATCTATTTGTACTCTGTTATAAAATATATACACCCTCTATTTGTACTCTGTTATAAAAAATATACACACTCTCAAAATACTCTTTTATATAAAATATACACACTCTAACTTTACTCTGTTATTAAAAATATGCACACTCTCAAAATGATCTGTTATAAAAAATACACACACTCTCAAAATACTGTTATAAAAATATACACAGACTATTTGTCCTCTTTTATAGAATATATACATACACTCACAATACTCTGTTATAAAAATATACAGACTCTCTAAAAACTCTTATAAAAATATACTCACTATAATTATAGTGTTAAAAAATATACACACTCTCAAAATACTCTGTTATAAGTATACACACTCTCAAAATACTGTTATAAAAACTATACAAACTCTCAAATTACTCTTATAAAAATATAAACAATCTCAAAATACTGTTATGAGAACCATACACACTCTCAAAATTCTGATATAAAAAATATACCAACTCTACTTTTACTCTGTTATAAATAAGATACACACTCTATAAATACTGTTATAAAACATATACACACTCTCAAAATACTCTATTTTAAGATATATACACACTCTCCATATACTTCTATATTCCTTATTTCAAACTCTTTTACAAGGCTGTAGTAAGCATAACAGCATGGTATTGGTACCAAAACAGGGATATAGCTCAGTGGAAGAGAACAGAGGCCTCAGAAGTAATGCCGCACATCTATAACCCTCTCACCTTTGACAAACCTCAGAAAAACAAGCTATGGGGAAAGGAGTCCCTATTTAATAGATGGTGCTCCGAACACTTGCTTGCCATATGCATAAATCATAAACTGGATCCTTCCCTTCACCTTTTACAAAACTTAACTCCAGATGGATTAAAGGTTTAAACCTAAGACCTAACACCGTAAATACCCTGGAAGAAAACCTAGGCAAAACCATTCAGGACATAGGCATATGCAAGGACTTCATGACTAAAGCACGAAAAGCAATGGCAACAAAAGCCAAGATAGACAAATGAGATCTAATTAAACTAAAGAGCTTCTGCACAGCAAAAGAAACCATCATTAGAGTGAACCAGCAACCAACAGAATGGAAAAAAAAATTTTTGCAATCTAGCCATCTGACAAAGGGCTAATATCCAGAATCTACAAGGAACAAATTTACAAGAGAATAAAACAAGCCCATGAAAAAGTGGGCGAAGGATATTAACAGACACTTCTCTACAGGAGACATTTATGCAGCCAACAAGCATTTGAAGAAAAGCTCATCATCACTCGTCATTAGAGAAATGCCAATCAAAACCACACTGAGATACCATCTCACACCAGTTAGAATAGTGATCATTAAAAAATGAGGAGACAATAGATGCTGAAGAGGATGTGGAGAAACAGGAATGCTTTTCCACTCTTGGTGGGAGTGTAAATTAGTTCAACCATTGTGGAAGACAGCGTGGCTATTCCTCAAGAATCTAGAACTGGAAGTACCATTTGGCCCAGCAATCCCATTAATGGGCATATACCCAAAAGATTATAAATCATCCTGTTATAATGACACATGCACACGTATGTTTATTGTGGCACTGTTCACAGTAGTAAAGACTTGGAACCAACCCAGATGTCCATCAATGATACACTGGATAAAGAAAACCTGGATAAGAAAATGCACATATACACCATGGAATACTATGCAGCCATAAAAAACAATGAGTTCTTGTCATTTGCAGGGATATGCATGAAGCTGAAAACCATCATTCTCAGCAAACTGACACAAGAATAGAAAATCAAACACCGAATGTTCTCACTCACAAGTGGGTGTTGAACAAGGAGAATGTATGGATACAGGGAGGGGGAACATCACACACCAGGGCCTGTGGGGAGCAGGGGAGAGCTATGGGAGGAATAGCAGGGGGTGGGAAGTCAGGGGAGGGATAGCATTAGGAGAAATACCTAATGTAGATGATGGAGTGATGGATGCAGCCAATCACCATCACGTGTATACCTATGTAACAAACCTGCACGTTCTGCACATGTACCCCAGAACTTCAAGTATAATAATAATAATAGAAAAAAAAAGAAGAGAATCCCATCAGGTCCGTTTAGCCAGAATCCCCCCAGATGTTTCCTCTGAAGAGGTTTCCCATCCACTGAGCCCACCCTGCTCTCTGGCCATCAATTCCCACTTGCCATTGCTGAATTCAGAGTCAGCCCAATCTCTCTCCCCAGCTGCTGTGGCTCTGGTCAGACGCTGCCCCCCACCTTAAAGTCTTACCGTCTTTCACACGCCGTCGACACAGTTTTAGCAGATCCACCACCTCCTAGCTGTGTGACCTTAGGCAAGTTATCTGACATGTCTGGGCCTCAGGATCCTCATCTGAAAAATGAGATGAATTCCACTCCATTGGATTACCGGGAGACTCAATGAAAGAACTTCAACAAAGCGTCAGGCCAAGAGCCTGGCGCCCACACAGCCTCCATAGATGGCGGCTCCTTTCTCAGGCCATCTCATAGGCTGCCTCCTGGTCTCACAGGTTTCGGTCATCAACAGCTGGATTCCCAAACATCTAGAATGTACAGACCGCCCACGGGCCTATATTCCCCCAGACCTTACAGGACTGATTCGAGTTCATTTTATTATTCATCAGGCTATGTATAAACTCTTTGTAATTATGGCTCCTTTCAATTATAAAATCAAGACGCGTTTACTAATTAAGGCTAAACAAAACTACAAAACCAATAAAACTCCAACGAATAGCATTAATTTAAAGCAGTGGATGATGTTTGGCAGACAACAAAGGGGCGTCTAAGGTGAGGAAGGAGAAGCCACCAGGGCCCAGGTCCTCTGGAGCTCAGCACCTGTCCCGGGTGTCAAGCAGTGACTCGGCTCCCCTCTGCTTACCACCCAGGCCCTGTGACTCCTGTCAGCACATTTCCCCATCCGCCTGGGGTAAAGCAGCACTGACCCCTGGGCACTGATACAATCTGCAGTCCTCAGGCCCTTTTCCCTCCCTCTCTTCCAAATGCTCCAGGAATTTTAAACTATGTTCATAAAAATGAAAACAGGCCGGGCGCAGTGGCTCATGCTTTTAATCTCAGCACCTTTGGAGGCCGAGGTGGGCAGATCGTCACTTGAGGTCAGGAGTTGGAGACCAGCCTGGCCAACATGGTGAAACCTCATCTCTACTAAGAATACAAAAATTAGGCTGGTTGCAGGGGCCCATGCCTGTAATCCCAGCTACTCAGCAGCCTGAGGCAGGAGAATCACTTGAAGCTTCGAGGCAGAGGTTGTACTGAGGCAAGATCATGCCACTACACTCCAGCCTGGGAGACAGGAGTAAATCATGTCTCAAAAAATAGTAACACATGAATAAAATGAAAACATAAAAATTTTTAAAATTCTTCCAGAGACAGCTAAGAACTCTCCTCCCCACCATGTATCTGTGGCTCCACATTTGGGAAGCACTAAACCAGTACAGTTGGGTGCAGCTTCTTTTACCTGATTAGTATTTGCATCCACCGTCAGAGCAGGGCTCAGAGAGAAGGTGAAGGATGTGACAAGCACTCTAGGACTGGGGGCACAGCGACGCGGGATGGGTTCCAGAGGAGGAGGTGAGGAGGCCCTGTGGTGTGGGGCAGCAGGAGTCTAGCACACTGTGGAAAGAGGTGGCCTCAGATGAAGCCAGGGGACCACAGAGGCATCACTGCCAGCCTTTCCTGGTCCGGGGGAAGGCCAGAGCACCAGGCATTAGCTGGCCGTCGCTGAGGATGCAGATAGCCTTGAGGGCCACAGGAATGAGGGTTCACCCTACTCAGTACTAGCCTGTGCCACGCTCTGTTCTCTCATAAGGAAATTGATGCTGTTCCCCGGGGTTTCAAGTGCAGACGCTGAGGCCCTGTAAGGTTAACCACTTGGGCCGGGTCACAGCAGCCAGGGATGATACCTGATTTGAAGGGGAGCTACCTCTAGAGACCATGCTCAGCCTGTCTGCAGAGAGGGCCATGGATCTCCACGCTGGGCCTGGAGTGCCTCCTGCGTGAGCTGCTCGGCCCCCAACTCTGTCGCTGCTGCCCAGACCTTCCCAGCTCCTTCCCTCTCCCCCAGTACGGAGAGCCTGGGCCTGATCCGAGGCAGCTGGGGCCATGACCCCTGAGTCATCTAGATGCTCCAATACTGAAATAACACCAGGATGGTAACAAATGCCCCGAGGTACTGCTTGCCCCAATGCCCTGAAGCCCCATCACCGCTCCAGCTCAGCTCCCTGAAGGTCCTCCGGCTCTTCCCACAGTCCAGCAGATAAAGGGTTTATGTCAGGCCCAGCAGGGAGCCTTAGGAAGCCGCTCTAAGCTGGGGCCTGGATCCTGTCTGCTTTCAATATCCCCCCCTGGTCTCGGAGGCCTGGGGGAGCAGGAACCTGAAGTCTGGCTGAAGTCCCAGCCTGGTCAGCCCCCAGGGAAGGTGGCACCCCCTTTGGCCCCCCCCCGCAAGAGAGGGCACCAAGTGCAGCAGCTGTCTCCAGGCCACTGTTCAGCCAGGGACCAGGGCATCCAGGGACAACGAGAGATGAGCCTAGAGGACCCGATACTGTCTTCACCCTCAAACACATTCCCAGGCCCTGTACCTGTGGAGGCAGGAGGTCGAGCTAGAGAGGAGCAGGATCCGGTCCTCCCGAGGGAGTCTCGGTCAGGTGGGGCCCCCAGAATGCGCCAGGAGCTCTGACGGTGTCTGTGGGCACAGGGAAGACTCCAGCAGGAATGGAGGCAGCACAGCAGAGCCAGAGATGGCCGGAATGCATTTTGTAGACGAACAGGTGTTCTGCATGGAGGTAGAGGTGATGCAGGAGGGGACAAAGGGGCCGCAGCTGGGAAGCAGAGCTGACCTTCTCCACCTGAGGCCGAGAGAGCAGCTGGGGCTGGCTGCAGTCAGGGGACTGAAGAAGGTTGGAGTGGCCTGCAGGGGCAGGTCATGGAGGGCCCAGACCCAAACCGGGGCGCTGAGACATTAAGGTGAAGGTCACCGAGAGCAGCCAGGTGATGACGGGGGCCTTGTGGTTCAGAGCGGTCCCTACACAAGTCCCCTCGCAGGTGGGAGGGAGGACAGGCTGCACTGAGGTGCAGAACCCTGTGCGTCCCTGCACAAAAGCTGGAGGCAGGGATGAAGGAGGTTGGGCCAGAGCCAGCAGCACCATCCCCTCCTGTCCGCTGCTCAGGGAGGGTGGTGGGGCTGCCTCTCCCTGCAGCCTCTGCCTCTCTCCTCCCCGCCCCACTTCTTGCAGAGATCACGTGTGACTTCACATCTCTTGGGGTGTGGAGGGCTCTGTTGTGGGCTCCAAAGGGAGGGGCCCACTGGGGCCAGGGAGTGGCCCTGAACCATCCCTTGGTTGAGTTTAGGTGTTGGGTGCCAGGCAGGCTGATTTTTATGGAAACCTGCTGCCCTCTGCAGGACGGTTCTAGAACCACATCTGCTCAGGGGCCCTGGGTCTCAGAGAGCTGGAGCTGATCCCAAAACACAGTGTGGGCCCCAGTGCCACCCTCACATCATGACAGCGGCCCAGCCCAAACAGTGTGCATCTTGGGGACCTCACTTGTCCCCACCCAGCCTGGCAAGGAGCTGTTAGTATCTGTTTGTAGTTGAGGCTTGGCGAGAGGGAGAGAAGGCACCCGAGAACACCAGCTGGGAAGGGACGGAGCCAAGGTTCAAGTCCAAGTCTGTGCAGCCACTCCCGGCACCCTCCCCACTGGACCATGTGCCTTCCCGACCACCCATCCTCATCGCCAGGGCTTGGCAGTCTGAATAGGGGTTGCGGTTTGCCCAGAGACAGGATTTTCACTACCCCATCCCTCTCCGTCTCGCTGTTTTCTCCCTGGCACTCATGTGACATTTGTCCTCTGTTTGCTTTTCTAGGGCCTGTCCCCCTCACTCCAGCTAGAGTATCAACTCCAAGGGGACAGGGGTCTTATCCTCCTTGTTCACTGTGCTGGTCCAGTTCCTGGAGCAGAGCTAGCCCAAAGGAGGGTCGTGAGACCTGGGTCAAGGACAACGTCCTCTCCCATAACTGCCTGCTTCCAGCAATGTCTCCCCCATGAGACTGTGAGCTCCTCCAGATGGTTCCGGTACCTGCTGGACCTTCCTGCTGGGGCTTAGTCTCCCCCACAGAGCAAGCTGCAGCTTTCCACGAGGTAGCTCTCTTCTCACACAGGCTCTGGAGTACTGAGCCCAATGCTGAGGTACTGAGTACTGGAGGTACTGGGCCCAATGCTGAGCCGGGCCTGCCCTCCAGGCCGGGCAATTCTGTCCTTGGCCTCCCTCAGCCCGTCCAGCTGCCCTCTGACTCAGCCTTCTCCACCCACTCCCCAGCCAAAGACTGAGTGCTGTGTCTTACAGCTAGCCCTTACAGTTACACACCTTCTCCTTTTCCACTGTGCACACTCTTACTTAAAAACCACATGAACCCAAGAAGCTGCCTCCTTCATTTGCAAGTGAAGATGCAAGGTGATCACCCAACTGAACACTGGGAGGGACCACGGTGGGGGGCAGTGCACTGACTCCAGACGCCCCTTTACAGCCCCCAGGCCCTGAGGCCACCACGGTACCTGTGGTTAACAGGCGCTGGGTTTGAGCAACAATTCCTTTTTAGGTCACTAAGGAAATTAAGAGGTCACGTGTGATGCTCTGTAAGTGGATATTGTTCTGCCCATCTTCAAGGTAAGAAGACTTTAGGGCATGGACTTGCCCATGTTCCCACACAAAGCGAGAGACCAGGAGGCTCAGGGCAAAACCCGGGGGGCCTGACCACATTGTCATCCACCACATGATAGGGCCGCAGAACTGACCAGCACATCCCCAAGATGGCGAGCCTGGGGGGAGGGTCCTACAAGCAGCAGCGGGGGGAGCTCCTCAATTAGTGCCCAGGTTTCTGCAGGATAGAACTTTCATTCAGTCTAGCTGCACCTCCTCCTCCTCATCACCCCCTCACTGATCAGAACAAAGTCGAGGTAGGCTGGGAGACCAAATGGGTCCCTTAAGAGATGAGGGAAAGGACCGGTGCAGGGGCTTGAATTAAGGCGAAGCCTTATGTCAGAGCATGTCCTGCTCCTTTAAAAGCCACAGGTTGGAATCTGGAGCTGACTCTGGTCTGGCAAACTGCAGGGACTTGGGTTTCAGTAAGTGACCTTTCTGTTGGCACTAGTTAAGGAGGGCTTGCCGCGATGTCAGGCCTTCGAGGCCCCACCAGGGAGGAGGGGAGGAGGGAGGAGGGGGAGGATCTGGGCGGCCACTTCCGGTAAAAGGCAGGCATTTTGGCAGCTGGCAATTTCGAAGCCTTGTTGCTATTGCAAATCATAATAAGCTGATTATTTCGGTACTTGTTCTTAAAACTTCCCCCAATTGTTCCAGCTGAGTCATGAGTTACAACATGATTGTGAGTTGTTTCTTTATGGGCACGAAGAGCCCTCAGCTTTTCTTCATCTTTCTCAATAACTACATGAACTCGAAACCCCAGCCTCCTGCTCCAGTGCAGGCCAGGACTGGCAAGGACTGCCGCGGACTGCTGCGGACCAGACCGCCGCATCCAAGTCCCCTGGTCTGACAGCAGAGTCACAGGAGTTGACCCTCAGCTCTGAGTAGACACATGGGCTTCTTTGGTATCAAGACTTAAGAGCTTCACAGGGATTTAGTTTGGTCTCAGAGTCACCAAGACATGAGTGAAAACTGTGGATCTGGGAAACTTCAAGCCCAGTTCAGACAGAGCTCTCCACCCGCAGGCTGTGCCACCCTTCCTCTGTCTGGGTTGCGCCAGAGCTGGGCCTGCCCCGTGCCAGAACACAAGAGCTAACGTTTGTGTCAGTCTTTCCGTTATCAAATGCCACCCCCCCCATAACCCATCTGTTAAATTACCTTCAAAGCTACCGGCTGGCAGACACGGTGTTTTTATTTCCTTCAGGACAGAGGGGGTGCCCCCCTCCCCACCCCAGGTCTCCCAGGATCTTCCCAGGCAGCACTAACCCAGGGGAATTAACTACAGGTTTCAGCAATTCCAGTCCTCACGCTAGTGCGGAACTGTGGGCCACGACCTGGAGTTGCTCAGCCAGGGGAACTGTTAACCTCAGCGGTGGCGTGCTCAGGACTAGCTTTGGAGACCTGTGGTGTTAAGGCATGAACGCAACAATGCCACTCTACTGGGTAGAGGGGAAATGCAGCTTTCTTCACAAGCTGTCAGGAAATCGAGATGTGATCCAGCAACCGGGGGAAGGGAGACGAGGCGGTATCTCGAGGCACACAGCTCACACCGCAATGCACTTCAACGGAACGTGTTAGTCCAATTCTAAAAATCCTCAGTAACACTTCTTTAATATACAAGAATCAAAAGTAGGGCAGTTTTACAATGCAGGAATATGTAATATATACTATAGAAACATTATTTACATCAGAAATCACTAGGGCAGTGACATTTTTCACAAATATAAATTAATTGCTGTTTAGTCAACATGTTTTCAAAGTCCACAATTTTACCATAAAGAAAAAACATCTGTCCCCTGACTGGTGGGGCCCAGATGGCCTAAAGCAGCCTGGACCCTTGGCATGGCTCCCCCTCGCCCAACACAGGCAGCCCTCAGAGGAACCGGAAGATGCTGATCCTGGGCTGCTGCTCCTGCTGACAAGTGGATTTTGGTCTGTAGGATTTCGGTGTCATTGTGTGACTTCCTAGATAAACCGTGATTGCACCATGAGGACTGAGGAAACCTTCAGACACACCAGGCCAGAATGTCTGCAGCACAGCGTGCAGAGTGTCTGGGTCTCCCCTTTGAAGGGCTAAGGAATGACTGCAAGGGGAGCGAGCCCTGGGCTCTGCTGGGCTCCTGTCTACCCGGCTCTGAAAGACCGTAGTGATTTTCACCTGGGCCTTCTCTAGGCCATAGTGTATCACGTCAACCCTCGTTCCTGTGCAGGTTTTAGGGGATGCTAGCTCCCTTCTTCCTCAACCCCTGGTATCTCTACCAACAACGAAATCTTTCAGAGCCAGGTTCCAGGGAACACCACCCTCACTCACAGCCTCCTGGGGACAGCTTCTCCCATTCACAAGTGAGAGAACATACCTGTGCAAAAATTATTTTTATTTAAGCATGTACTATTCATGCTGATTAAGTCAATGAAGAAATGCTTCCCTTTTCCCCAATGCACTCTTCAAACACACTTCAGCACCTACAATTGATGGCTAATGGGGGACACTGTCATTTTAGAATCAATGTAACACTGATCTGGCCAAGACTGCCTTTTGCTACTTCACATGGCACTAAGAGTCCTGAAAGTGAATGAAAGGAAGGTCTTCCTTCCTCAGGATGAGACATCTCTGGGCATAACTCACATCTCCTATCAGTGACTCAAGAGAGAAGCCCTGACAAGCATGGGACCCTGATGGCAACACAGGGCCTCTGGTGATGCCTTCGCCTCTCCTTTCATCCCCGGAGGACACGACCCAACTCTCTGCACGGGCTCATCTCCTTCCCACCCCCCGCTCCCATCGCTCAAGGGCTTGGCAACCCAACCTCACCTTCCTCTTTGGCTTGGGCAAGGCAAACACGGGCCAGAGTCGGTATTATCAGCAAGAGGCTCCATCTGTGGTTTCCTTCTCACTGTGTAGCCTGAGTGGGGACACATGCCCCTGCCCCTCTCCACTGAGCAGTCACAGAGGATTCCATGGGAGGACTGTGGCCAGGTGGCTCATGCAGTCGCCAGGGCTTTGCTTCAGGGCATGTGTGGTACAAGTCTAGGCTGAGCAACCCCAAGAACTGTGAGGATTTCAATAAGGGGGTGGGTCCACTGAGCTCCCAACACAAGCGTCCAAGACCTAGACCCTCCTCTGGAAACAGCACGGGCCAGCCCTGTGATGCTCTGTGTGGTAGGCAGCAAGGGCCACGTCACAGCCACATCTGCTTCATCCTTGCATCTCTATTTCAGGCACCATCATGACTCCAAGCGGAGGAGATCTGATCAATTTAGGCCTCAAAATGACCACCAGCAGGATTTCTGCTAACGTCTAATCACCGCCCCCCCTATGGGGCACCATGGCCAAGGACCCTCAGACCATTACCGCTCTTTCCACACAGACAAACTGGGGGGAGTATAAACAAGAATCCCTACCCCCATTGCACCCCACAGTCCCAGATCCTCGAACGCTCCCTTCTCAGAAATCTCCTCATGACTCCAAGTCACCCCCTGGATCATAGATCTCCTTTGGAGAGATCACTAGAACAGAAAAGCAACCCAGATTATAATTGGAATGTTCGGAAAACATAAAGGACAGCTCGCAAAGGAGAGAGCAAGAGTCATCAAACACGTGGATATTTTTGGTCTGATCCAACAGTAGCCAGTTATCTAGACCAGTAAGTGGAGTTTTGGACCTGCTGCTGCTGTCAACTCACTGGCTGAAGGAGCCCTTCAAGGAATGGGAGGCCTTTTACTGGGTCCAGCTCTGATTCAGGTCACCACCCCTGCACTTTGGCAGCCCGTCCCATGCCAGCCTAGTTCTGGCCTCCCACTGTAATGGGCACTTGGAGGAAGAGCTGACTTTGTGTATACCAGCTTCACTGGGATGTGTTTCCCCAGTCAAGGAATAGGGGATCTTCAGAGTCTTGAATGTTTTCTCGCCGGGGTCAGTGTTCCCAGGAGCTTAGTGTGTGGGTGGGCAGGAGCTGGTGTAGGTAGGCAGCTGGGGCCTGATGGGACAGTGCGTGATTTGCCTGATTTGGTTCACCCTGACATGATGGATGCTGCTGACAGGGAGTGGGGGAGTGTGGGGCAGGTGGGTGGGGACAAGTATAGGACTTGAAGGGGAGCAGCTATACCCCTCAATTGCATTTTTGGGAGAAATGAGACACTCAGCCTCATTATGTGAAACCTGTGGTTGGGGTTGGGGTTGGGGAGGTAGTGAGAGGACAGCGGCTTCCACAGCGGCTTCATCTCTGCCACCACTAATTTTCCCACACTGTCTTTGTACATTTCAGAGGTTTGGTCTCCTGAGTGGGCCTCCTTTCCCCACCATGCCGGGGAAAGGAGGTTGCTCTGGCTGACTTTTGAGTACTGTGAGTTCCACAGTGTTGACGCCAGCGTGGGTATGACTTGACTGGGGGAGTAGGCTGGGGTGAGGGGTAGGGTGGGGAGTAGTGTGGCCAGGGGAACTGGAATCCCTGGTGGATTTCTGATTCCTGTGGTGAGAAGGAAAACTACAGGACCTGGAGAGGAGGACACAGAGGCAGCCCTACTGATCACTTGTTGCTGGCAATCACAAAGCTGGGGGTCCTGGTGCAGGCAGCAAATGGTCTTCTAATGTGAGGTTAAGTAGTGCCTTCCTAGTGGGGGAAACTTTCAGTATTGGGCTAGGTCAACACTTTGGCTGCATTTCCTTTCCCTTTTCAGGGCTTGAGGAAATCGATTGGACAGAATCACACATCATGTATTGGGCAGATGGAAGTAAGTAACCGTGGGAACAAGTTTCTCCTTTTAGTTGGAGATCATTAAAATTGAATTCAGTTTCTCTTAGAATATGATCAGGTATAAACCTCAGTTAAACTTTCTCTGAAACAGGGAGCATCCAAAGACAGTGACTGAGCTATAGATAGTAAGAATCATACTAGAGTTGAATTGAGTCAGGTTTAGGAAGCAAGTTGATTGCATCACTTAGGCAGGCCCTTTTCAATTTACTGACACTGGGGCCTTCAGTTTTCTTCTCAGTATAGCTTGCCAGTACTGGAGTATCCAAAGGCCTTTCTAGATGGAGACAGAATAACTGACTTGAACATCCAGTGTGCCTGTAAATGTCCAGGCTCAGAGCTGTGAACACCCTTCTGCTGGGCATGTGCAGGGTTAAACCCCCAAGTCTCTTGTGAGGACTTCAGTGCATGCTGGGCTCCTGGGCAGTACCAGGAATGCCTTTACCAAGACATGCCAACTTGTATCTCCGAATGAAGCAGATGTGGCTGTGACGTGGCCCTTGCTCCCTACCACACAGAACATCACAGGGCTGGCCCGTGCTGTTTCCAGAGGAGGGTCTAGGTCTTGGACGCTTGTGTTGGGAGCTCAGTGGATGCACCCCCTTATTGAAATCCTCACAGTTCTTGGGGTTGCTCAGCCTAGACTTGTACCACACATGCCCTGAAGCAAAGCCCTGGCGACTGCATGAGCCACCTGGCCACAGTCCTCCCATGGAGGCCTCTGTGACTGCTCAGTGGAGAGGGGCAGGGTATGTGTCCCCCACTGAGGCCACACAGTGAGAAGGAAACCACAGATGGAGCCTCTTGCTGATAATACCAACTCTGGCCCGTGTTTGCCTTGCCCAAGCCAAAGAGGAAGGTGAGGTTGGCTTGCCAAGCCCTTGAGCGATGGGAGCGGGGGTGGGGAGAGGAGATGAACCCGTGCAGAGAGTTGGGTCGTGTCCTCCGGGGGATGAAAGGAGAGGCGAAGGCATCACCAGAGGCCCTGTGTTGCCATCAGGTTCCCATGCATGTCAGGGCTTCTCTCTTGAGTCACTGATTGGAGATGTGAGTTATGCCCAGAGATGTCTCATCCTGAGGAAGGAAGACCTTCTTTTCGTTCACTTTCAAGACTTCTTAGTGCCATGTGAAGTAGCAAAAGGCAGTCTTGGCCAGATCAGTGTTACATTGGTTCTAAAATGACAGTGTCCCCCATTAGACATCAATTGTAGGTGCTGAAGTGTGTTTGAAGAGTGCATTGGGGGAAAAGGGAAGCATTTCTTCATTGACTTAATCAGTATGAATAGTATATGCTTAAATTAAAAAAAAAAAGTTTTGCACAGGTAAATTCTCTCACTTGTGAATGGGAGAAGCTGCCCCAGGAGTCTGTGAGTGAGGGGTGGTGTTCCCTGGAACCTGACTCTGAAAGATTTCGTTGTTGGTAGAGATACCAGGGGTTGAGGAAGAAGGAGAGCTAGCATCCCTTAAAACCTGCACAGGAACGAGGGTTGACGTGATACACTATGGCCTAGAGAAGGCCCAGGTGAAAATCACTGTGGTCTTTCATAGCCGGCAGACAGTTGCCCAGCAGAGCCCCGGGCTCTCTCCCCTTGCAGTCATTCCTTAGCCCTTCGAAGGGAGACCCAGACACTCTGCACGCTGTCCTGCAGACATTCTGGCCTGGTGTGTCTGAAGGTTTCCTCAGTCCTTGTGGTGCAGTCACGGTTTATCTAGGAAGTCACACAATGACACTGAAATCCTACAGACCAAAATCCACTTGTCAGCAGGAGCAGCAGCCCAGGATCAGCGTCTTCCGGTTCCTCTGAGGGCTACCCGCCTTGGGCGAGGGGGAGCCATGCCGAGGGTCCAGGCTGCTTTAGGCCATCTGGGCCCCACCAGTCAGGGGACAGATGGTTTTTCTTTATGGTAAAATTGTGGACTTTGAAAACCTGTTGACTAAACAGTAATTAATTTATATTTGTGAAAAATGTCACTGTCCTAGTGATTTCTGATGTAAATAGTGTTGTTTCTATAGTATGTATTAAATGTTCCTACATTGTAAAACTGCTCTACTTTTGATTCTCACATATTAAAAAAGTGTTACTGAGGATTTTTAGAATTGGACTAACATGTTCCGTTGAAGTGCATTCTGGTGTGAGCTGTGTGCCTCGAGATACCACCTCGTCTCCCTTCCCCGGTTGCTGGATCACATCTCGATTTCCTGACAGCTTGTGAAGAAAGCTGCATTTCCCTCTACCCAGTAGAGTGGCATTGTTGCATTCAAGCCTTAACACCACAGGTTTCCAAAGCTAGTCCTGAGCACACCGCCGCTGAGGTTAACAGTTCGCTGGCTGAGCAACTCCAGGCCGTGGCCCACAGTTCCGCACTCGAGGGAGGACTGGAATTGCTGAAAGCCATAGTTAATTCCCCTGGGTTAGTGCTGCCTGGGAAGATCCTGGGAGACCTGGGGTGGGGGGGGGGCACCCCCTCTGTCCTGAAGGAAATAAAAACCCCGTATCTGCCAGCCGGTAACTTTGAGGGGTAATTTAACAGATGGGTTATGGGGGGGGGGGGGGTGGCATTTGATAATGGAAAAACTGACACAAACGTTAGCTCTTGTGTTCTGGCACGGGGCAGGCCCAGCTCTGGCGCAACCCAGACAGAGGAAGGGTGGCACAGCCTGCGGGTGGAGAGCTCTGTCTGAACAGGGCTTGAAGTTTCCCAGATCCACAGTTTTCACTCATGTCTTGGTGACTCTGAGACCAAACGAAATCCCTGTGAAGCTCGTAAGTCTTGATACCAAAGAAGCCCATGTGTCTACTCAGAGCTGAGGGTCAACTCCTGTGACTCTGCTGTCAGACCAGGGGACTTGGATGCGGCGGTCTGGTCCCACATGAGTCCGCGGCAGTCCTTGCCAGTCCTGGCCTGCGCTGGAGCGGGGAGGCTGGGGTTTCGAGTTCACATAGTTATTGAGAAAGATGAAGAAAAGCTGAGGGCTCTTCGTGCCCATAAAGAAACAACTCACAATCATGTTGTAACTCATGACTCAGCTGGAACAATTGGGGGGAAATTTTAAGAACAAGTACTGCAATAATCAGCTGATTATGATTAACAATAGCAACAAGGCTTCGAAACTGCCAGCTGCCAAAATGCCTGCCTTTTACTGGAAGCGGCCGCCCAGATCCTCCCTCCTCCCTCCTCCCCGGTGGGGCCTTGAAGGCCTGACATCACGGCAAGCCCTCCTCAACTAGTGCCAACAGAAAGGTCACTTACTGAAACCCAAGTCCCTGCAGTTTGCCAGACCAGAGTCAGCTCCAGATTCCAACCTGTGGCTTTTCAAGGAGCAGGACAGGCTCTGACATAAGGCTTTGCCTTAATTCAAGCCCCCGCCCTGGTCCTTTCCGTCATCTCTTAAGGGACCCATTTGGTCTCCCAGCCTACCTTGACTTTGTTCTGCTCAGTGAGGGGGTGATGAGGAGGAGGAGGTGCAGCTAGACTGAATGAAATTTCCATCCTGCAGAAACCTGGGCACTAATTGAGGAGCTCCCCCCGCTGCTGCTTGTAGGACCCTCCCCCAGACTCGCCATCTTGGGGGTTGTCCTGGTCAGTTCTGCGGCCCTGTCATGTGGTGGATGACAATGTGGTCAGGCCCCCCGGGTTTTGCCCTGAGCCTCCTGGTCTCTGGCTTTGTGTGGGAGACATGGGCAAGTCCGTGGCCTAAAGTCTTCTTACCTTGAAGATGGGCAGAACAATATCCACTTACAGAGCATCACACGTGACCTGTTAATTTCCTTAGTGACCTAAAAAGGAGTTGTTGCTCAAACCCAGCGCCTGTTAACCACAGGTACCGTGGTGGCCTCAGGGCCTGGGGGGCTGTAAAGGGGCCTCTGGAGTCAGTGCACTGCCCCCCACGTGGTCCCTCCCAGTGTTCAGTTGGGTGATCACCTTGCATCTTCACTTGCAAAGGAAGGAGGCAGCTTCTTGGGTTCATGTGGTTTTTAAGTAAGAGTGTGCACAGTGGAAAAGGAGAAGGTGTGTAACTGTAAGGGCTAGCTGGAAGACACAGCACTCAGTCCTTGGCTGGGGGAGTGGGTGGAGAAGGCTGAGTCAGAGGGCAGCTGGACGGGCTGAGGGAGGCCAAGGTCAGAATTACCCGGCCTGGAGGGCAGGCCCGGCTCAGCATTGGGCCCAGTACCTCCAGTACTCAGTACCTCAGCATTGGGCTCAGTACTCCAGAGCCTGTGTGAGAAGAGAGCTACCTCGTGGAAAGCTGCAGCTTGCTCTGTGGGGGAGACTAAGCCCCAGCGGGAAGGCCCAGCAGGTACCGGAACCAACTGGAGGAGCTCAGAGTCTCATGGGGGAGACATTGCTGGAAGCAGGCAGTTATGGGAGAGGACGTTGTCCTTGACCCAGGTCTCACGACCCTTCTTTGGGCTAGCTCTGCTCCAGGAACTGGACCCGCACAGTGAACCAGGAGGATAAGACCCCTGTCCCTTAGGAGTTGATACTCTAGCTGGAGTGAGGGGGACAGGCCCTAGAGAAGGAAACAGAGGACAAACGTCACATGAGTGCCAGGGGAGAAAAGAGTGAGACAGAGAGGGATGGGGTAGTGAAAATCCTGTCTCTGGGCAAACCGCAACCCCTATTCAGACTGCCGAGCCCTGGCGATGAGGAGGGTTGGTCAGGAAGGCACATGGGCCAGTGGGAGGGTGCCGGGTGTGGCTGCACAGACTTGGACTTGAACCTTGGCTCCATCCCTTCCCAGCTGGTGTTCTCGGGCGCCTTCTCTCCCTCTCGACAAGCCTCAACTCACAGACACTAACAGCTCCTCGCCAGGCTGGGCGGGGACAAGTGAGGTCCCCAAGATGCACACTGGGTGCGCTGGGCAGCTGTCATGATGTGAGGGTGGCAATGGGGCCCACACTGTGTTTTGGGATCAGCTCCGGCCTCCCTGAGACCTAGGGCCCCTGAGCAGATGTGGTTCTAGAAGCGTCCTGCAGAGGGCAGCAGGTTTCCATAAAAATCAGCCTGCCTGGCACCCAACACCTAAACTCAACCTAGGGATGGTTCAGGGCCACTCCCTGGCCCCAGTGGGCCCCTCCCCTTGGAGCCCACAACAGAGCCCTCCACACCCCAAGAGATGTGAAGTCACCCGTGATCTCTGCAGGAAGGGGGGCGGGGGAGGAGAGAGGCAGAGGCTGCAGGGAGAGGCAGCCCCACCACCCTCCCTGAGCAGCGGACAGGAGGGGATGGTGCTGCTGGCTCTGGCCCAACCTCCTTCATCCCTGCCTCCAGCTTTTGTGCAGGGACGCACAGGGTTCTGCACCTCAGTGCAGCCTGTCCTCCCTCCCACCTGCGAGGGGACTTGTGTAGGGACCGTTCTGAACCACAAGGCCCCCGTCATCACCTGGCTGCTCTCGGTGACCTTCACCTTCATGTCCCAGCGCCCCGGTTTGGGTCTGGGCCCTCCATGACCTGCCCCTCCCCTGCAGGCCCCTCCAACCTTCTTCATTCCCCTGACTGCAGCCAGCCCCAGCTGCTCTCTCGGCCTCAGGTGGAGGAGGTCAGCTCTGCCTCCCAGCTGCGGCCCCTTTCTCCCTCCTCCATCACCTCTACCTTCATGCAGAACACCTGTTCGTCTACAAAATGCATTCCGGCCATCTCTGGCTCTGCTGTGCTGCCTCCATTCCTGCTGGAGTCTTCCCTGTGCCCACAGACACCGTCAGAGATCCTGGCGCATTCTGGGGGCCCCACCTGACCGAGACTCCCTCGGGAGGACCGGATCCTGCTCCTCTCTAGCTCGACCTCCTGCCTCCACAGGTACAGGGCCTGGGAATGTGTTTGAGGGTGAAGACAGTATCGGGTCCTCTAGGCTCATCTCTCGTTGTCCCTGGATGCCCTGGTCCCTGGCTGAACAGTGGCCAGGAGGCAGCTGCTGCCCTTGGTGCCCTCTCTAGTGGGGGGGCCAAAGGGGGTGCTACCTTCCCTGGGGGCTGAGCAGGCTGGGACTTCAGCCAGACTTCAGGTCCCTGCTCCCCCAGGCCTCCTAGACCAGGGGGGGATATTGAAAGCAGACAAGAGCCAGGCCCCAGCTTAGAGCGGCTTCCTAAGACTCCCTGCTGGGCCTGACGTAAACCCTTTATCCGCTGGACTGTGGGAAGAGCCGGAGGACCTTCAGGGAGCTGAGCTGGAGCGGTGATGGGGCTTCAGGGCATTGGGGCAAGCAGTACCTCGGGGCATTTGTTACCATCCTGGTGTTATTTCAGTATTGGAGCATCTAGATGACTCAGGGGTCATGGCCCCAGCTGCCTGGGATCAGGCCCAGGCTCTCTGTACTGGGGGAGGAGGGAGAGGAGGTGGGAAGGTCTGGGCGGCAGCGGCAGAGTTGGGGGCCCAGCAGCTCACGCAGGAGGCACTCGAGGCCCAGAGTGGAGATCCATGGCCCTCTCTGCAGACAGGCTGAGCATGGGCTCTAGAGGTAGCTCACCTTCAAATCAGGTAGTGTCCCTGGCTGCTGTGACCCGGCTCAGGTGGTTAACCTTACAGGGCCTCAGCGTCTGCACTTGAAACCCCGGGGAACAGCATCAATTTCCTTATGAGAGAACAGAGCGTGGCGCAGGCTAGTACCGAGTAGGGTGAACCCTCATTCCTGTGGCCCTCAAGGCTATCTGCATCCTCAGCGGGGGCCCGCTAATGCCTGGTGCTCTGGCCTTCCCCGGACCAGGACAGGCTGGCAGTGACGCCTCTGTGGTCCCCTGGCTTCATCTGAGGCCACCTCTTCCACAGCGTGCTAGGCTCCTGCTGCCCCGCACCACAGGGCCTCCTCACCTCCTCCTCTGGAACCCATCCCGCGTCCCTGTGCCCCCAGTCCTGGAGTGCTTGTCACCTCCTTCGCCTTCTCTCTGAGCCCTGCTCTGACGGTGGATGCAAATACTAATCAGGTAAAAGAATCTGCACCCAACTGTACTGGTTTAGTGCTTCCCAAATGTTGAACCACAGATACATGGTGGGGAGGAGAGTTCTTAGCTGTCTCTGGAAGAATTTAAAAAATTTTGCGTTTTCATTTTATTTATGTATTACTATTTTTTGAGACATGATTTACTCCTGTCTCCCAGGCTGGAGTGTTGTGGCATGATCTTGCCTCATTACAACCTCTGCCTCGCAGGTTCAAGTGATTCTCCTGCCTCAGGCTGCAGAGTAGCTGGGATTACAGGCATGGGCCCCTGCAACCCGCCGAATTTTTGTATTCTTAGTAGAGATGAGGTTTCACCATGTTGGCCAGGCTGGTCTCCAACTCCTGACCTCAAGTGACGATCTGCCCACCTCGGCCTCCAAAGGTGCTGAGATTAAAAGCATGAGCCACTGCGCCCGGCCTGTTTTCATTTTCATGAACATAGTTGAAAATCAAGGCAAGCAAATCCTGGAGCATTTGGAAGAGAGGGAGGGGAAAAGGGCCTGAGGACTGCAGATTGTATCAGTGCCCAGGGGTCAGTGCTGCTTTACCCCAGGCGGATGGGGAAATGTGCTGACAGGAGTCACAGGGCCTGGGTGGTAAGCAGAGGGGGAGCCGAGTCACTGCTTGACACCCGGGACAGGTGCTGAGCTCCAGAGGACCTGGGCCCTGGTGGCTTCTCCTTCCTCACCTTAGACGCCCCTTTGTTGTCTGCCAAACATCATCCACTGCTTTAAATTAATGCTATTCGTTGGAGTTTTATTGGTTTTGTAGTTTTGTTTAGCCTTAATTAGTAAATGCGTCTTGATTTTATAATTGAAAGGAGCAATAATTACAAAGAGTTTATACGTAGCCTGATGAATAATAAAATGAACTCGAATCAGCCCTGTAAGGTCTGGAGGAATATAGGCCCGTGGGCGGTCTGTACATTCTAGATGTTTGGGAATCCAGCTGTTGATGACCGAAACCTGTGAGACCAGGAGGCAGCCTATGAGATGGCCTGAGAAGGAGCCGCCATCTATGGAGGCTGTGTGGGCGCCAGGCTCTGGGCCTGATGCTTTGTTGAAGTTCTTTCATTGAGTCTCCCGGTAATCCAATGGAGTGGAATTCATCTCATTTTTCAGATGAGGATCCTGAGGCCCAGACATGTCAGATAACTTGCCTAAGGTCACACAGCTAGGAGGTGGTGGATCTGCTAAAACTGTATCGACGGCGTGTGAAAGACGGTAAGACTTTAAGGTGGGGGGCAGCGTCTGACCAGAGCCACAGCAGCTGGGGAGAGAGATTGGGCTGACTCTGAATTCAGCAATGGCAAGTGGGAATTGATGGCCAGAGAGCAGGGTGGGCTCAGTGGATGGGAATCCTCTTCAGAGGAAACATCTGGGGGGGGGATTCTGACTAAACGGACCTGATGGGATTCTTTTTTCTTTTCTATTATTATTATTATACTTGAAGTTCTGGGGTACATGTGCAGAACGTGCAGGTTTGTTACATAGGTATACACGTGATGGTGATTGGCTGCATCCATCACCCCATCATCTACATTAGGTATTTCTCCTAATGCTATCCCTCCCCTAACCTCCCACCCCCTGCTATTCCTCCCATAGCTCTCCCCTGCTCCCCACAGGCCCTGGTGTGTGATGTTCCCCTCCCTGTGTCCATACATTCTCATTGTTCAACACCCACTTATGAGTGAGAACATTTGGTGTTTGATTTCCTGTTCTTGTGTCAGTTTGCTGAGAATGATGGTTTTCAGCTTCATGCATATCCCTGCAAATGACAAGAACTCATTGTTTTTTATGGCTGCATAGTATTCCATGGTGTATATGTGCATTTTCTTATCCAGGTTTTCTTTATCCAGTGTATCATTGATGGGCATTTGGGTTGGTTCCAAGTCTTTACTACTGTGAACAGTGCCACAATAAACATACGTGTGCATGTGCCATTATAACAGAATAATTTATGATCTTTTGGGTATATGCCCAGTAATGGGATTGCTGGGCCAAATGGTACTTCCAGTTCTAGATCCTATAGGAATAGCCACGCTGTCTTCCACAATGGTTGAACTAATTTACACTCCCACCAAGAGTGGAAAAGCATTCCTATTTCTCCACATCCTCTTCAGCATCTGTTGTCTCCTCATTTTTTGATGATCACTATTCTAACTGGTGTGAGATGGTATCTCAGTGTGGTTTTGATTGGCATTTCTCTAATGACGAGTGATGATGAGCTTTTCTTCAAATGCTTGTTGGCTGCATAAATGTCTCCTTTAGAGAAGTGTCTGTTAATATCCTTCGCCCACTTTTTCATGGGCTTGTTTTTTCTCTTGTAAATTTGTTCCTTGTAGATTCTGGATATTAGCCCTTTGTCAGATGGGTAGATTGCAAAAATTTTTTTTTTCCATTCTGTTGGTTGCTTGTTCACTCTAATGATTGTTTCTTTTGCTGTGCAGAAGCTCTTTAGTTTAATTAGATCTCATTTGTGTATTTTGGCTTTTGTTGCCATTGCTTTTGGTGTTTTAGTCGTGAAGTCCTTGCATATGCCTATGTCCTGAATGGTTTTGCCTAGGTTTTCTTCCAGGGTATTTACGGTGTTAGGTCTTAGGTTTAAACCTTTAATCCATCTGGAGTTAATTTTTGTAAAAGGTGAAGGGAAGGATCCAGTTTAAGCTTTATGCATATGGCAAGCAAGTGTTCGGAACACCATCTATTAAATAGGGACTCCTTTCCCCATAGCTTGTTTTTCTGAGGTTTGTCAAAGGTGAGAGGGTTATAGATGTGCGGCATTACTTCTGAGGCCTCTGTTCTCTTCCACTGAGCTATATCCCTGTTTTGGTACCAATACCATGCTGTTATGATTACTACAGCCTTGTAAAAGAGTTTGAAATAAGGAATATAGAAGTATATGGAGAGTGTGTAAATATCTTAAAATTGATTTTTTTGAGAGTGTGTATATGTTTTATAACAGTATATATAGAGTGTGTATATTATTTATAACAGAGTAAAAATAGAGTGGGTATATTTTTTATATCAGAATTTGGAGAGTGTGTATGGTTCTCATAACAGTATTTTGAGATTGTTTATATTTTTATAAGAGTAATTTGAGAGTTTGTATAGTTTTTATAACAGTATTTTGAGAGTGTGTATATAATCTATAACAGAGTATTTTGAGAATGTGTGTATTTTTTGTAACAGTATAATTATAGTGAGTATATTTTTATAAGAGTATTTAGAGAGTGTGTATATTTTTATAACAGAGTATTGTGAGCGTAGGTATATATTCAATAAAAGAGGACAAATCGCTGTGTATAATTTTATAACAGTATTTTGAGAGTGTGTGTATTTTTTATAACAGATTATTTTGATTGTGTGCATATTTTTTCATAACAGAGTAAAAATAGAGTGTGTATGTTTTTTATAAAAAACAGAGTGTTTAAATTTTTCATAAAAGACTATTTTGAGAGGGTGTATATATTTTATTACCGAGTACATATAGAGGGTTTATATTATTTACAATAGAATATATTGTGAGTGTGTATATTTTTCACAACAGGTTACAAATTGAGGGTGTATATTTTTTATAACAGAGTACAAATAGAGGGTGTGTATTTTTTATAAAAGAGTACAAATAGAGGGTGTATATATTTCATAACAGAGTACAAATAGAGAGTGTATATGTTTTATAACAGAGTACAGATACAGGGTGTATATTTTTTATAAAAGACTATATTGTTAAGGTTTTCTTCCTTTATAACAGAGTACATATAGAGGGTGTATATTTTTTATATGAGAGTACAAATAGAGGGTTTATATATTTTATAAAAGACAATTATTTGAGTGTGTATATTTTTTTACCAGAGTAAAATTTGAGGGTGTATATTTTTTGTAACGGAGTACAAATAGTGGGTTTATATTTTTTATAAAAACAACTGTGTAAGTGTGTGTATTTTTATAACAGTACAAATAGAGGGTGAATATTTTTTATATCAGAGTACAAATGGTGGGTGTATGTTTTTTATAACAGAGTAAAAATATAGGGTGTATATTTTTTATAAGAGAGTACAAATACAGGGTTTATATTTTTTATGAAAGACTAATTTTTTAGAGTGTATATTTTTTATCACCGAGTACAAATAGAGGGTGTACATATTTTATAACAGAGTACAATTAGAGGGATAATATTTTTATAAAATACAATTTTGTGAGTGTGTGTATTTTTTATAAGAGTAAATATAGAGGGTGTATATTTCTCCTACAGAGTACAAATACAGGGCGTATATTTCTATTACAGAGTACAGATAGAGGGTTTATATATTTGGTAAAAGACTACTTTCTGCGTGTGTATATTTTTTATAACAGAGTAAAAATAGAGGGTGTATATTTTTAATAAAAGACTATATTGTAAGTGTGTATATTTCTAATAAGAGAGTATAGAGAGAGGGTGTATATTTTTATGACAAGAGTACAAATAGAGGGTTTATATTTTTTATAAAGATACTTTGCAAGTTTGTGTATTTTTATAACAGAGTACAAGTAGATGGTTTATATGTTTTAAAACAAAATAGAAATAGAGGGTGTATTTTTTAATATCAGAATAAAAATAGAGGGTTTATATTTTTAATAAAAGACTATTTAGTGAGTATAGCAGGGTGGAAATAGAAGGTGTATTTATTTTAAAAAAGAGTAGAAGTAGAGGGTGTATATTTTTTATAACAGACTAATTTGTGAGAGTGTGTATTTTGTATAACAGAGTAAAAGGAGAGGGTGTATATTTTTTATAACAGAGTACCAATAGAGGGTGTATATTTTTTATAACAGAGTACAAATAGAGGGTGTATTTATTTTAAAACAGAGTAAAAGTACAATGTGTGTATTTTTAATAACAGACTATTGTGGGTGTGTGTATTTTGTATAACAAAGTAAAAAGAGAGGGTGCATATTTCTTACAACAGAGTACAAATACAGGGTGTATATGTTTTATTACACAGTAGAAATAAAAGTGGTATATTTTTTAAAACAGAGTACAATGAGAGAGTGCATATTTTTTATAACAGAGTACATATAGAGGGTGTATATTTGTATAACAGAGCAAAAATAGAGGGTATATATTTTTTATAACAGAGTAGAAATAGATGGTGTGTATTTTTTTATAGCAGAGTGGAAATAGAAGGTGAGTTTATTTGAAAAAATAGTAAAAGTAGAGGGTGTACATATTTTATAAATTACTATTTTGTGAGTGTGAGTAATTCGTATAACAGAGTAAAAATAGAGGGTGTATATTTCTTATAACAGAATAAAATAGAGGGTATATATTTTTTATAACAGAGAGGAAATAGAGTGTATATTTTTTTATAACAAAGTAGAAATAGAGGGTGTATTTATTTTAAAAAAGAGTAAAAGTACAGTTTGTATATTTTTAATAACAGACTATTTTCTGAGTGTGTGTATTTTGCATATCAGAGTAAAAATAGAGGGTGCATATTTCTTATAACAGAGTACAAATACAGGGTGTATATTTTTTATAACGGAGTAAAAAGAGAGGGTGTATTTATTTTAAAATAGAGTACAAGTATAGGGTGTATATTTTTTATAACAGAAAATTTTGTGTATGTTTGTATTTTGTATAACAGAGCAAAAATATAGGGTGTATTTTTTCATACCAGAATACAAATAGAGGGTGTATAATTTTATAACAGAGTAAAAGAGAGGGTTTACATTTTTTATAACAGAGTAGAAAAAGTGGGTGTATATTTTTATAACAGAGTAGAAATAGAGGGTGTATTTATTTTAAAAAAGAGTACATGTAGATGGTGTATATTTTTTATAACAGTCTATTTTGTGAGTGTGAGTATTTTGTATAACAGAGTATAGAGAGAGGGTGTATATTTCTTATAACAGAGTACAAATAGAGGGTGTATATTTTTATAACAGAGTAAAAATATAGGGTATATTTTTTTATAACGGAGTAGAAATAGGGGGTGTATATTTTTATAGCACAGTGGAAATAGAGGGTGTATTTATTTTAAAAAAAGAGTAGAAGTAGATGGTGTATATTTTTTATAACAGAATACTTTGTGAGTGTGTGTATTTTGTATAACAGAGTAAAAATAGAGGGTGTATATTTTTTATAACAATGTACCAATAGAGGGTGCATATTTTTTATAACAGGGTAAAAATAGAGGGTATATATTTTTCATAACAGAGCAGAAATACAGGGTGTATATTTTTTATAACAGAGTAGAAATAGAGGGTGTATTTTTATTAAAACAGAGTAAAAGTACAGGGTGTATATTTTTAATAACAGACTATTTTGAGAGTGTGTGTATTTTGTATAACAGAGTAAAAATAGAGGGTGCACATTTCTCATAACAGAATAGAAATACAGGGTGTATAATTTTTATTACAGAGTAGAAATAAAAGGAGTAAATTTTTCATAACAGAGTACAAGGAGAGGGTGTATTTTTTTATAACATAGTAAAAATAGAGGGTGTATTTTTTTATTACAGAGTACAAATAGAAGGTGTATATTTTTTATAACAGAGTAAATATAGAGGGTGTATATTTTGTATAACAGAGTAGAAACAGAGGGTGTATTTATTTTAAAACAGAGTACAAGCAGAGGGTGTATATTTTTCATAACAGACTAATTTGTGAGTGTGTGTATTTTGTATAACAGAGTAAAAATAGAGTGTGTATATATTTTATACGAGAGTACAAATAGAGGGTATATACTTTTTATTATAGAGTAGAAATAAAAGGGGTATACTTTTTATAACAGAGTACAAATAGAAGGTGTATATTTTTTATAACCGAATAAAAATAGAGGGTATATGTTTTTTATAACAGAGCGGAAGTAGAGGGTATATATGTTTTATAAAACAATAGAAATAGAGGGTGTTTTTATTTTAAAACAGAGTAAAAGTAGAGGGTGTATAATTTTTATAACAGAATAAAAATAGAGGGTATATATTTTTTATAACACAGTATAAATAGAGGGTGTATATTTTTTGTAACAGAGTGGAAATAGAGGGTGCATATAATTTAAAATAGAACAAACATAGGGTGTATATTTTTCATAAGAGACAATTTTGTGCATGTGTTTATTTTGCATAACAGAGTAAAAATAGAGGGTGTATATTTTTCATAACACTACAAATAGAGGGTGTATAATTTTTATTACACAGTAGAAATAGAAGGGGTATATTTTTGAAAACAGAGTACAAAGAGAGGGTGTTTATTTTTATAACAGTGTAAAAATAGAGGGTGTATATTTTTAGTTACAGAGTACAAACAGAAGGTGTATATTTTTATAACAGAGTAAAAATAGAATGTATATATTTTTATATACATTTATACAGTAAAAAATGTATAATTTTTTATAACAGTAGAAATAGAGGGTGTTATTTTTTTAAACAGAGTATAAATTGAGGGTGTATTTATTTTAAAAGAGAGTACATGTAGAGTGTGTATATTTTATTTAACAGAATATTTTATGAGTGTGAGTATTTTGTATAACAGAGTAAAAATAGATTGTGTATATTTCTTATAACAGAGTACAAAATGGGGGTGTATATTTTCACAGCAGAGTAAAAATAGAGGGTATATATATATTTATAACTGAGTAGACATTGAGGGTGTATATTTTTTTATAGCAGAGTGGAATTACAGGGTGTATTTATTTTAAAAAGAGTAGAAGTAGAGGGTGTATATTTTATATAACAGACTATTTTGTGAGTGTGTGTATTTCGTAAAACAGAGTAAAAATAGAGGGTGTATATTTTTTATATGAGAGTACAAATAGAGGGTGTATAATTTTTATGACAGAGTAAAATAATAGGATATATATTTTTTCTAACAGAGTAGAAATAGACGGTGTATATTTTTATAACAGAGAGGAAATAGAGGGTGTATTTATTTTAAAACAGAGTAGAAATAGAGGGTGTATGTTTTTATAAAGACTATACTGTGAGTGTGTGTATTTTGTATAACACAGTAAAAATAGAGGGTGTATATTTTTAATAACAGAGCAGAAACAGTGGGTGTATATTTTTTATAACTGAGTAAAAATAGAGCGTGTATGTTTTTTATTACAGAGTCGAAATAGAAGGGGTATATTTTTTATAACAGCATCCAAAGGAGGGTGTATATTTTTTATGACAGAGTAAAAATAGAGGGTCTATATTTTTTATTACACAGATTAAATAGATTGTGCATGGTTTTTATAACACATTAAAAATTGAATGTATATGTTTTTTACAACAGTAGAAATAGAGGGGTTATATTTTTTTATAACAGAGTAGAAAGAGTTGGAGTATTTATTTTAAAACAGAGCACAAGTAGAGGGTGTATATTTTTTACAACAGACTATTTTGCGAGTGTGTATTTTGTATAACAGAGTAAAAATACAGGATGTATATTTTTCAAAACAGAGAAAAAATAGAAGGTGTATATTTTTTTATAACTGAGTAAAAATAGAGGGTATATATTTTTATAACAGACAAGAAATAGAGGGTGTATTTATTTTAAAACAGAGTACAAGTAGATGGTGTTTATTTTTTATAAAAGACTATTTTCTGAGTGTGTGTATTTTGTATAAGAGAGTAAAAAGAGAGGGTTTATATTTTTTATAACAGAGTACAATTAAAGGATGTATATTTTTTATTATAGAGAATAAATAGAAGTGGTATATTTTTTATAACAGAGTGAAAATAGAGGGTATATATTTTTTATTACAGAGAACAAATAGAACATGTATATTTTTTATAACAGAGTAAAAATAGACTGTGTATATTTTGTATAACATAGTAGAAATAGAGGGTGTATTTATTTTAAAACAGAGTAAAATAGAGGGTGTATATCTTTCATAAAAGACTATTTTGTTAGTGCGTGTGTTTTGTATAACAGAGTAGAAATAGAGGGTGTATATTTTTTAAAACAGAGTAGAAATTGAGGGTGTATATTTTTTATACCAGAGTAGAAATAGAGGGTGTATTTATTTTAAAACAGAGTAGAATTTTTGCGTGTATATTTTGTATAACAGACAATTTTGCGAGTGTGTGTATTTTGTATAACAGAGTAAAAATAGAGGGTGTATATATTTTATAACAGTGTACAAATAGCGGGTGTATATTTTTATAACAGGGTATAAAGAGAGGGAATATATTTTTATAACACAACAGAAATAGAGGTGTATAGTTTTATAACAGAGTTTAAATAGAGGGTGTATTTATTTAAAAACAGAGTACAATTAGAGGGTGTATATTTTTTTATAACAGACAGTTTTGTGAGTGTGTGTATTTTGTGAAACAGAGTAAAAATACAGGGTGTATATTTCTTTTAACAGAGTACAAATAGATGGTGTATATTTTTATAACAGAGAAAAATAGAGGAGGTATATATTTTTTCTAACTGAGTATAAATGGAGGGTGTATATTTTTTAATAACACAGTAGAAGTACAGGGGGTATATATTTTAAAACAGAGTACAAATAGAGGATGTATATTTTTTATAACAGACTATTTTGTGAGCGTTTGTGTTTTGTATAACAGAGTAAAATGGAGGGTGTGTATTTTTTATAACAGGGTACAGATAGAGGGTGTATATTTTTTATAAAAGAGTAAAGTAGAGGGTATATATTTTATAAAACAGAGTAGAAATAGAGGGTGAACATATATTAAAACAGAGTACATGTAGAGGTTGCATATTTTTTATAACAGACTATATTGTGAGTGTGTGTATTTTGTATAACAGAGTAAAAGAGAGGGTGTATATTTTTAATAACAGAGTAGAAATTGAGGGTGTATATTTTTTATAACAGAGTAGAAATAGAGGGTGTATTTATTTTAAAACAGAGTAGAATTAGAGGGTGTATATTTTCAATAACAGATTATTTTTTGAGTTTGTGTATTGTGTATAACAGAGTAAAAATAGAGGGTGCATATTTCTTGTACCAGAGTACAAATACAGGGTGAATATTTTTTAATACATAGGAGAAATAAAAGGGGTATATTTTTTTCAACAGAGTAAGGAGAGGGTGTATATTTTTTATAACAGAGTGAAAATAGTGGGTGTATGGTTTTTCTAACAGTGTACAAATAGAAGGTATATATTTTTTATAACAGAGTAAAAATAGATTGTGTATATTTTTGATAACAGGGTAGAAATAGAGGGTGTATTTATTTTAAAACGGAGTATAAGAAGATGGTGTATATTTTTTATGACAGACTATTTTGTGTGTATATTTATTTTTTATAACAGAGTGAAAATAGAGAGTGTATGTATTTATAACAGAGTACAAATAGATGGTGTATATTTTTTTATACCAGACTAAAAATAGAAGGTGTATATATTTTATAACTGTGAAAAAATAGAGGGTATACATTTTTTAAAACAGATCAGAAATAGAGGGTGTATATTTTTATAACAGTAGAAATAGAGGGTGTATTTATTTTAAAATAGAATACTATTAGTATGTATACATTTTTTATAACAAGTGTTTTGTGACTGTGTGTTTTGTTTGTATAACAGAGTGAGAATACAACGTGTATATTTCTTATAACAGAGTAGAAACATAGGGTGTATATTTTTTATAACAGAGTATAAATAGAGGGTATACATTTTTTCTAACACAGTATAAATGGAGGCTGTACATTTTTCATAACAGAGTAGAAATAGTGGGCGTATTTATTTTAAAACAGAGTAAAAGCACAGGGTGTATATATTTTATAACAGACTATTTGTGAGTGTGTGTATTTTGTATGGCAAAGTAAAAAAGAGGATGAACTTTTCTAATAACACAGTACAAATAGAGGGTGTATATTATTCAGTAGAGAGTAGAAATAAAAGGGGGTCTATTTTTTATAACAGAGTATAAAGAGAGGGTGTGTATTTTTATAACAGAGTAAAAATAAAGTGCGTGTATTTTTTATTACAGACTACAAATAGAACGTAAATATTTTTTATAACGGAGTAAAAATAGAGGGTTTATATTTTGTATAACGGTGTAGAAATAGAGAGTGTATTTATTTTAAAACAAAGTAAAAGTAGAGGGTGTATATTTTCCATAAAAGGCTATTTTGTTAGTGTATGTATTTTGTATAACAGAGTAAAATAGAGGGTGTATATTTTTATAACAGAGTAGAAATAGAGTGTGTACATTTTTCATAACAGAGAAGAAATAGAGTGTGTATATTTTTTATAACAGAGTAGAAATAGAGTGTGTATAATTTATATAACAGAGCAGAAATAGAGGTTGTATATTTTTTATAAGAGAGGAGAAATAGAGGTTGTATTTATTTTAAAACAGTACAATTAGTGGGTGTATATTTTTTATAACAGTGTATATTGTGAGTGTGTGTATTTTTTATGACAGAGTAAAAATAGAGGGTGTATATTTTTTATAACCGAGTAGAAATACAGGGTGTATTTATTTTAAAACAGAGTAAACATACAGGGTGTATAGTTTTCATAACAGACTACTTTGTGAGAGTGTGTATATTGTATAACAGAGTAAAAACTAGAGGGTTTATTTTTCTTATAACGGAGTATATTTAGAGGGTGTATATTTATTATTACATAGTAGAAATAAAAGGGGATTATTTTTTATTAGAGAGTAAAAAGACGGGGTGTATGTTTTTCATAACCGAGAAAAATTAGAGGGATTACATTTTGTATAACAGAGTAGAAATAGAGGTTGTGTTTATGTTAAAACAGCACAAGTAGAGGGGTTATATTTTTCGTAAAAACTGTTTTGTTAGTGTGTTTATTTTGTATAACAGAGTAAATAGGGAGGGTATACATTTTTTATAACAGAGTAGAAATGGAGGGTGTATATTTTTCATAACAGAGTAAATTGTAGTGTGTATATTTTCTATAACACAGTAAAATAGAGGGTATATATTTGTTATAACACAGTAGAAATAGAGGATGTATATTTTTTATACCAGAGAAGAATTAGAGGGTGTATTTATTTTAAACCAGTGTACATGTGGAGGGTGTATGTTTTGTATAAAACAGCACAAATTGAGGGTGTATACTTTTTAAAACAGAGTACATGTTTAGGTTGTATATATTTTATAACAGAGTAAAATTTGAGGGTGTATATTTTTTGTAACAGATTAGAAATAGAGGGTGCATTTATTTTAAAAGAGAGTTCAAGTAGAGGGAGTATATTTTTTATAACAGAGTACAAATTGAGGGTGTATATATTTTATAAGAAAGTAGAAAAAGATGGTGTATTTATTTTGAACAGAGTACACATAGGGGGTGTATATTTTTTATAACAGACTATTCGGTAAGTGTGTGTTTATTTTGTATAAAAGAGCAAAAATACAGGCTGTATATTTTTTATACCAGAGTACATATTGAGGGTGTATATATTTTATAAGAGAGTAGAAAAAGCTGGTGTATTTATTATAAACAGAATACCTGTAGAGTTTGTATATTTTTTAATAACACTGTGCAAATTGAGGGTGTATATTTTTTTATAACAGAGTAGAAATAGTGGATGTATTTATTTTAAAACAGAGTATATGCAGAGGGTGTATATTTATTATAACAGAGTAAAAATTGAGGGTGTATATTTTATATAACAAAGTAGAAATAGAGGTATTATTTATTTTACAGCAGAGTACAGGTAGAGTGAGTAAATTTTTTATAACAGAGTAAAACTTGAGGGTGTATATTTTTATAAAAGAGTAGAAGTTGAGGGTATATTTATTTTAAAACAGAGTACATGTAGAGGTTGTATATTTTTTATAACAGTATAGAAATCGATGGTGTATGTATTTAAAACAGAGCACATGTAGAGGGAGAATTTTTTTATATCAGAGTACAAATTGAGGGGTGTATATTATTCATAACACAGTAGAAGTGGAGGGTGTATTTATTTTAGAACAAAGTACAAGTAGAGGGTGTATATTTTCTATATCTGTGTAAAGAGTGAGGGTGTATATTTTTTATAACAGAGTAGAAATAGAGGGTGAATTTATTTTAAAACAGAGTAGATATAGAGGGTGTATAATTTTTATAACTGTACAAATTGAGGGTGTATAATTTTTATAACAGAGTAGAAATATATTGTGTATTTATTTTAAATCAGACTACATTTAGAGGGTGTATATTTTTTATAACAGAGTACAAATTGAGTGTGTATATTTTTATAACAAAGTAGAAACAGATGGTGTATTCATTAAAAAAAGAGAATACAGGTAGAGGGTGTATATTTCTTATAGCACTGTGAAAAATTAAGGGTGTTTATTTTTTATAACAGTGTAATAATAGAGGTTGTATTTATTTCAAAAGAGTGTACAAGTAGACGGTGTATGTTTTGCATAAAACTACAAATTCAGGATGTATATTAATTAAAACAGAGTACATATGGAGGATGTATATATTTTATTACAGAGTAGAAATAGATGGTGTATTTATTTTAAAACCGAGTATATACATTGGGTATATATTTTTTATAACAAAGTAACCATTGATGGTGTATATTTTTTATAACAGAGTAGAATTAGAGTTAGTATTCATTTTATAACAGAGTACACGCAGGTGATGTATATTTTTTATAACAGAGAAAAAATTGACGATGTATATATTTTATAACAGAGTACAAATAGAGGGTGTATTTATTTTAAAACAGAGTACATGTAGAGGTGTATATATTTTATAAGGGACTAGAAATTCAGGGTGTATATTTTTTTAAACAGAGTACATGTAGACGGTTTATATTTTTTATAACAGAGTACAAATTGAGTTTGTACATTTTTTATAACAGTGTAGAAATCAATGCTGTATTTATTTTAAATCCTAGCACATATAGAGGATGTATATTTTTTATAACGGAGTAAAAATTGAGGGTGTATATTTCTTATAACAGTGTAGAATTCGAAGGTGTATTTATTTTGAAACAGAGCACATGTAGATGGTTTATATTTATTATAACAGAGTATATATTGAGGGTGTATATTTTTTATAACAGAGCAGAAATAGAGGGTGTATTTATTTTAAAGCAGAGTACAAGTAGAGGGTGTATATTTTTATAACAGAGTGCAAATCGAAGGTGTATATTTTTTCGAACAGAGGACACGTGGAGGGTGTATATTTTTTAGAACAGAGTACAAAAAGAGGTAGTATTTATTTTAAAACAGAGTACATCTGGAGGATACGTATTTTTTAAAACAGAGTAGAAAGTGAGGGTGAATATATTTTATAACAGGGTAGAAAGATATTTTGTATTTATTTCAAAACAGAGTACAGGTAGAGTGAGTATATTTTTTATAACAGAGTACAAATTGAGGGTGTATATTTTTTATAAAACTGTAGAAATAGAGGGTGTATATATTTTAAAACAGAGTACATGTAGAGGGTGTATGCTTTTTATAACAGAGTACATATAGGGGCAGTATTTATTTTAAAACAGAGTACACGAACAGTGTATATATTTTTTATAACAGTGTATAAACTGTGGGTGTGTATTTTTATAACTGAGTACATGTAGAAGTTGTTTAAATTTTAAAAGAGAGTACATGTAGAGGGAGTATTTTTTTATAACAGAGTACAATGTGAGGATGTGTATTTTTTATAACAGTGTAGAAATTGAGGGTGTGTTTATTCTAAACCAGAGTACATTTAGAGGGTGTATATTTTTTATAACAGAGTAAAAATAGGGGGTGTCGCTATTTGAAAACACAGTACATTTAGAGGGTGTACATTTTTTATAACATAGTAAATATTGAGGGTGTATGTTTTTATAACGGTACAAATAGAGACAGTATTTATTTTAAAACAGAGTACACTTAGAGGGTATATATATTTTAAAATAGAGTACTAAATGAGGGTGAATATTTTTATAACAGAGTGGAAATAGAGGTTGTATTTATGTTAAAGCAGGTTACATGTAAAGAGAGTATTTTTTAAAAAACAGTACAAATTGAGGGTGTATATTTATTATAACAGAGTAGGAATAGAGGGTGTATTTATTTTAAAACAGAGTACAAGCAGAGAGTGTATATTTCCTATAACACAGTACAAATTGAGGGTGTATAATTTTTATAACAGAGTACAAATAGTGGTAGTATCTATTTTAATACAGAGTACATGTAGAGGGCATACATTTTTTCTAACAGTGTATAAAGTGTGGGTGTATATTTTTATAACCCAGTACATATAGAGTTTGCTTTTATTTTGAAACAGAGTACATGTAGAGGGTGTATATTTTTTTAACAGGGTAAAATTTGAGGATGTATATTTTTTATAACAGTGTAGAAATAGAGGGTGTATTCATTTTAAAACAGAGTACATGCAGAGGCTATATATTTTTTATAACACAGTAGAAATTAGGATATATATATTTTATAACAGTGTACAAATAGAGGTAGTATTTATTTTAAAACAGAGTACAGGTACAGGGATTATATGTTTTATAACAGAGTACATATTGAGGGTGTATATTTTTTATAACAGTGTAGAAATAGAGGGTGTATTTATTTTAAAACAGAGTACATGTAGAGGGTGTATATGTTTCATAACAGAGTATAAATAGAGGTAGTATTTATTTTAAAACAGAGTACACATACAGTGTATACAATTTTTATAACAGTGTATAAAGTGAGGGTGTATATTTTTTATAACCATGTAGATATAGACATTATTTTTATTTTAAAACAGAATACATGTAGAGAGAGTATATTTTTTATATCAGAGTACAATCTGAGGATGTATATATTTTATAACAGTGTAGAAATAGAGGGTGTATTTATTTTAAAAGAGAGTACGTTTAGAGGGTGTACATTTTTTATAACAGAGTAGAAATTGTTTTTGTATATTATTTAAAACAGAGTACATGTATAGTTTGTATATTTTTTTAACAGAGTAAAAATTGAGGGCGTATGTTTTTTAAAACAGAGTAAAAATAGAGATAGTATTTATTTTAAAACAGTATACCTAGAGGGTATATATATTTTAAAACAGAGTACTAAATGAGGGTGAATATTTTTTATGAAAGAGTAGAAATATAGGTTGTATTTATTTTAAAACAGAGTACATGTAAAGGGAGCATATTTTTCATATCAGAGTACAAATTGATTGTGTATATTTTTGATACTAGAGTAGAAAGAGAGAGGTGCATTTATTTTAAAAAAGAGTATATGCAGAGGGTGTGTATTTTTTATAACACATTACAAATTGAGGATGTATATTTTTTACATCACAGTAAAAATTGAGGTAGTATTTATTTTAAAACAGAGTACACCAAAGGGTATATATTTTTTATAACAGAGTACAAAATGAGGGTGAATATTATTTACAACAGAGTAGAAACAGAGGTTACATTTATTTTAAAACAGAGTGCAGGTAGAGGGAGTATATTTTTTATAACAGAGTACAAATTAAGGTTGTATATTTTTTATAACAGTGTAGAAATAGAGGGTGTATTTATATTGAAACAGAGTACATATAGAGGGTGTATATTTGTTTATAACAGAGTACATATAGAGGTAGTATTTATTTTAAAATAGAGTACAGGTAGAGTGTATATATTTTTTATAACAGTATATAAAGGGAGGGCGTATATTTTTTATAACCAAGTAGATATAGAGGTTGTTTTTATTTTAAAACAGAGTACATGTAAAGGGAGTATATTTTTTATAGCAGTGTAGAAATAGAGGGTGTATTTATTTTAAAACACAGTACACGTAGAGTGTATACAATTTTTAAAACACTGTATAAAGTGAGGATGTATATTTTTTATAACCGATTAGATATAGAGGTTGTTTTTATTTTAAAACAGAGTACATTTAGAGGGAGTATATTTTTTATAACAGAGTAAAATTTGAGGATGTATATTTTTTATAACAGTGTAGAAATAGAAGGTGTATTTATTTTAAAACAGAGTACATTAAGAGATTGTATATTTTTTATAACAGAGTACAAACTGGTTGCTTATGTTATTTAAAACACTGTACATGTCTAGGGTATATATTTTTTATAACATAGTAAAAATTGAGGGTGCATGTTTCTTTATAACAGAGTACAAATAGAGATAATATTTATTTTACAACAGAGTACACCTAGAGGGTATATATATTTTAAAACAGAGTAGTAAATGAGGGTGAATATTTTTTACAACAGAGTAGAAATAGAGGTTGTATTTATTTTAAAACAGAGTACATGTAAAGGGAGTATATTTCTTATAACAGTGTACAAATTGAGGCTGTATATTTATTATAACAGAGTAGAAATAGAGGATGTATTTATTTTAAAACAGAGTACAAGTAAAGGGAGTACATTTTTTATAACAAAGTACAATTTGAGGATGTACATTTTTTATAATAGTGTAGAAATAGAGGGTGTATTTATTTTATAGCAGAGTAGATGTAGAGGGTGTATTTTTTTTTAACAGAGTATAAATAGTGATAGTATTTGTTTTAAAACAGAGTAGAGGTAGAGTGTATATATATTTTTATAACAGTGTTTTAAGTGTGGGTGTATACATTTTATAACCGAGTAGATATAGAGGTTGTTTTTATTTTAAAACAGAGTACATGTAGAGGGGAGTATATTTTCTACAACAGAGTACAATTTGAGGATGTATATTTTTTATAACAGTGTAGAAATAGAGGGGTGTATTTATTTTAAAACAGAGTACATTTAGAAGGTGTATATTTTTTATAACAGAGTACCAATTGGTTGTGTATAGTATTTAAAAGAGAGTACATGTCTAGGGTGTATATTTTTTTTTACATAGTAAATATTGAGGGTTTATGTTTTTTATAAGAGAGTACAAATAGAGATAGTATTTATTTTAAAAAGGAGTACACATAGAGGGTATATATATTTTAAAACAGAGTACTAAATGAGGGTGCATATTTTTTATAACAGAGTAGAAATAGAGGTCATATTTATGTTAAAACAGAGTACATTTAAAGGGAGTATATTTTTCATATCAGAGTTCAAATTGAGGGTGTATATTTTTTATAACAGTGTAGAAATAGAGGCTGTATTTATTTTAAAAAAGAGTACATGCAGAGGGTGTATATGTTTTATAACACAGTACAAATAGAGGGTGTATATTTTTTATAACAGAGTAGAAATAGAGATAGCATTTATTTTAAAATGGAGTACACCTAGAGGGTATATATATTTTAAAACAGAGTACTAAATGAGGGGTAAACAATTTTTATAACAGAGTAGAAATAGAGGTTGTATTTATTTTAAAAAAGAGTAGAGCAGCGGGTGTTAATACCACAGTACAGTTTGAGGGTGTATATTTTTTATATCAGAGTAAAAATAGAGGTAGTATTCATTTTAAAAGAGAGTACACATAGAGGGTATATATATATTTTAAAACAGAGTACTAAATGAGGGTGAATATTTTTTATAACAGAGCAGAAATAGACGTTGTATTTATTTTAAAACAGATTACATGTAATGGGAGTACATTTTTTATAACAGAGTACAAAGTGAGCTTGTATATTTTTTATAACAGAGGAGAAATAGAGGGTGTATTTATTTTATAAAAAGTACATGCAGAGGGTGTATATGTTTTATAACACAGTAAAAGGTGAGGGTGTATATTTTTTACAACAGAGTACAAATAGAGGTAGAATTTATTTAAAAACAGAGTACACCTAGAGGGTATATATTTTTTATAATGGTGTTTAAAGTGAGGGTGTATATTTTTGTAACTGAGTGGACATAGAGGTTGTTTTTATTTTAAAACAGAGTACATGTAGAGGGAGGATATTTTTCATATCAGAGTACAAATTGAGGGTGTATATTTTGTATAACAGAGTAGAAATAGAGGGTGTGTTTATTTTAAAAAAGAGTACATGCAGAGGGTGTACATTTTTATAACACATTAAAAATTGAGGGTGCGTATTTTTTATATGAGAGTACAAATAGAGGTAGTATTTGTTTTAAAACAGAGTACACATAGAGGGTATGTATTTTTTATAACAGAGTACAAAGTGAGGGTGAATATTTTTTATAACAGAGTAGAAACGGAGGTTATATTTATTTTTAAACAGAGTACAGGTAGAGGGAGTATATTTTTTATAACCGAGTACAAATTGAGGGTGTATAATTTTTATAACAGTGTAGAAATAGAGGGTGTATTTATTTTAAAACAGAGTACAGGTAGAGGGTGTATATTTTTTTTATAACAGAGTACATATAGCGGTAGTATTTATTTTAAAACAGAGTACACGTACAGTGTATATATTTTTATAACAGTGTATAAAGTGTGGGTGTATATTTTTTATAACCTAGTAGATATAGAGGTTGTTTCTATTTTAAAACAGAGTACAAGTAGAGAGAGTTTATTTTTTATAACAGAGTACAAACTGAGGATGTATATTTTTTATAACACTGTAGAAATAGCGGGTGTATTTATTTAAAAACAGAGTACATTGAGAGGGTGTATATATTTTATAACAGAGTACAAATTGATTGTGTATATTATTGAAAACAGAGTACATGTTTAGGGATTATATTTTTCATGTCATAGTAAAACTTGAGGGTGTATATTTTTTATAAGAGAGTACAAATACAGATAGTATTTATTTTAAATAGAGTACACCTAGAGAGTATATGTATTTTAAAACAGAGTACTAAAAGACGGTGAATATTTTTTATAACAGAGAAGAAATAGAGGATGTGTTTATTTTAAAACAGAGTACATGCAAAGGGAGTGTATTTTTTATAACAGAGTACAAATTGAGGTTGTATATTTTTTATAACAGAGTAGAAATAGAGGGTGTATTTATTTTAAAACAGAGTACATGTAGAGGGTGTATATTTTTTACAACAGAGTACAAATAGCGGTAGCATTTATTTTAAAACAGAGAACACGTAGAGTGTATATATTTTTTATAACAGTGTATAAAATGTGGGTGTATATTTTTTATTACAGAGTAGATACAGAGGTTGTTTTCATTATAAAACAGAGTATATTTAGAGGGTGTATATTTTTTATAACAGAGTACAAATAGAGGTAGTATTTATATTAAAACAGGGTACACCTAGAGGGTATATATATTTTAAAACAGAGTAATAAATGAGGGTGAATATTTTTTATAACAGAGTAGAAATAGAGAATGTATTTGTTTTAAAACAGAGTACATGTAAAGGGACTGTATTTTTTTTATAACAGTACAAATTGAGGGTTTATATTTTTTATAACAGAGTAGAAATAGAGGGTGTATTTATTTTAAAGCAGAGTATATTTTGAGGGTGTATATTCTTTATAACAGAGTACAAATTGATTGTGTATATTATTAAAAACAGAGTACAAGTCTATGGTGTATATTTTTTATAAAATAGTAAAAGCTGATGGTGTATGTTTTTTATAACAGAGTACAATTAGAGATAGTATTTATTTTAAAATAGAGTACACTTAGAGGGTATATATATTTTAAAACAGAGTACTAATTGAGGGTGAATATTTTTTATAACAGAGTAGAAATAGAGGTTCTATTTATGTTAAAACAGAGTACATGTAAAGGGAGTATACTTTTCATAACAGAGTACAATTAGAGGATGTATATTTTTTATAATAGTGTAGAAATAGAGGTTGTATTTATTTTAAAACAGAGTACATGCAGAGGGTGTATATTTTTTATAACAGAGTACAAATTGGTTGTGTATATGATTTAAAACAGAGTACATGTCTAGGGTGTATATATTTTTTAACATAGTAAAAATTCAGGGTGTATGATTTTATAACAGAGTACAAAAAGAATATTTATTTTAAAACAGAGTACACTTAGGGGGTATATATATTTTAAAACAGAGTACTAAATGAGGGTGAATATTTTTTATAACAAAGTAGAAATAAAAGTTGTATTTATTTTAAAACACAGTACATGTAAGGGAGTATATTTCTTATAACACTAAAAATTGAGGATGTATATTATTTATAAAAGAGTCGAAGTAGAGTGTATTTATATTAAAACAGATTACATGCAGATGGTGTATATTTCTGATTACATAGTAAAAATTGAGGCTGTATATTTTTTATAACACATTACAAATTGAGGGTGTATATTTTTTATAACAGAGTACAAATAGAGGTAGTATTTATTTTAAAAGAGAGTGAACCTAGAGGGTATATATTTTTTATAACAGAGTACAAAGTGAGGGTGGATATTTTTTATGACAGAGTGGAAACAGAGTTTTTATTTATTTTAAAACAGAGTACATGTAGCGGGAGTATATTTGTTATAACAGAGTACAATCTGAGGATGTATATTTTTTATAACAGTGTAAAAGTAGAGTGTGTATTTATTTTTAAACAGAATGTATTTAGAGGGTGTATTTTTTTATACACAGTAAACATAGAGGTAGTATTTACTTTAAAACAGAGTACAGGTAGAGTGTATATATTTTTTATTACAGTGTATAAAGTGAGGGTGTATATTTTTTATAACTGAGTAGATATAGAGGTTGTTTTTATTTGAAAACAGAGTACATGTAGAGGCAGTATACTTTTTATAACAGAGTAAAATTTGAGGATGTATATTTTTTATAACAGTGTAGAAATAGAGGGTGTATGTATTTTAAAACAGAGTACATTAATAGGTTTAAAATTATTTATAACAGAGTACAAATTGGTTGTGTTTATTGTTTAAAGCAGAGTACAAGTCTAGGGTGTATATTTTTTATAACATAGTAAAAATTGAGGGTGTATGTTTTTCATAATGGAGTACAAATAGAGATAGTATTTATTTTAAAATAGAGTACACCTAGAGGGTATATATATATTAAAACAGAGTACAAATTGAGGGTGAATATTTCTTTTAACAGAGTAGAAATAGTGGTTCTAATTATGTTAAAACAGAGTACATATAAAGGGAATATACTTTTCATAAAAGAGTACAATTTGAGGATGCATATTTTTTATAACAGTGTAGAAATAGAGTGTGTATTTATTTTAAAACACAGTACATTAAATAGTGTATATTTTTTATAACAATGTACAAATTGGTTGTGAATATTATTTAAAACAGGGTACAAGTCTAGGGTGTATATTTTTTATAACATAGTAAAAATTCAGGGTGTATGAGTTTTAAAACAGAGTACAAATAGAGATAGTATTTATTTTAAAACAGAGTACTCTTAGAGTGTATATATATTTTAAAACAGAGTACTAAATCAGGGTGAATATTTTTATAACAGTAGAAATAGAGGTTATATTTATTTTAAAACAGTGTACATGAAAGGGAGTATATTTCTTATAAGAGAGTACAAATTGAGGCTGTGTTATTTTTATAAAAGAGTAGAAGAAGAGGGTGTATTTATTTTAAAAAAGAGTACATGTAGAGGGTGTATATTTTTTTTTAACAGAGCATAAATAGTGGTAGTATTTATTTTAAAACAGAGTACACGTAAATTACATATATTTTTTATAACAGTGTATAAAGTGTGGGTGTATATTTTTTATAACCGAGTAGATATAGAGGTTGTTTTTATTTTAAAACAGAGTACATGTAGAGGGAGTTTATTTTCTATAACAGAGTACAATTGGATAATGTATATTTTTTACAACAGTTTAGAAATACAGGGGGTATTTATTTTAAAACAGAGTACATTTTGAGAGTGTATATTTTATATAACAGAATACCAATTGGTTGTGTATATTATTTACAAGAGAGGACATGTCTAGGGTGTATATTTTAATAACTTAGTAAACATTGAGTGTGTATGTTTTTTCTAACGGAGTACAAATAGAGATAGTATTTATTCTAAAAGAGAGTACACGTAGGCGGTATATATATTTTAAAACAAAGTACTAAAGGAGGGTGAATATCTTTTATAACAGAGTAGAAATAGAGGTTGTATTTATGTTAAAACACAGTACATGTAAAGGGAGTATATTTTTCATATCAGAGTAAAAATTGAGGATGTATATTTTTTATTGCAGAGTAGAATTAGAGGGTGTATTTATTTTAAAAAAGAGTACATGCAGTGCGGGTATATTTTTTATAACAGTACAAATTTAGAGTGTATATTTTTGTAACAGTACAAATAGAGGTAGTATTTATTTTAAAACAGAGTACACATATAGGGTATATATTTTTTATAACACAGTAAAAAGTGAAGGTGAATATTTTTTATAACAGAGTAGAAACAGAGGTTGTATTTATTTTAAAACAGAGTACAGGTAGAGGGAGTATATTTTTTATAACTGAGTACAATTGGAGGATGTATATTTTTTATAACAGTGTAGAAATAGAGGGTGTATTTACTTTTAAATAGAGTACATTTAGAGGGTGTTTATTTTTTATAACAGAGTACAAATAGAGGTAGTATTTATTTTAAAACAGAGAACAGATAGAGTGTATATATTTTTTATACCAGTGTATAAAGTGAGGGTGTGTATTATTTATAGTCGAGTAGATATACAGGTTGTTGTTATTTTAAAACAGAGTACACATAGAGCGAGTATATTTTTTATAACAGAGTACAATCTGAGAATGTTTATTTTTTACAACAGTGTAGAAATTGAGGGTGTATTTATGTAAAAACAGAGAACATTTAGAGGGAGTATATATTTTACAACAGAGTACCAATTGGTTGTGTACATTATTTAAAACAGAGTATATGTGTAGCTTGTATGTTTTTTATAAAATACTAAAATTTAAGGGTGTATGTTTTTTACAACAGAGTACAAATATAGATAGTATTCATTTTAAAACAGAGTACACTAAGAGGGTATATATATTTTAAAACAGAGTACTAAATGATGGTGAATATTTTTTATAACAGAGTAGAAATAGAGGATGTATTTATTTTAAAACACAGGCGGGTGTTGAAAATGGAGAACATATGGACACAGGGGAGGAACCGGGGGGTATCATGGGGTCGGGCGGGGAGAGGGGAGGGAGGGGGGGGGTGGGGGAGTTGGGGGGGGGAGTGGCATTGGGGGGAGATAATGCCAGATATAGGTGATGGGGAGGAAGGCAGCAAATCACACTGCCATGTGTGTACCTATGCAACAATCTTCCATGTTCTTCACATGTACCCCCAAACCTAAAATGCAATAAAAAATAAAAAATAAAACAAAAAAAAAAAAAAAAAAAAAAAAAAAAAAAACACAGTACCTGTAAAAGGAGTGTATTTTTTATAACAGAGTAGAAATTAAGTGTGTATATTTTCTATAGCAGATTAGAAAATAGAGGGGTGTATTTATTGTAAAACACAGTACATATAGAGGGAGTATGCTTTTTATAACAGCACAAATTGGTTGTGTATATTATTTAAAACAGAGTACAAGTCTAGTGTGTATATATTTTATAACAGTAAAAATTGTGGGCGTATGTTTTTATAATAGAATACAATTAGAGGGTGTATGTTTGGTATAACACAGTAGAAACAGAAGGTGTATATATTTTATTACAGAGTATAAATAGTGTGTGACTATTTTTTATTAAAACTTTTGTTAGTGTGTATATTTTATAGAACCGAGTAGAAAGAGAGGGTGTATATTTTTCATAACAGAGTACAAATAGAGGGTTTATATTTTTTATAAAGATACTTTGGAAGTTTGTATGTTTTTAGAACAGAGTACAAGTAGATGGTTTACATGTAATAAAACATACTACAAATAGAGGGTGTATTTATTTATAACAGAGTAAAAATAGAGGGTATATATTTTTAAGAAAAGACTATTTTGTGAGTATGTATATATTTGATAACAGAGTACTACTAGAGTGTTCATATATTTTATAACAGAGTAGAAATAGATTGTGTATATTTTTATACCAGTACAAATAGAGAGTTTATATATTTTATAAAAGACTATTGTGTGAGTGTGTATACTTTTATAACGGTACAAATGGTGTACAATTTTTATAACAGAGTACAATAGAGGGTGTATATTTTCTACAACAGAGTACACATAGAGTGTGTATTTTTTATAACAGTGTAAAAATAGAGGGTGTATAATTTTTATAAGAGTGTACCTATAGAGTGTGTATATATTTGATAACAGAGTGGAAATAGAGGGTTTATATGTTTTGCAAAACTCTATTTTTTACTTTGTATATTTTTATAACAGAGTAAAAATTGGGTGTGTATATTTTCTATAAGAGAGTACAAATAGAGGATTCATATATTTATAAAAATATTTTGCAAGTGCATATATATTTATAACCGAGTAAAATAGAGGGTTTACATTTTTTACAACAGAGTACAAATAGAGGGTGTGTATTTCTTTTCTCAGAGTACAAATAGAGGGTACATCATTTTATGACTGAGTACATATAGAGGGTGCCCATTTTTTAAAACGGAGAGCATACAGAGGGTGCATATTTTCCATAAAAGACTATTTTTTGAGTGTGTACATCTTTTCTAACAGAGAACAAACAGAAGGTGAATATGCTGTATAAGAGAGTACAAATAGTGTGTTTACATAGAGTTAAAGGACTATATTGAGAGTGTGTATAGTTTTTATGCCAGAGTAAAAATAGAGGGTTTATATATTTTCTTACATTGTACAAATAGAGGGTGTATATCTTTCATAACAGAGGACAAATACGGCTGTATGGTTTTCATAGATGTTAAAATAGAGGGTGTATATATCTTATAATAGAGTACAAGAGAGTTTGGATATTTTTTATACCAGAGTACAAATAGGGGTTTATAGTTTTTATTAGACTATTTTCTGAGTGTATTTTTTTTTTTAAAACAGAATACAAAGAGAGAGTTTCTATTTTTTGAAAACAGAATACAAATGGAAATGAACACAGAAAATTCAGAGTGGATTGACAAGAATGAGGATCAGTTCTAAACAATTAAAATGTCACCGAATCCTTGATTGCTACAAGAATGCTCCAGTGGACACAGATCACTCATTCTAACTTCATCAGCTACAGCACTTCAAGGGAGACAAGTTTTTCAAAATACAGAGCTAAAACTGTCCCTGCTTTAGGGCAAGTAGGGCATTTGTAGTGCACTTAAAGCAGGGACAGTTTTAGCTCTGTACTTTGAAAAAGTTGTGTGCTCTACCAATAAAAAGCTACTTTTGTTGTTACTTTCGGTCCCCCAGGAGAAGTGGGAGTCCTTTTCAGAGGGCATGGGAGAAGACATGAGTCCTTTGCAGTCCTCTTGTCTGCCTCTCAGGGTGAAATAGAGAGAGTAGGAAGCATTTTGGGGTGTGGCCAGGCACACAGTTAGGCTCGGTGCAGAGCAGAGCTGCTGTCCTGGTGGTGTGGCCCCAGTCATCATGAGCCATGTCTGAAAGAATTAATCCCATTTCAAATGCAAGCATGCTCTCTGTTTGACTGTGCTGTTGTTTTGAATGAGAGCATCCTTGACAGTGCTTTCACCTGACTAATTGTGTTCTATGTCATAATGCGTGGGCTTGAGTAGGAGGCAGGGTTAGGAAGAAGGAAGAAAGAATGGATGTGTGAATTAGGGAAAGGTGTCTCTTCCTTTGGAGCATGGATGGGTTCCAACCCCCCACTCACCCTCTCAGGTGGGTATCTTTGTGCGGGTCACAGCCTGTGCCACATGAAGCATCAGCCCTTGTTGAGAATAGAGTCTACGGGGGAGAGGTTAGAGCTTCATCAAAGAAGCAACTCTCTTAAGTGAACTCCATTTAACTTACCCGCTGGTCTCCATTCCTTCTGCAAAACATACTACTGGCAACTACTGCTGCATGTTCTGGTTATTGTTGTCTTACATGCCACTCTAATTTGATTCCTTCCGTTTGGACTGAAAGCATATCAAGAGCCAGTTGCGTGAATTCCTAAACTTGTTTGGACCAGTTCAATGTGTTATTGTAATGGAGTAATTAACTGTTACATAAATGAAATATGAGTGAGAAAAAATAGATGACTAACATTCACTGAGCACTTACTGTGCATTAGGTATATTTAACAGAGTAAAAATACAAGGTTTATATTTGTTATGAAAGACTATTTTGTGAGTGTGTATATGCTTTATAACAGAGTACATATAGAGGGTGTATATTTTTTATAACAGACTACAAAGAGAGGGTGCATATTCTTTTAAACAGAGTAAATAGATAAGGTTTATATTCTTTATAACAGAGAATAGGTAGAAGGTGTATATATTTTACAAATGACAATTTTGTGAATGTGTATATATTTTATAACGGAGTACAAATAGAGGATGTATATATTCAATAACAGCACAAAGAGAGGGTTTATATTTTGTATAGAAGAAAATTTTCTGAATCAGTATATAATTAATAAGTGTGAATATAGAGGGAGTTTATATTTTATAAGAGAGTACATAGAGAGGTTGTATACACTTTATAACAGAGTACAAATAGAGGGATTCTATTTTTATAAAATCCATTATGTGAGTGTGTATAATTTTTATAACAGAGTACAAAGAGAGGGGTGTACATTTTGTATAACAGAGTGCAATAGAGGGTGTATATATTTTATAACACAGTACAAATAGAGGGTGTATATATTTTATCACAGAGTACAATATAGGGTTTGTATTTTTTATAAATGACAATTTTGTGAGTTTGTATATTTTTTATAACAGAGTACAAAGAGACGGTGTTTATATTTATAACAGAGTACAAATACAGGGTGTATATTTTTTATAAGAGAGTACAAATAGAGGGTATATCTTTTTATGACAGAGTACATATAGAGGGTGCATATTTTTTTATAACGGACTACATATAGAAGGTGCATATTTTTCATAAAAACTATTTTTCGAGTGCTTATATCTTTTCTAACAGAGAACAAACAGATGGTGAATATGTTTTCTAACAGAGTACAAATAGAGTGTTTATATATTTTCAAAGGACAATTTTGTGAGTGTGTATATTTTTTATGCCAGAGTACAAATAGAGGGTGTATATATTTTATGACACTGTACATAAGGAGGGTGTATGTCTTTTATAACAGAGAACAAATAAAGGGTATATATTTTTATAACAGAGTACAAATATTGGGTTTATATTTTTTATAACAGAATAAAAATAAAGGGTGTATATTTTTTATAGCAGAGTAAAAAGGAAGGGTGTATATTTTGTATAACAGAGTAAAAACAGAGGATTTATATTTTTTTAAAGGACTAGGTTGTGAGTGTGTATATTTTTTATAACAGATTATAAATACAGGGGTGTTTATTTCTTATAGCAGAGTACAACAGGGGGTGTATATAATTTTTTACACAATACAAAGAGAGGGTGTATATACTTTATAACAGGAAACAGTGTAGGTTTTATACTTGTTGCAAAATACTTTATTATGAGGGTGTATATTTTTTATAACAGAGTATAAATTGTGGGTGTATATTTTTTATAACACACTAAAAGTACTGGGTGTATATATTTTAAAACAGTACAAATAGAGGATGTATATTTTTTATAACTGTGCAAATTGAGTGTATGTAATTTTTATAACATAGTAGAAACAGACGATGTTTTTATTTTTAAACTGAACACATGTGCAGGGTGTATATTTTTTATAGAACTGTGCAAATTGAGGGTGTATATTTTTCATAACAGATTAAGAATTGACAGTGTATATTTTTTAAAACAGAGTTCATGTGGAGGGTGTATATTTTTCATAACAGAGTAGAAATAGATGGTGTATTTATTTTAAAAGAGAGTACATGCAGTGGGTGTAGATTTTTTATAACAAAGTGAAAGTTGAGGGTGTATATTTTTATAACAGAATTGAAATGAAAGTATTTGTTTTAAGACAGAGTACACGTAGAGGGTGTATATTTTTTATATATGTGTAAAAAGTGCGGATTTATATTTTTTATAACAGAGAAGAAATAAAGGGTGAATTTATTTTAAAACAGAGTACACATAGAGGATGTATATTTTTTATAACTGTACAAGTTGAGGGTGTATACATTTTATAACAGTAGAAATAGATTGTGTATTTATTTTAAATCAGAGTACATTTAGAGGGTGTATATTTTTTATAACAGAGTACAAATTGAGGGTGTATATTTTTGTAACAGAGTAGAAATAGAGGGTGTATTTATTTTAAAACAGAGTAGATATAGAGGGTGTATATTTTTTAATGACTGTACAAATTCAGGGTGTATATTTTTTATAACAGAGTAGAAATAGATGGTGTATTTATTTTAAAAAGATAATACAAGTAGAGGGTGTATATTTTTATAGCACTGTGAAAACTTGAGGGTATATATTTTTTATAACAGAGGAATAATAGAGTTTGTATTTATTTTAAAAGAGTGTATAAGTAGAGGGCGTATGTTTTGTATAAAACTGTACAAATTCAGGGTGCAGATTTTTTAAAACAGAGTACATACAGCGGGTGTATATATTTTATTACAGAGTAAAAATAGATGGTGTATTTATTTTAAACCCGAGTATATGCATTGGGTTTATATTTTTTAAAACAAAGTTACCATTGATGGTGTATATTTTTTATAACAGAGTAGAATTAGAGGTAGTATTCATTTTATAACAGAGTACAGGTAGATGATGTATATTTTTTATAGCAGAGTAAAAATTGACGACGTATATTATTTATAACAGAGTAGAAATAGAGAGTGTATTTATTTTAAAACAGAGTACATGTAGAGGTGTATATTTTTTATAAGAGAATAGAAATTGAGGGTGTATATTTTTTTAAACAGTACATGTAGACGTTGTATATTTTTTATAACAGAGTACAAATTGAGGGTATTTTTTATAACAGTGTAGAAATCAATGGTGTATTTATTTTGAAAAAGAGCACATGTAGAGGGTTTATATTTATTATAACAGAGTACAAATTGAGGGTGTATATTTCTTATAACAGTGTAGAAATCGAAGGTGTATTTATTTTGAAACAGAGCACATGTAGATGGTTTATATTTATTATAACAGAGTACATATGGAGGGTGTATATTTTTTATAACAGAGCAGAAATAGAGGATGTATTTATGTTAAAACAGAGTACATATAGATGGTGCATATTTTTTATAAGTGTACAAATTGAGGTTGTATATTGTTTATAACAGAGCACATGTGTAGGGTACGTATTTTTATAACAGAGTAAAAGTTGAGGGTGTATATTTTTAATAACAGAGTAGAAATAGAGGGTGCATTTATTTTAAAACAGAGTACAAGTAGAGGGAGTATATTTTTTATAACAGAGTACAAATTGAGGGTGTATATATTCCATATCAGTCTATTGTGTAAGTGTGTGTTTATTTTGTATAAAAGAGTAAAAATACAGGCTGCGTAATTTATATAAAAGAGTAAAAATTGAGGGTGTATGTATTTTATAAGAGAGTAGAAAAAGATGGTGTATTTATTTTAAACAGAATACATGAAGAGGATGTATATTTTCTGTAACACTGTGAAAATTGAGGGTGTATGTTTTTTTATAACAGAGTAGAAATAGAAGGTGAATTTATTTTAAATCAGCGTATATGTAAAGGGTGTATATTTTGTATAACACTATAAAATTTGAGGATGTATATTTTTTATAACAGAGTAAATATTGAAGGTGTATATATTTTTAAACAGAGTACATGTGGAGGGTGTATACATTTTGTAACAGACCATAAATAGATGGTGCATTTATTTTAAAACAGAGTATATGCAGTGGGCGTATATTTTTTATACCACAGTAAAATTGAGGGTGTATATTTTTTAAAACAGTGTAGAATATCATGGTGTATTTATTTTGAAACAGAGCACAGGTAGAGGATTTATATTTATTATAACAGAGTACAAATTGAGAGTGTATATTTTTATCACAGAGTAGAAATTGATGGTGTATTTATTTTAAAACACTCTACATGTAGAGGGTGTATATTTTGTAAAACACTGCAAAAATTCAGGATGTATATTTATTATAATACAGTAGAAATCGAGGTTGTATTTATTTTAAAACAGAGTACATGTAGAGGGTATATACTTTAATATCAGAGTAAAAATTGAGGGTGTATATTTTTTATAAGAGAGTAGAAAAAAATGGTGTATTTATTTTAGACAGAGTACAGGTCGAGGGGTGTATATTTTATAACAGACTACAAATTGAGGGTGTATATTTTTTATAACAGAGTAGAAATAAAGGTTGTATTTATTTTAAAACAGTACATGTAGAGGGTGTACAATTTTTATAACAGAGTACAATTTGAGGGTGTATGTTTTTATAAAAGAATAGAATTAGAGGTTGTATTAAATTTAAAAAGTACATATTTAAGGTGTATATTTTTTATAACAGAATACATGTGGATGGTGTATACATTTTATAATAGAGTAGAAATGGACTATTTATTTTAAAACAGAGTATACGTAGAGGGTGTATATTTTCTATAACAGAGTACAAATTGATTGTGTATATTATTTACAACAGAGTACATATGGAGGGTGTATATTTTTATATCAGAGTAGAAATAGATGGTGTATTTATTTTAAAACAGTCCATGCAGGGGGTGTATATTTTTTATAACACAGTAAAAATTGAGGGTGTATATTTTTTATGAGAGAGTAGAAACAGAGGGTGTATTTATGTTAAAACAGAGTACATGCAGAGGGTGTATATATTTTACAGCACAGTAAAAACTGAAGGTGTATATTTTTTATAACACAGTAGAAATAGAGTGTGTATTAATTTTAAAACAGAGTACATGCAGAGGGTGTATATTTTTCATAACAGTAAAAATTGAGGGTGTATATTTTTAATAACAGAGTAGAAATAGAGGGCGTAGCTATTTGAAAACAGAGTACATTTAGAGGTTGTATATTTTTTATAACAGAGTACACATTGAGTGTGTATATTTTTTAGAACAGAGTACATGTGGAGGGTGTATGTTTTAGAACATAGTACATGTGGAAGGTGTGTATGTTTTATAACAGAGTAGATATAGATGGTGTATTTATTTTAAAACAGAGTACATGCAAAGGGTGTATATATTTTATAACACAGTACAAATTGAGGGTGTATATTTTTATAACAATGTAGAAATAGAGGGTGTAGTTATTTAAAAACAGAGTACAGGTAGAGCGTGTATATTTTTTATAACAGAAAATTTTAGGTTTTTATTTTTTGTAATAGAGTAGATATAGATGGTGTATTTATTTTACAACAGATTACATGTAAAAGGTGTATAATTTTTATAACAGAGTACATTTTGAGGGTGTATGTTTTTTATAACAGAGTGGAATTAGAGGCTGTATTAAATTTTAAAAGAGTACATATTTAGGGTGTATATTTTTATAACAGAGTACAAATGAGGTTGTATATAATTTAAAATGGAGTAGAAATAGAGCCAGGTGGTTTTATATTAAAACAGAGTATATGTAGAGGCTGTATATTTTTTGTAACAGAGTACAAATTGATTATATTATTTAAAACAGAGTATATATGGAAGGTGTATATTTTTTATATCAGAGTAGAAAGAGTGGGTGCGTTTATTTTAAAACAGAGTACATGCAGAGGGAGGATATTTTTAAAAACAGTGTACAAATTGAGAGTTTATATTTTTTATAACAGAGTAAAATAGAAGGTGTATTTATTTTAAAACAGAGTACATGTAGAGGGTGTATAATTTTTATAATAGAGTAGAAAAAGATGGTGTATTTATTTTAAAACAGAGTACATGTGGCAGGTGTATATTTTTTACAACAGAGTACAAATCGAGGGTGTATATATTTTAGAACAGAGTACATGTGTGGGGTGTATATATTCTAGAACACACTAGATATAGATGGTGTATTTATTTAAAAACAGAGTTCATGCAGACGGTGTACGATTTTTATAACACAGTAAAAATTGAGGGTGTATATTTTTTATAACAGAGTAGTAATAGAGGTTGCATTTATTTTAAGACAGTTTACATATGCAGGGTGTATGTTCTGTATAAAAATGTACCCCCAAAACTAAAATGCAATAAAAAAAAATGTACAAATTGAGGGTGTATATTTTTTAAAACAGAGTACATATGTAAGGTGCATATTTTTTATAACAGAGTAAAATTTGCGGTTGTATATTTTTTATAACAGAGTAGAAATAGAGGGTGTATTTACTTTAAAACAGAGTACATGCAGAGGGTGTATATGTCTTATAACAAAGTGAAAATTGAGGGTGTATATTTTTTATAACAGAGTAAAAATAGAGGGTGTATTTATTTTCAAACAGTGTATATGTAGAGGGTGTATATTTTGTATAACACTATACAAATTGAGGGTGTATATTTTTAGAACAGAGTACATGTTGATGGTGCATATTTTTAAGAACAGAGTAGATACCGATGGTGTATTTATTTAAAAACAGAGTACATGCAGATGGTGTACATTTTTCATAATACAGTACAAATCGAGGGTGTATGTTTACTATAACAGAGTAGAAATAGAGGTAGTATTTATTTTAAAACAGAGTACACGTAGAGTGTGTATATTTTCAATAACAGAGTAAATTGAGGGTCTATATATTTATAACAGAGTAGAAATAGAGGGTGTATTTATTTTAAAACAGAGTACATATAGAGAGTGTATACATTTTATATCAGAGTAAAAATTGAGGGTGTATATTTTTTATAAGAGAGTAGAGAAAGATGGTGTATTTATTTTAAACACAGTAAATGTCGAGGGTGTATATTTTTTATAACAGCCTAAATATAGAGGGTGTATAATTTTTATAACAGAGTAGAAATAAAGGGTGTATTTATTTTAAAACAGAGTACATGTAGAGGATGTTTAATTTTTATAACAGAGTAAAATTTGAGGGTGTATATTTTTTATAACAGAGTAGAATTAGAGGTTGTATTTATTTTAAAACGAGTACATATATATATAGGGTAGAAATAGAGGGTGAATTTATTTTAAAACTGAGTTCATGTGGAGGGTGTATATTTTTATAACAGAGTACAAATAGAGGGTGTATATTTTTATGACAGAGCAGAAATAGAGGGTGTATTTATTTTAAAACAGAGTACATGTAGATGGAGTATATTTTTTATAACAGAGTATAAATTGTGGGTGTATATTCTTTATAACAGAGTAGAAATAGAGGGTGTATTTATTATAAAAGAGAGTACATGTAGAGGGTATATATTTTTATAAAACTGTACAATTTGAGGTTGTATTTTTTTTAAACAGAGTAGAAATATATGGTGTATTTATTTTAAAATAGCATGCATATAGAGGGTGTATACTTTGTAAAACACTGTACAATTTGAGGGGGTGTATTCTTTATAAAAGAGTAGAAATAGAGATTCTATTTATTTTAAAACAGAGTACATGTAGAGGGTTTATACATTTTACATCAGAGTAAAAACTGAGGGTGTTTATTTTTTATAAGAGAGTAGAAAAAATGGTGTATTTATTTCAAACAGAATACATGCCGAGGGTGAATGTTTTCTATAACAGACTATAAATTGAGGGTGAATATTTTTTATAATAGAGCAGAAATGAAGGGTGTATTTATTTTAAAACAGCATACATGTAGAGGGTGTATAATTTTTAGAACAGAGTACAATTTTAGGGTGTTTAGTTTTTGTAACAGAGTAGAATTAGAGGTTGTATTCACTTTAAAAAGAGTATATATGTAGGGTGTATATATTTTATAACAGTACAAATGATGTATATATTTTATAACAGAGTAGAAATAGAGGGTGTATTTATTTTAAAACAGAGTACATGCAGAAAGTGTATATTTTTACAACACAGTAAAAGTTGAGGGTGTATATTTTTTATAAGAGAGTAGAAATAGAGTATGTATTCATTTTAAAACCGAGAACATGTAGAGAATGTATATTTTTTATAACAGAGTTTCATTTGATTGTGCTTATTATTTAAAACAATGTATATGTGGAAGGTGTATATATTTTATAACAGAGTAGAAATAGATGGTATATTAATTTTAAAACAGAGTACATGCAGAGGGAGCATATTTTTTATAACAGTAAAAAATGAGGGTGTATATTTTTATAACAGAGTAGAAGTAGAGGGTGTATTTATTATAAAACAGAGTACATGCAGATGGTGTATATTTTTCATAACTCAGTAAAAATTGAGGGTGTTTATTTTCTATAACAGAGTAGAAATAGAGTATTTATTATAAAAACAGAGTATATGTAGAGTGTGTATATTTTTATAACATAGTAATAATTGAGGGTGTATATATTTTAGGAAGCAATACATGTGAAAGGTGTATATTTTTTATAACAGAGTAGATATAGATGGTGTATTTATTTTAAAACAGAATAAAATCAGAGGGTGTATATTTTTTATAACACAGTACAAATTGAGGGTGTATATTTTTTATAACAGAGTAGAAATAGAGGGTGTAGCTATTTGAAAACAGTACTCTTAGAGTGTGTATATTGTTTATAACAGAGTACAAATTGAGTGTGTATATTTCTTAGAACACAGTACATGTGGAGGGTGTATATGTTTTAGAACATAGTATATGTGGACGGTATATATTATTTATATCAGAGTAGATATAGATGGTGTATTTATTTTAAAACAGAGTACATGCAAAGGGTGTATATTCTTTATAACAGTACAAATTGAGGGTGTATATTTTTTGTAACAGTGTAGAAATAGAGTGTGTAGTTATTTAAAAACAGAGTACAGGTAGAGCGTCTATATTTTTTATAACAGAGTAAATTTAAGAGTTTATATTCTTTAGAATACTGTAGAAATCCAATGTATATTTATTTAAATACAGAGAATATGTAGAGGCTGTATATATATTAAAACAGTACAAATTGTGGGTGTATATTTTTTGTTACAGAGTAGAAATAGAGGGTGTATTTATTTTAAAACAGAATACATGTAGAGGGTGTATATTTTTATAAGAGAGAAGAAATAGAGGGTGTTTTTTTTAAAACAGAGTACATGTAGAGGAAGTATATTCTTTGTAACATAGTACAAATTAGGTTGTATATATTTTATAACAGAGTACAAATAGAGGGTGTATTTATTTTTAAACAGAGTACATGTAGAATGTATATATTTTTTATAACAGAGTACAAATTGATTGTGTATATTATTTAAAATAGAGTAAAAATTGAGGGTGTATATTTTTTATAACAGTGTAGAAATCGATGGTGTATTTATTTAAAAATAGAGTATATGTAGAGGGTGTGTATTTTTATACCACAGTAAAAATTGTGGGTGTATATTTTGTATAACAGAGTAGAAATAGAGGGTGTATTTATTTTAAAACAGAGTACATGTAGAGGGATTATATATTTCATAACAGAGTAAAAATTGAGGGTTTATATTTTTTTAAAATGGAGTATATGTGGAGGTTGTATATTTTTTATAACAGTGTAGAAATCGATGGTGTATTTATTTTAAAATAGAGTACATGTAGAGGGCGTATACATTTTATAACAGTAAAAATTGAGGGTGTATATTTTGTATAACAGAGTAGAAATAGAGGGTGTATTTATTTCAAAACAGAGTACATGTAGAGGGAATATATATTTTATAAGACAGTAAAAATTGAGGGTGTATATTTTTTATAACAGAGTACAAACTGAGAGAGTATATTTTTTAGAATGGAGTACATGTGGAGGTTGTATATTTTTTATAAGAGTGTAGATATAGATCGTGTATTTATTTTAATACAGAGTAAATGCAGAGGCTGTATATTTTTTATAACAGAGTAGAAATTGAGGGTGTAGGTATTTTAAAACAGAATTCATATAGAGAAGATATATTTTTTATAACAAAGTACAAATGAAGTTGTATATAATTTATAACAGAGTATAAATAGATGGTGTATTTATATTAAAAGAGTATATGTAGAATATGCATATTATTTATAACAGAGTTCAAATTGATTGTGTATATTATTTAAAACAGAGTACATGTGGAGGGTGTATATTTTTTATAATAGACTACAAATGAGGTTGTATATATTTTATAATAGGGTATAAATTGAGGGTGTATTTACTGTAAAAGAGAGAACATGCAGAGGGTGTATATCTTTTATAACAGTAAAATTTGAATCTGTATATTTTTTATAACAGAGTGTATATAGATGGTGTATTTATTTTAAACCAGAGTACATACAGAGGGTATATATTTTTTATAACACAGTACAAATTGAGTGTGTATATTTATTATAACAGAGTAGAAATCGAGGGTGTAGCTATTTGAAAAGAAACTACATTTAGAGGGTGTATATTTTTTAAAACAGAGTAAAAATTGAGGGTGTATATTTTTTATAACAGAGTAGAAATAGAGGGTGTCACTATTTGGAAACACAGTACATTTAGAGGGTATATATTTTATATAACAGGGTACAAATTGTTTGTGTATATTTTTTAGAACAGAGTACACGTGCAGGGTTTATGTGTTTTAGAACAGAGTACATGTGAAGGGTGTATATGTTTTATAACAGAGTAGATATAGATGGTGTATTTATTTTAAAACAGAGTACATGCAAAGGGTGTATATTTTTTAAAACACAGTACAAATTGAGGGTGTATATTTTTATAACGGTGTAGAAATAGAGGGTGTATTTATTTTAAAACAGAGTACATGTAGAGGGTGTATATTTTTTATAAAGTACTGAAAATGGTGTATTTATTTTAAAACAGAGTATATGTACAGGGTATATATTTTTATAACACTGCAAAATTTGAGGGTGTATATTTTGTATAACAAAGTAGAAGTACAGGGAGTAGTTATTTAAAAACAGAGTATAGGTAGAGTGTGTATATTTTTTATAACAGAGTAAATTTAAGGGTGTATATTCTTTAGAACAATGTAGAAATCCAATGTATTTTTATTTTAATACAGAGCACATGTAGAGGCTGTATATGGATTAAAACAGAGTACAAATTGAGGGTGTATATTTTTTATATCAGAGTAGAAAGAGAGGGTGTATTTATTTTAAAACAGAATATATGTAGAGGGTGTATATTTTTTATAACAGAGAGGAAATAGAGGGTGTATTTTTTTTAAAACAGAGTACATGTAGAGCGAGTATATTCTTTATAACATAGTGCAAATGAGGTTGTATATATTTTATAACAGAGTACAAATTGAGGGTTTATTTATTTTTAAACAGAGTACATGTACACTGAGTATATTTTTTATAACATAGGGAAATTTGACTGTGTATATTATTTAAAACTGAGTAAAAATTGAGGTTGTATTTTTTTATAACACTGTAGAAATCGATGGTGTATTTATTTTAAAATAGAGTGCAGGTAGAGGGTGTATATATTTTATACCACAGTAAAAATTAAGGGCGTATATTTTGTATAATAGAGTAGAAATAGTGGGTTTTTTATTTTAAAACAGAGTTCATGTAGAGGGAGTATATTTTTTATAACAGAGTACAAATTGATTGTGTATGTTATTTAAAACCGAGTACATTTTGAAGGTGTATAGTTTTTATAACAGAGTAGAAATAGTTGGTGTATTTATTTTAAAACAGAGTACATGAAGAGGGTGTATATATTTTTTAACAGTAAAATTTGGGGGTTGCATATTTTTTATAACAATGTAGAAATAGAGGGTGTATTTATTTTAAAACAGAGTACATTTTGAGGGTGTATGTTTATTATAACAGAGTTCAAATTGTTTGTGTATATTACTTAAAACAGAGTACATGTCTAGGTTGCATATTTTCTATAACATAGTAAATATTGAGGGTGTATGTTTCTTATAACACAGTACATATAGAGATAGTATTTATTTTAAAACTGAGTACACCTAGAGGATATACATATTTTAAAACAGAGTAGAAAATGAGGGTGAATATTTTTTATAACAGAGTAGAAATAGATGATTTATTTATTTTAAAACAGAGTACATATAAAGGGAGTGTATTTTTATAACAGAGTACATGTATAATGTATATATTTTCTATAACAGTGTATAAAGTGAGGGTGCATATTTTTTATAACCGAGTAGATACAGAGGTTGTTTTCATTTTGAAACAGAGTACATGCAGAGGTTGTATATATTTTTTATAACACAGTACAAATTGAGGGTGTATATTTTTTACAAAAGAGTACAAGGAGAGATACTATTTATTTTAAAACTGAGTACACCTAGAGGGTATATATTTTTATCACAGAGTACAAAGGGAGGGTTAATATTTTTAATAACAGAGTACAAACAGAGGTTGAATGTATTTTAAAACAGAGTACAGGTAGAGTGAGTATATTTTTTATAACAGAGTACATATTGAGGGTGTATATTTTTTATAACAGTGTAGAAATAGAGGATGTATTTATTTTAAAACAGATTACATGTAGAGGTTGTATATTTTTTATAACACACTACAAATTGAGGGTGTATATTATTTAAATCAGAGAAAAGTGGAGGGTGTATATTTTTTATAACACAGTAAAATAGATGGTTTATTTATTTTAAAACAGAGTATAAGCAGAGGGTTTATATTTTGTATAACACAGTAAAAATTGTGGGTGTATATATTTTATAAGAGAGTAGAAATAGAGGGTGTATTTATTTTAAAAGAGAGTACATGTAGAGGGTGTATATTTTTTATAACAGAGTACAAATTGAGGGTGTGTATTTTTTAGGTCAGAGTACATGTGGACGGTTTTTATTTTTATAACAGTGTAGATATAGATGGTGTATTTATTTTAATACAGAGTACATGCAGAGGGTGTATATTTTTTATTACACAATACAAATTGAGGGTGTATATTTTTAATAACAGAATAGAAATAGAGGGCGTAGTTATCTTAAAACAGAATATATGTAGAGGGAGTATATTTTCTATAACAGTACAAATGAGGTTGTATATATTTTCTAACAAAGTAGAAATGGAGGGTGTATTTATTTTAAAACAGAGTATATGTAGAATGTGTATAATTTTTATAACAGAGTACAAATTGGTTGTGTTTATTATTTAGAACAAAGTACATGTGGAGGGTGTATAATTTTTATAACAGAGTAGAAATTGATGTTATATTTATTTTAAAACAGAGTACATGCAGAGGGTGTATATTTTTTTAACACAGTAAAATTTGAGGGGTGTATTTTTTATAACACGTAGAAATGAGGGGTGTATTTATTTTAAAACCGAGTACATGCAGAGGGTGTATATTTTTCATAACACAGTAAAATTTGAGGGCATATATTTTTACAACAGAGTAGGAATAGAAGCTGTATTTATTTTTAAACAGAGTACATGAAGGGATGTATATTTTTTATAACACAGTACAAATTAAGGGTGTATATTTTGTATAACAGACAAGAAATAGAGGGTGTATTTATTTTAAAAGAGAGTACATGTAGACGTTGTATATTTTTTATAACACAGTAGAAATAGAAGGTGTATTCCTTTAAAACAGAGTATATGTAAAAGGAGTATATTTTTGTAACAGAGTACAAGTGAGGTTGTATATATTTTATAACAGGGTAGAAATAGAGTGTTTATTTATTTTAAAACAGAGTGCATGTAGCGGGTGTATATTTTTTATAACAGAGTACAAATTGATTGTGTATGTTATATAAACCGAGTACATGTCGAGGGTGTATATTTTTTAAAACAGAGTAGAAAATGATGGTGTATTTATTTTAAAACAGAGTATATGCAGAGAGTGTATATTTTTACAACACAGTAAAAGTTGAGGGTGTATATTTTTTATAAGAGAGTAGAAATATAGCATGTATTTATTTTAAAACCAAGAATATGTAGAGAGTGTATATTTTTTATAACAGAGTATAATTTGATTGTGTTTGTTATTTAAAACAGAGTACATATGGAAGGTGTATATATTTTATAACAGAGAAGAAATAGATGGTGTATTTATTTTAAAACAGAGTATATGCAGAGGGTGCATATTTTTTATAACACAGTAAAAAATGAGGGTGTATATTTTTATAACAGAGTAGAAGTAAAGGGTGTATTTATTTTAAAACAGAGCACATGCAGATGGTGTATATGTTTTATAACTCAGTAAAAATTGAGGGTGTATATTTTTCAAAACATAGTAAAAATTGTGGGTGTATACTTTTTATAATAGAATACACTTAGAGATTGTATGTTTTGCATAACAGAGTACCAACAGAGGGTGTATATTTTTTATAACAGAATAAATAGAGTGCATCTATTTTTTATAAAAACTTTTGTTAGTGTGTATATTTTATATAACCGAGTAGAAAGAGAGGGTGTATATTTTTCATAACAGAGTACAAATAGAGGGTTTATATTTTTTATAAAGATACTTTGGAAGTTTGTATGTTTTTAGAACAGAGTACAAGTAGATGGTTTACATGTTTTAAAACATAGTACAAACAGAGGGTGTATTTTTTTATAACAGGGTAAAAATAGGGGTTTATATTTTTTATTAGACTATTTTGTGAGTGTATTTATTTTTTTATAACAGAATACAAAGGGAGGGTTTATAATTTTTTAAAACAGAATACAAGTGGAAATGAACACAGAAAATTCACAGTTGATTGACAAGAATGAGGATCAGTTCTAAACAATTAAAATGTCACTGAATCCTTGATTACTACAAGAATGCTCCAGTGGACACAGATCACTCATTCTAACTTCATCAGCTACAGCACTTCAAGGGAGACAAGTTTCAAAATACAACCACATTTTCTACTGTTATAAAAAATATACACCCTCAATCTGTACTATGTTATAAAAAATATACACCCTCTGCATGTACTCTTTTTTAAAATAAATACACCCTCTATTTCTACTCTGTTATAAAGAATATACACCCTCAATTTGTACTACCTCTATGTGCACTCTTTTATAAAAAATATACACCCTCTAAATGTACTCTGTTTTAAAATAAATAAACCTTCTATTTCTTCACTGGTATAAAAATACGCATCCTCCAATTGTACTGTGTTGTAAAAAATACACTCCGTCTACATGTACGCTGTTTTAAAATAAAAACAACCTCTATATCTACTCATTTGTAAAGAATATACACCTTCACATTATACACTGTTATAAAAATTGTATACACTCTACCTGTACTCTGTTTTAAAATAAATATTACCTCTGTTTCCACTCTGTTATAAATAATATACACCCTCTACATGTACTCTGTTTTAAAATAAATACACCCTCTATTTCTACACTGTTTTAAAAAATATGCACCCTCAATTTGTACTCTGTAATAAAAAATATACTCCCTCTACCTGTACTCTGTTTTAAAAAAAATACAACCTCTGTTTCTACTCTGTTATAAAAAATATTCACCCTCGCTTTGTACTCTGTTATAAGAAATATATACCCTCTATATGTACTCTGTTTAAAAATAAATACTATCTCTATTTGTACAATGTTATAAAAAACATACACCCTCAATTTTTACTGTTATACAAAATATGCACCCTAGACATGTACTCTATTTTAAATAATATACACAACCAATTTGTACTCTGTTATAAAAAATATACACCCTCTGCATGTTCTCTTTTTTAAAATAAATACACCCTCTATTTCTACACTTTTTTAAACAATATGCATCCTCAGATTGTACTCTGTTGTAAAAAATATAATCCCTCTACGTGTACTCTGTTTTAAAATAAAAACAGTCTCTATGTCCACTCTGTTATAAAAAATACTCACCCTCACTTTGTACTCTGTCGTAAAAATTATATAACCTCCAGATGTACTCTGTTTTAAAATAAATACTACCTCTATTTTTACTCTGTTATAAAAAATATGCACCCTCAAATTTTACTGTGTTATAAAAATATAGATCCTCTGCATATATTCTCTTTTAAAATAAATACACCCTCTAATTCTACTATGTCATAAAAAATATACACCCTCATTTTGTACTCTGTTATAAGAAATATACTCCCTTTACATGTACTCTGTTTTAAATTAAATATAACCTCTATTTCTACTCTGTTATAAAATATGTTTACCCTCATTTATTACTCTGTTTTAAAATATATATACCTTCTAAGTGTACTCTATTTTAAAATAAATGCTATCTCTATTTGTTCTCTGCTATAAAAAACATACATCCTGAATTTTTACTATGTTATAAAAAATATAGACCCTAGACATGTACCCTGTTTTAATAATAAACACAACAAATTTATACTCTGTTATAAAAAGTATACACACTCTAAATGTACTGTGTTTTAAAATACACCCTCTATTTCTATGCTGTTATAAAAAATATACATCCTCAAATTGTACTCTGTTCTAAAAAGTATACTCCCTCTGCATGTACTCTGTTTTAAAATAAAAACAACCTCTACATCTACTCGGTTATAAAAAATATACACCCTCACTTTCTACAATGTTATAAAAATTGTATACACTCTAGGCATACTCTGTTTTAAAATAAATACTACCGCAATTTGTACTGTTATAAAAAATATACACCCTCTACATGTACTCTGTTTTAAAATAAATACACCCTCTATTTCTACACTGTTATAAAAGATATACACCCTTAATATGTATTCTGTTATAAAAAATATACTCTCTCTACCTGTACTCTGTTTTAAAATAAATACAACCTTTGTTTATACTCTGTTATAAAAAATATTCACCCTCACTTTGTACTCTGTTATAAAAAATATATACCCTCCAGGTGTACTCTGTTTGAAAATAAATACTACCTCTATTTGCACTCTGTTATAAAAAAGATACACCCTCAATTTTAACTGTGTTATAAAAAATATACACCCTCTGCATGTACTCTTTTTTAAAATAAATACACCCTCTATTTCTACACTGTTATAAAAAATATACATACTCAAATTGTACTCCGTTTAAAAAAATATACTACCTCTACATGTACTCGGTTTTAAAATAAAAACAAGCTATATATCTACTCAGTAATAAAAAATATACACCCCTAGTTTATACACTGTTATAAAAATTGTATACACTCTACGTGTACTCTGTTTTAAAATAAATACTACCTCTATTTGTACTCTGTTATAAAAAATATTCACCCTCTACATGTACTCTGTTTGAAAATAAATACACCCACTATTTCTACACTGTTATAAAAAATATACATCCACAATTTGTACTCTGTTTTAAAATAAATACACTCTCTATTTCTACTCAGATATAAAAAAAATACACCCTCATTTTGTACTCTGTTGTGAGCAATATACTCCTTTTACATGTACTCTGTTTTAACATAAATGCAACCCCCTATTTCTACTCCCTTATAAAAAGTATTCACTCTCATTTAGTACTCTGTTTTAAAATATATATACCCTCTATGTGTACTCTCTTTTAAAATAAATACTCTCTCTATTTCTACTCTGCTATAAAAAGCATACACAATCAAATTTTACTGTTATAAAAAATATACACCCTATACATGTACTGTGTTTTAAATAATATACACAACCAATTTGTACTCTGTTATAAAATATATACACCCTCTAAATGTACTCTGTTTTAAAATAAATACACCCTCTATTTCTACACTGTTATAAAACATATACATCCTCAAATTGTACTCTGTTATATAAAATATTCTCCCTCTACGTGTATTCTGTTTTAAAATAAAAACAACCTCTATATCTACTTGGTTATAAAAAATATACACCGACGCTTTTTCCACTGTTATAAAAAATATATACACTCTAGGTGTACTCTGTTTTAAAATAAATACTACCTCTATTTGTACTCTGTTTTAAAAAATATACAACCTCCTCCTGTACTCTATTTTAAAATAAATACACCCTCTATTTCTACACCATTATAAAAAATATACACCCTCAATTTGTACTCTGTTATAAAAAATATATTCCCTCCACCTGTACTCTGTTTTAAAAGAAATACAACCTCTATTTTTACTCTGTTATAAAAAATATACAGCCTGTACATGTACTCTGTTTTAAAATAAATACACTCTCTATTTCAATACGGTTATAAAAATATTCACACTCAATTTGTACTCTATTATAAAAAATATATACACTCTAGGTGTACTCTGTTTTATAAAAAATGCTACCTCTATTTGTACTCTGTCATAAAAAATATGCACAATCAATTTTTACTTCGTTATAAGAAATATAGATGTCCTCTGCATGTCCACTGTTTTAAAATAATACACCCCCAATTTCTACTCTGTTATAAAAAATATACACCCTCAATTTGTACTCTGTTATAAGTAATATATTCCCTTTACATGTACTCAGTTTTAAAATAAATACAAACTCTGTTTCTACTCTTTTATAAAAAATATTCACCCTCACTTTGTACTCTGTTATAAAATATATATATCTTCTAGGTGTACTCTGTTTTATAATAAATACTACCTCTATTTGTACTGTTATAAAAAATTTACACCCTCAATTTTTTTCTTTGTTATAAGAAATATACACCCTCTGCATATACTCTGTTTTAAAATAAATACTCTCTATTTCTACTCTGTTATAAAAAATATACACCCATATTTTAATCACTGTTATAAAAATATATGCACTCTACGTGCAGTCTGTTTTTAAAATAAATAGTACCTCTATTCATACTCTGTTATAAAAAATATACACCCTCTACCTGTACTCTGCTTAAAATAAATACTACCTCTGTTTGTACTCTGTTATAAAAAATACACACACTCAATTTGTACTGTGTTATAAAAATATACACCCTCTGCATGTACTCTTTTTTAAAATAACTACACCCTCTATTTCTACTGTTATAAAAAATATACATCCTCACTTTGTACTCGGTTATGAAAAATATACTCCTTTTACATGTACTCTGTTTTAACATTAATACAACCTCTATTTCTTCTCTGTTATAACAAATATTCATCCTCATTTAGTACTCTCTTTTAAAATATGTATGCCCTCTAACTGAACTTTCTTTTAAAATAAATATTATCTCTATTTGTACTCTGTTATAAAAAACCTACACCCTCAATTTTTACTATGTTATAAATTATATACACCCTAGACTTGTACTGTGTTAAATAATATACACAACCAATTTGTGCTCTGTTATAAAAAATATACACCCTCTAAATGTACTCTGTTTTAAAATAAATACACCCTCTATTTCTACACTATTTTAAAAACTATACATCCTAAGATTGTACTCTGTTATAAAAAAATATACTCCCTCTACTTTTACTCTGTTTTAAAATAAATACACCCTATATTTCTACTCTGTTATAAAAAATACACACCCTCGTTTAATACTCTGTTTGAAAATATATATACCCTCTAAGTGTACTCTGTTATAAACAAATCCTACCTCTATTTGTACTCTGTTATAAAAAACATACACCCTAAATTTTTACTATGTTATA
>JAZHEH010000073.1:0-11248 GCA_036589455.1 Ateles fusciceps
AAGGACCTAGAAATAGAAATTCCATTTGATCCAGCAATCCCATTACTGGGTATATATCCAAAAGACTATAAATCGTTCTACTATAAGGACACATGCACACGAATGTTCATTGCAGCACAGTTTACAATAGCAAAGACCTGGAACCAACCCAAATGCCCATCGATGATAGACTGGACAGGCAAAATGTGGCACATATACACCATGGAATATTATGCAGCCATCAAAAACGATGAGTTCGTGTCCTTTGTAGGGACATGGATGAACCTGGAAACCATCATTCTCAGCAAACTGACACAAGAACAGAAAATCAAACACCGCATGTTCTCACTCATAGGCGGGTGTTGAACAATGGGAACACATGGACACAGGGAGGGGGAGTATCACACACTGGGGTCTGTCGGGGGGGAGAAGGGGAGGGATAGTGGGGGGGTGGGGAGTTGGGGAGGGATAGCATGGGGAGAAATGCCAGATATAGGTGATGGGGAGGAAGGCAGCAAATCACACTGCCATATGTGTACCTATGCAACAATCTTCCATGTTCTTCACATGTACCCCCAAACCTAAAATGCAATAAAAAAAAAATAATAAAAAAAAAAAAAATAAAAAAAAAAAAGAATAATTGTCTGTATGCTCCAGCTGTCTGATGTAGGATTCATCTTCCATTCTTAGTTTCCCTGTGTTTTTTACACTCTTCTTTCAAGTTTCTCCCCCTAGACTCCATGGGGCTAATCTTTGTGCTCTCATTCTGTTCTCCAAGTGGAGTCGTTTTCTCTGTTTTTCCCTGGTGAGCTCCTATTTTGCCTCGTCTGTAAAGCCTTTCTTGTGCTAAAATATAACTTTTCATATATCAACTCTTAAACCACACATTGTATCATAATTGTCTATTACTTGTTTTTTGAGGCAGGAGATATGTATTTCTTTATATGTTGGTAATTCATAACTGTGTCTTTTAAATTAATGAATTGAGATAGGGAAGAGTCAGAATTTTACAAAATTGTATTTTATTTGTTATCAGTAGAATTATTATAAAACATTGGCTTTTTATAGATTTTTTTTTTTTATTTGAGACAGAGTCTTGCTCTTTGCCAGGCTGGAGTGCAGTGGCCCGATCTCGGCTCACTGCAACCTCCGTCTCCCAGATTCAAGTGATTCCCCTGCCTCAGCCTCCTGAGTAGCTGGGACCACAGGTGCGTGCCACCATGCCTGGCTAATGATTTTGTATTTTAGTAGAGACGGGGTTTCACCATGGCCAGGATGGTCTCGATCTCCTGACCTCATGATCTGCCTCCCCTCGACCTCCCAAAGTGCTGGGATTATAGGCGTGAGCCACTGCGCCCGGCCAGATTTTTTTAAAGTTGTGGCTCTGCATTACATATGAAGGAAGTAAAGAAAAATGAATATAAAAAATGGACCTCAAAATAATGTGATGACACCAATGTTTGAGAAGGCTAATTTAGTAACTCATGGTCTGCTGCAAGTAGATGATGACAGCGGGTTAAGTGAAATAGATGAGGATGAAAGGAGGTAAAATTTAAATGTTCTTTATTTCTCTGAGAAGGAACATTTGCAGTGGTTACTTTTTCTGGAAATAGAATAGTGTAGACTGCCAAAGCTAGAGGATACTCTAACTATATCCGTGCTGAGAGACCGATTATTCTGAGGGCTGGTGACTTTGACAAGGAGCAGTTTCAATAAATAATTGCTGTGGAACCCTGACTGTCGTGGATAAGCATAGACACCCCTTGAGGGAATATTTACTGGGAAAGACAGTAGAGAAATGGGTGATAACTGAAGAAGAATATGGAATTCAGGGACTTTTCTTTCTTTTTTATTTTAAAATAGAAGCTTTTAGAGTGTGTTTGTATGATGCTGGTAATGATCAGGAAAGAAGAACATGTTTATGAGATTTAATTTTGTTTGCATGTCTCAGTGTTTGAAAGCTCAGCTCATTATCTTTTATAGGCTTTTAGCAAACTAATTGTCCTTAAAATGTTTATTCATGTAGAGTTTTATGGTAAGAGTTTGTTCCTTCAGCATTGCTTCAGAAATGTAACATTAGTCTAACTGAGCAGGTAAATGTGAACTGAAATTTAAACTGTTACATATAGATTTTTTTAAATTGTGAAATAATAAACATGCAAACACTTAGGCCATACTGAACAGAATTTAAACATCCCTTGATGAACAGGTATGATTTGCTAAGGTACTCTAAAATGTCAGGCATATCAATTTTAGAGTTGTTTAGAGTCTGGGGAGAAGGGGAGGGTTTTGTTCAAGTACTTTAGAAAAGCTAATTGTTGACAGTCTATCACATATTATTACTTCTGGATTATAGAGTTTAAAAAAAATTTAATCAAGTTAACCCACGATGGATTCTGCAGTTCTAAAGTATCAAAACGCCATGTTTCCCCGGACCAGCATTGCCATGCCAGCATCAATACTCATAAATGTGTGCTCAATGAGTATTTATTTGTTAAATGCGTGAATAAATGGGTGAATACATGAATGAATGCCTGTTGATGAATTTCATTAAAAATGATTTTTAGTTTTTTGAAAGTAGGTTTCCAAACTTGCCTCTGTATAAAGTTTTTTTGTTAGAAAAAAATTGCAAGATTCTGAAATTATTATTTATAGTTGTAGTTAGAAATGGAATGACAGTTGGATTCATCTGCTGTCATATCTCTTTAAAACACTTGAAAATAAAGGTTACCTTCACAGCATCTCATGAAACCCATGTTTTTGAGGTAGAATTCTTGGGTTTGAGTGCTGGGTCTGCTACTGGCCAGCTGTATCGGCTGAGGAGAGTCATGGGGGCCTTTCTGTGCCTATTTTCTTTCCTTATAAAATACCTAATATGTTACCAGCCTCACAGTGTTACCAACCTCACATTGTTAAAAGGATTATATGAGTTTGACACATGGACAGTGCTTAGAATGATGCATAGTACCTGCATAGTAAGTCCAGAAAAAGCTAACTAATATCATCATTTAAAAAAGGATTTCCCTTATATAAGAATGTGAGTAATATTTTCCAAATAGGTTTTAGTGCCTGTAAACGCTTGTTTTTATTGAAAAGGACAACAATGAGAAGAACCTGATATATTTGTTTTTATCACATAATGCAGGTAACATGTTTTTTTCTTTTGGTTTTACTCTCAGAAAGCTCGACCTAAATTTAATTATTTGGGGTAGTAGTAAATTTCTTTATCCCTTAATGTCGATGTTTCTGTTTATAATTTAATGTCCGTTGCAGAAAATTACTGTATTTTGCATTACCTGTAAAAACAAAAAAAAATTACCTATGCACTTGATGAATAGCAGAAGTAATACAAATGCAGATATTTTATATGATAAAACAATAATATTAGACATTCTTTATATTTTACATCTTTGCTATTTTTCTAAAAGGAATTGTTTCTTTTTCAGGGCTGAAAATAAAACATCTACTGAAAAGAACAAGGTATTGTAAAAAAGTAAATGATCTAAAATACTATTTTGAAAAAACATGTTCTAAAAGGTAAGATGGAAAAAACGAATGTTTTGTTATAAAGCTGTTTGCTTAGAAAAAGTGATTAAAAAACAGCTGTTGATAACTGTACCTTCTAAGAACAATCTGTTTCTTTAAGAAGTACCTGTGTTTTTGCTCATACAAAAAAAAAAAAAAATGAAGAAATACCGCTTCTGTACATTTAGCATATGTTGTAAATCTTTCTAGGACATTATGAAACAGTATTATTTATCTTATAGGTCAAAAACCAGATACATTCTGGGACTGACTTTGCTGACTCAGTGCAACCATCTGAAACAGCCTCAGAATGCGAGTTGTCTCACTCTACTTACGAGAATTTTATATTGCTGATTGAACAACTGAAAAGGCAGTGTAAAGGTAGGACCATTGCATAAATGCAAGACCTTTTGATGTATCCTGTAGTAATGTGTATATACATTGCTGAGAACTGATGCATGATAGTGCAGCTCGTCTCAGAAATATGCTCAATGTTAAAATAAAAGAGAACAAATGTATACTGTACACCAAAGAGCTATGATAACTCCACTGTACTTTTCTCGGTGTGGATGGCACTCCCAGTCTTTTTGTTGGCTCTATTTCTCTCCTATGCCTTCCCCCAATGTCAGGTTACCATTTTTTCCCCACCTGGAATGCTGCAGGAATCTTTGGAATCCTAGAACTCTTTTCCCTAATACCCTACTTCCTAAAACCATGGTCTACTCTGCAATCATAATGATATGTTTTTAAAAATTCGGATCTGATCATGTTATTCCTTTGCTTATAACTCAGCTGCTACTACTCATTGCTATAAGGTTAGAGATCTGAAGCCTCTAGCTTTATCCTGCACCATTTTTACCCTTCTCTTTCTCTGTGTTCCACCCAGTGTCTTAGATGATTGTTCCAGCAGTCGATAGTTTCAGTGAGGTATAACTGACACACTTATAGACTGCACATATATAAGATGTACAGTTGCATGGACATGTGAAACCATCACCATAATCGAGAGAGTTAACATGTTGATCATCCATAAAAGTCTTTTCCTGTCCCTTTGTATTCCTTTATTAAGAAACTGCTGAATTGTTTCCCAAGGTATTTGAATTGATTTTGAATTCCAACCAGAGGTATATGACATTTCTTGTCGTTCTGTAGCATCACAAGATCTTATTATGACTGTTTTTTTAATTTTGAAATTTCGGCCATTATAATGGATATGTATTCATATCCTTATGGTTTTAATGTGCATTACTCTAAGGACTAATAGTGTTGAACATCCTGTATGAGCTTATTTGCTACCTGTATATCTTCTTTAGTGAACTGTCTTTTCCAGTCGGGGTAGCATATGAGCATTTAAAATTGAGATTTGAGTCAATCAGCTTTTTTACATACACCAAAGGTTGTCAGACCTTTTCATTTTCAAACTGTTATCTTACTAATCATAGTAAACATTTTAAACTTGTGGCCAAATGGTCTCTGTCACAGCCAATCAACTCTGCCGTTGTAGTATGAGACCAGCCGTCGACAATACATATGTTAAAAAGCACAGCTGTAACTGTTCCAGATGGCCAAATGGGAACAGCTCTGGAGTGCAGTTCCCAGTGAGAACGCAGAGGCTGCCGCAGGTGATGAGTTCGTGTCCTTTGTAGGGACACGGATGAATCTGGAAACCATCATTCTCAGTAAACTGACACAAGAACAGAAAATCAAACACCACATGTTCTCATAGGCAGATGTTGAACAATGAGAACACATGGACACGGAGGGGAGCAACACATTCTGGGGTCTGTTGGAGGGGAGTAGGAGAGGGACAGTGCGGGTAGAGAGGTTGGGGGAGGGATAACCTGGGGAGAAATCCCAGATATAGGTGACGGGGTGGGGGGTGGAGGCAGCAGACCACATTGTATTCCCATGGTGTATATGTGCCACATTTTCTTTATCGAGTCTATCGTTGATGGGCATTTGGGTTGGTTCAAGGTCTTTGCTATCATAAACAGTGCCGCAGTGAACATACATGTGCATGTGTCTTTATAATAGAACGATTTATAATCCTTTGGATATATACCCAGTAATGGGATTGCTGGGTCAAATGGAATTTTTGTTTCTAGGTCCTTGAGGAAGCGCCACACTGTCTTCCATAATGGTTGAACTAATTTACACTCCCACCAACAGTGTAAAAGTGTTCCTATTTCTCCACATCCTCTCCAGCATCTGTTGTCTCCAGATTTTTTAATGATCGTCATTCTAAGTAGCATGAGATGGTATCTCAACGTGGTTTTGATTTGCATTTCTCTAATGACTAGTGATCATGAGCATTTTTTCATAGGTTTATTGGCCTCATATATGCCTTCTTTTGAAAAAGGTCTGTTCATATCCCTTGCCCACTTTTAAATGGGTTTGCTTTTTTCTTGTCAATCTGTTTTAGTTCTTTGTAGATTCTGGATATTGGCCCTTTGTCAGATGGTAGATTGCAAAAACTTTTTCCCATTCCGTTGGTGGCTGGTTCACTGTAATCATTGTTTTTTTTTGCTGTGTAGAGCTCTGGGGTTTAATTAGATCCCATTTGTCTATTTTAGCTTTTGTTGCCAATGCTTCTGGTATTTTAGTCATGAAGTCCTTGCCTATGCCTATGTCCTGAATGGTTTTGCCTAGATTTTCTTCTAGGGTTTTTATGGTGTTAGGTCTTATGTTTAAGTCTTTAATCCATCTGGAGTTAATTTTATTATAAAGTGTCAGGAAAGGATCCAGTTTCTGCTTTCTGCACATGGGTAGCCAGTTTTCCCAACACCATTTATTAAACAGGAAATCCTTTCCCCATTGCTTGTTTTTGTTAGGTTTGTCAAAGATCAGATGGTTGTAGATGTGTGGCGTTGCCTACCAGGCCTCTGTTCTGTTTCATTGGTCTATATCTCTGTTTTGGTACCAGTACCGTGCTGTTTTGATTACTGTAGCCTTGTAGTGTAGTTTGAAGTCAGGTAGCATGATGCCTCCAGCTTTGTTCTTTTTGCTTAGAAATGACTTGGCTATGCGGGCTCTCTTTTGGTTCCATATGAAGTTTAAGGTGGTTTTTTCCAGTTCTGTGAAGAGGATCATAGGTAGCTTGATGGGGATAGCATTGAATCTATAAATTACTTTGGGCAGTATGGACATTTTTGCAATATTGATTCTTCCTAACCATAAGCATGGAATGTTTTTCCATCTGTTTGTGTCTTCTCTTATTTCCCTGAGCAGTGGTTCGTAGTTCTCCTTGAAGACATCCTTTACATCCTTTGTTAGCTGTATTCCTAGGTATTTTATTCTCTTTGTAGCCATTGTGAATTACAGTTTGTTCTTGATTTGGCTCTCTGTTTGTCTGTTATTGGTGTATAGGAATGCTTGTGATTTCTGCACATTGATTTTGTATCCTGAGACTTTGCTGAAGAAGCTTATCAGTAAGGAGATTTTGGGCTGAGATGATGGGGTCTTCTAAATATACAATCACGTCGTCTGCAAATAGAGACAATATGACTTCCTCGTTTCCTAATTGAATATCCTTTATTTCTTTTTCTTGCCTGATTGCTCTGGCTAGAACTTCCAATACTCTATTGAATAGGAGTGGTGAGAGAGGGCATCCTTGTCTAGTGCTAGATTTCAAAGAGAATGCTTCCAGTTTTGCCCATTCAGTATGATATTGGCTGTGGGTTTGTCATAAATAGCTTTTATTATTTTGAGATATGTTCCATCGATACCTAGTTTATTCAGAGTTTTTACAGTAAGGACTGTTGAATTTTGTTGAAGGCCTTCTCTGCATCTATTGAGATAATCATGTGGTTTTTGTCTTTGGTTCTGTTTATGTGGTGAATTACGTTTATAGATTTGAGTATGTTGAACCAGCCTTGCATCCCCGGGATGAAGCCTACTTGATCATGGTGGATAACCTTTTTGATGTGCTGCTGCAATCGGTTTGCCAGTATTTTATTGACAATTTTTGCTTCTGTGTTCATCACGGATATTGGGCTGAAGTTTTCTTTTCGTGCTAAGTCTCTGCCAGGTTTTGGTATCAGGATGATGTTGGTCTCATAAAATGATTTTGGAAGGATTCCTTCTTTTTGGATTATTTGGAATAGTTTGAGAAGGAGTGGTACTAGCTCCTCTTTGTACGTCTGGTAGAATTCAGCTGTGAACCCATCTGGACCTGGGCTTTTTTTGGTTGGTAGGCTATTAATTGCTGCCTCAACTTCTGCCCTTGTTATTGGTCTATTCAGGGTTTCGACTTCTTCCTGGTTTAGACCTGGGAGGGTGCAAGTGTCCAGGAATTTATCCATTTCTTCCAGGTTTACTGGTTTATGTGCATAGAGTTGTTTGTAGTAATCTCTGATGGTAGTTTGTATTTCTGTGGAATTGGTGGTGATATCCCCTTTATCGTTTTTTATTGCATCTGTTTGATTATTCTCTCTTTTCTTTTTTATTAATCTGGCTAGTGGTCCATCTATTTTGTTGATCTTTTAAAAAAAACTAGCTCCTGGATTTATTAATTTTGACACTCCATTTTCAGTTGTTCAATCAGCAATATAAAATTGCCATGTATGTACCTGTGCAACAATCCTGCATGTTCTGCACATGTACCCCAGAACCTAAAGTGCAATAAAATACATTTAAAAAGAAAAAAAGCACAGCTGCATTCCAATAAAACTTTATTTGCAAAAATAAGAAGCTTCCCCCACAGGTTGGATTTTACCCGTCCCTGTTATGTGATCATGATAGTGAATAAAGACAGTTTGACTTCTTCCTTTCAACCCAGATAGCTTTTATTTCCTTTTGTTGCCTAACTGCACTGGCTTCAGTACAATGCTGCTCAAATAGTGAAAGGAGACATTCCTGTGTTCCTGATCTTACAGGGAAAGCATTGAGTTTTTCATCATGATGCATGTTAGTTGTAGGTTTATCAGAGATGCTCTTTATCATGCTGATGGCCTTCCCTTGTATTCTTTAGTTACTAAGAGGAATTTTTTTTAAATCAGGAATGAATGTTGTATTTTATCAAATGCCTGTATCTACTGCGATGGTCATATGGTTCTTCTCTTTTAGTTTGTTAATGTGGTGAATAACTGATACTTTAATGTCAAACCAACCCTGTGTTTTTGGGATCAACCTCACTTGTTTATGATGTATTATCCTTCTAATATATTTGATTTTCCAAACTTTTATTTAGAAATTTTTAGAAGACTCTCTTTTAGAGTAGTTTTAGCTTCACAGCAAAACTGAAAGTAAGGCACAAAGATTATCCCTGTACTACCTGCCCCTACACGTTCGTAGCCTCCACAGTTATGAGTCTCCCTTACCAGAGTGGTGCAGTTGATCTCATTGATGATCCTGAACTGACATATCATAATCACCCAAAGTCCATAGTTTATATTAGAGTTCAGTCTTGGCGTCTTAATTGCTGTGAATTTAGACAAAGATATAAGGACATGTATTTATCATTGTAGTATTATCCAAAGTAGTTTAAGAGTTTTAAAACTCCTTTGTGCTTCATCTGTTCATCTTTTCCCACCTTCCCCAACTCCTGGCTACCACTGATTTTTTTTTTTTTTTTTTACTGTCTATAGTTTTGCCTTTTCTAAAATGTCATATAGTTGGTATGATACAATGTGCAGCCTTTAGACTGCATATTTCACTTGGTAATTTGCCTTTGTGGTTCCTTCATGTCTTCTCATGACATGATAGCTCATTATTCATGGCTGTACCAGAGGTGGTTCTGTCACCTAAAGGAGGGTATCTTGGTTTCTTTGGAAATTGGTTAAATTTTTATGTCCACGTTCATGAGGGAGTTTTCCTTTTTGTAATATCATTGTCAGATTTTGGTTCAGGGTAATGCTAGAGTGACAGGATGAGTTGTATTTCTCCTTTTTTTTTTTTTTTTTTTTTTTTGAGGGCTAGGGGGAGAGGCCATGTAAAATTGTTGTATTACTTATTAAATATTTGGTAGAATTCACCAGAACCTAGCTATCTGGGCCTGGAGTTTTCTTTCTAGGAAGGCTTTACTTATGCTTTATTTTCTTTATAGATACAGGACAGTTCAGCTTATTCCTTCTTGATTGAACTGTGATAGGTGATAGTTTTTATTTTTCAAGGAAAGTGTCCGTTTCATCAAAGTTGTCATGTTTAGTCACATAAAGCTGATCTTATTATATTGCTATTCTTTTAGTATCTGTAGAATCTATAAAATGTCGTATTACTGTGTTTCTGAAATTAGTAATTTGCATCTTCTTTTTTATGATCAACCTGACTAGATAGTTTTCTCACTTTTTTTGACCTCCTCAAAGTGTTTGGTTTTATTGATTTTTTTTCCTATTGTTTTTCTGTTTTATTGGTTTCATCTTTGATGTTATGGCCTGTTCGGCCTGCTATAACAAAATACTCTAGACTGGGTGGCTTATAAACAACAGAAATAGATTCTCACAGGAGTCCAACATCCAGGTGATGGCAGATTTGGTGTCCGATGAGGGACCAATTCTGGGTTCATAGATCCCTTTTTGCCCCCTGTGTCCTCACATGGCAGAATGGGTAAATGAGCCCCTCTGGGGTCTATTATATAAGGGCACTAATCGAATTCATGAGGGCTAAACTCACATGAGCTAATTACCTCCACAAAGTCCCACCTTCTGATAACATCACCTCTGTGATTAAGTTTCAGCATAAACTTAATAACATAAACTTAAGTTCTGGGAAGATGCAAATGTCAACCATGGCAGATGTTTATTATGTCATTTCCTCTGCTTGCTTTAGGTTTAATTTGTTCTTTTTTAGTTTCTTTTCCTTCTTCTTGTTTTTTTTTTTTTTTTTTTGGTTGTTTAAGGTAGAAGTCAAGACCATTGACTTGAAAGTCTTCTAATATAGACATTAAGTGCTAAAAAAATTTTAAGTACTGTTGTAGCTATGTTCCACAGATGTTGATACATAGAATTTTCATTTTCATTCCATTCACAATACTCTAATTTCTCTTTGCATCATGTCTTTGACCCAGGGTTATTTAGATGTGTGTTACTTTGTTTTAAAATATTTGAATATTTGGATGAGATATTTTGTTACTGATTCTGATTTGATTGCTTTGTGCTCAGGGAACATACTTTGTGTGACTTGAATCCTTCTGACTTAGTTCTTTTTGCTAAGCTTGATTGCAGAACCTAGAATGTGGTGTGTTTTGGAAAGTGCTCCCTGAGTACTAGAGAAGCGTGGTGGTGTTCAAGGCTACCCCCTTCTTGCTGATTTGCTGCTCCCTGGTTTTATCACTTACTGAGTAATATTCAAATATCAGACTGTACTTGTGAATTTGTCTATTTGTTGTATTAATTTTTACCTCATATTTTGAAGCTGTTGTTAGGTATACAGTCAGCTTAAGATTGTATGTTCTTGATTAACTGAACTTTTAAAAGTCATGAGGAAATGGCTGTTTATAGCTGGTAAATACTTTTGCTGTGAAATCTACTTTGGTATTAACATAGCCATTTCTTCTCAGGCTTCTTTTGTCGACTCTTAACCTGGTATATCTTTTTCCGTCCTTCTGAACAATTTGTGTTTTAAATTTAAAGTATTTTCTTCTTTCTTTCTTTTTTTTTTTTTTTGAGACCGAGCCTCGCTCTGTTGCCTGGGCTGGAGTGCAGATGGCGTGGCGTCGGCTTCCTGCAACCTCTGCCTCCCGGGTTCAAGCGATTCTCCTGCCTCAGCCTCCTGAGTAGCTGGAGCTTACAGTTGCATGCCACCACAC
>JAZHEH010000732.1:0-202500 GCA_036589455.1 Ateles fusciceps
AGTTACTTGGGAGGCTGAGGCAGGAGATCGCTTGAACCTGGGAGGCAGAGGTTGCAGAGCAATACGCAACTGAGTCCAGTGTAATGCATAACACCACCATTGCTTGACCAACTGCATGAGAGCTGGGTGAGGCTTTTCACTATCAGATATCCCCCATTTCCCTCACTAATTACATGCCACAGCAGAGGCAGACATAATCCCAATCCCTTCTGGAACATAATCCCTTTGGTTTGAGAAGAATGTCCCCATCCCCCCACAGTGGCCACTGCAAGCCCCACCCAAAGAGAGTCTGAGTCCAGACCCACCTAACACTGCCCCAACCTGACAGTATTTCTCTACCTGCCCTAGGAGCCACATATGAAAGATATACACTCTTGGGAGCTTTATGGCCTCACCCATCACCTGAGAAACCAGAATTACTACTGGTCCATTTAAGAAAAGCTTATATTCCACTGGTACTATAGCATCTGCTGTTGTCTGGAAAGTGTCACCTCCTGGCTAAAGACAAACCAACTCAGGCCATAACAGCAACTCATGACAAAATAACCCTGCTCCCAGGAAGGAGAAAACAACAGCGATTACCACTTACTGCAACATCTTGGCTAACCAGAGGTCCTGAGTATGTAAACATGACAACTTCACTAGTAGGATAGCCAGCATCCAGGAAAGCCAGCACACTAACATATTTACAACTAAGGATTCTCATAGTCTAATTTACTCTCCTGTTACTTCCACAAGCTCAGTTTCTGGTATAAACAGCTGGAGACCTGAAGATGGATCACATCGCAAGACTATACAGACATTCTCTAGCACCAGCAGGAGCCAGGTAGCCCTGCTTGGTGGCTAGACCTAGAAAAGCAATAATCATCATTGCAAGTCTGGCTCGCAGGAAGCCCCACCCCTAGGGGAAGTGGAGAGCACCACATCAAGGGATAATCTCATGGGACAAAAGAATCTGAACAGCAGGCCTTGAGTTCCAGATCTTTCCACCAGTAGGTAATTCACCAGGCAGAGACACAATTGCAGTTCCTGGAACAGAAGGGAAAGCCTGCACCTAAACCACAGAAGTCAGGAGCCTCTGTGATTGTGAAAGGCTATGGAGAAGGGGTACTCTATCCCTTCTGGCAATCCACTGCAGGCACAGCTGGGACTTCCCTAACTAAGATTGCAGCATGGAGGCAGCCACAGACAGCTTTACTGGAACAATCCATGGTGAGTGCAGCCCCACAGGAGAAACACATTTCAGATTTAGGCCACATGAGACACAGAGTCATAATTCCTCCCCACTTGGAACATCAGCATTTTTGTACATGAAAAGAGGTTCCTGTCTCATCTAAATAGCTGAAACACTAGAACAGGAATAAGGCTGTGAGGTGAATAGCTTCTCCTGCTGACCTGGCAGGGAAGCTGAGGTAGTTCACACTCTTCATCCTGATAAAACTTCAGCACATTTAACTAAGAGCTCCCCTAGTCAAAATTATCAAGGCTGGGACCTCAGCCCATCATTGAGTATTACATCTACTCACCTTCCTTAGGTACAGCTGGTGCCCCCTCAGGGTTATCACTCTGATTTTCCTAAAACCTGAATCATCAGCTCAGTAAATAAAACACTGGGAAAAAATTAAGTAAATAAATGCAGAATATACTACAAGAGAATGAAATAAGTGTCAAGAGATCCTTGCCATCTCAACCTCATAAAAGAGAGTAAAACTCACCCATACAGCAAGAATATAACTACTTCAACCAGCATCAGGGAAAATCAGTGCAAAAAGACTCTCTGTAACTAAGAATTTCATACAGAGTCTTCACCTCTACAAGCACCAAGAATCAAATTAGGCAAAATTTAACATTAAAATCTGATTTATAACAGGGAAAACAGAAAAACAAAAACAAAAAAACCACAAGCAATAAAAAATTAATTCAACAATCTTAAGAAATAGTCTACCAAAATGAGACCAAAAAAAAAAAGTAATTCTGCTAACACGGCTAAATAGGGTATTATAACACTCGCAAAACATAACACAAGCTCCTCAGCAGTAGATCCAAACCAAGAAAAAATTTCTGCATTGCCAAGATAAAGAATTTAGAACGTTAACTATTAAGCTACTAAGGAGATACCAGAGAAAAGTGAAAACCAACTTGAAAAAATTAAAAAAATACAGTCTCTCAATAAAAAAATTCTACAGAGAAGTACATATTATTTAAAAATTCATGATTTCTGGAAATAAAAGACACAGAGAAATACAAAATTCACCGGATGATTTCAACAATAGACTAGAACAAGCAGAAGTGAGAACTTCAGAACTTAGAGACAAGAATTTCAAATTAACTCAATCACAAAAAGATCAAATAAATAAATAAATAAATAAAATCTTCAAAAAATTTGGGATTAGTTTAAATGACCAAAGTTAAAAATAATTGGTGTTCCTAAAAAAATAAGTGAAATCTAGGAGTTTAGAAAACTTATTTGAGGAAATAATTGAAGGAAACTTCTAGCTATCTAGACATTCAAATACAAGAAGCTCAAAGATCTCCTGAAAAATTTATCATGCAAAGATTATCACATAGGCACATAGTCATCAGTTTATCTAAAGTCAAGATAAATAAATGAATTCTAAAATCTTTGAGGCAAAAGAACCAAATAGCCTATAAAAGAAAAGCCAATCCGATTAACAGCTGATATCTCAGCAGACACCTTACAAACCAGAAGAGACTGGAGTCCTATATATAGCCTCCTGGAACAAAATAACTGTCAGCCAAGAATTTTGTATCTACTAAAATTAAACTAGAAATACACCAAAAATAGAACCTCCCTGAAGGATAAATCTCACAGGGTCTATAAATAATAACATAATGAAAAACACAAGTTACTCAGGCAAAAACTTTTGCTGTTGTTTGTTTTTGTTACATTTGTTTTTGGGTTATTTGTCATAAACTCATAACTTAAGCCAACATCTAAAAGTTTTTCTGATGTTATTTTTGAGAATTTTTATGGTTTCAGGTCTTAGACGTAAGTCTTTGATTTATCTTGAGTTGATTTTTTTTATAAGGTGAGAGATGAGGAAGCAGTTTTATTATTTTACATGTAGCTTGCTAATTATCTCAGCACTATTTGTTGAATAGAATGTCCTTTTTCCAGTTTATATTTGTGTTTGCTTTTTCAAAGATCAGTTGGCTGCAAGAATTTGGCTTTACTTCTGGGTTCTCTATTCTGTTCCATTATTCTACATGCCTATTTTTATACCACTACCATGCTGTTTTGGTAGCTATAGCCTTGTATTATAGTTTGAAATTGGGTAATTTGATGCCTGCAAGTTTGTTCTTTCTGATTAGTTTTGCATTTGCTATGTGGGGCTCCTTTTTGGTTTCATATGAATTGTATTTTATTTATTTTTTATTTTTTACTTTTTGTGGAGAATGGTGATGGTAATTTGACGAGAATTACAGTAAATCTATTCATTGCTTTTAGCAGTATGGTCAGTTTCACAATATTGATACTACCTATCTATGACAATGGAATGTGTTTCTATTTGTTTGTGTCATTGATAACTTTTTTTCAGCAGCGTTTTGTAAGTTTTCCTTGTAAAAATCCTTCACCTCCTTTGTTAGGTATATTCCTAAGTATGTATTGTTTTTCTAGTTGTTCTAAAAGGGATTGAGTTCTCTATTTGTTTCTCAGCTTGGTTATCGTTGGCATAAAGCAGTACTACTGATTTGTGTACAATGATTTGGTATTCTGAAACTTTATATAATTCATTTATCAGTTCTAGGAGCTTTTTAACTGACTCTAGTGTTCTCCTAGGTATGCTATCATATTATCAGTGAACAGCCACAGTTTGACTTTCCCTATGCCAATTTAGATAATCTTTCTTTCTTCTCTTTCTTTCTCTCTCTCTCTCTCTCTCTCTTTCTTTCTTTCTTTCATTCTTTCTTTTGTGTGATAGCTCGGGCTAGGGCATCAAGTACTATATCGAATAGAAGTGGTGAAAATGGGCATCCTTGTCTTGTTGCAGTTCTTAGGGGGAATGCTTTCAACATTTCCTCATTCATTATAATGTTGGCGGTCAGTTTGACATAGATCACTTTTATTGCCTTGAAGTATATCCCTTCTATGCCAATTTTGCTAGGGTTTTAATCATGAAGAGATGATGGGTTTTGTCAAATGATTTTTCTTCATCTATTGAGATAATCATATAATTTTTGTTTTCAATTATTTTTATGTTATGTATCACACTTATTGACTTGAATATGTTAAACTACCCCTGTAGCATATACCTAATCATAGTGTATTATCTTTTTGATATGCTGTTGAATTGGGTTAGCTAGTATTTTGTTGAGGATTTTTGCATCCATGTTTATCAGGGGTATTGGTCTCTACACGCTGGATTGAAGAAGAAACCTTAAGTTCTCCTAACACACCTACTCCATTATCTCTGAATCCTCTGTCTCTCCCAAAGCACAGTATTAATCTCTGAAGTTCTCTTATCTACCTAAAGTCCAGACCTGCCAAAGAATAAAATCATTACCTCCGGTTTTCTGCTAAGTTTCATTCATGGAACTCAAATCATGAGAAGGAAGACTGAAACCTGTCCAACACTCCAGGATAGACTTTTGTCACAAACTATTGTCTGTCCTGTGAGTTCAACAGCATCTGTCTTGGGCCACTGTATGATCTTCTATCCCAGTGAATTACCATAAGAATTACTTACTACTCCTCTAAAATTACTACTTCTCCTAAATTCCCTACTTTCCTTTCCCCTTAAGAATAAGTGCATATGACCATCTGAACCACATTATGTGGCTAGGTAATCACTTTGTGATTTTCTACTCATTCTAATTAATACGTTTGTATGCCTCTTCTCTTATTAATCTGTTTTTTATCAGTTAATTTTCAGTGAAGTCTTTATACAATGAAGGGGAATTTCTTTTTTGACTCCTACAAATATTATCTACCTATAATGTCTAATACAGTAGCAACTTGACATACATGGGTATTAAACCCTTGAGATGTGGCTAGTACAATTTGAGGGATTAAATTATATGTAATATTAAATTAAGTTTAATAGTCATATGTAGCTAGTGGCTATCAAATTGGGCAGTGCATAGCTAGAAACTATGTCCTTAACCGGTAAGCTATACTCTATATTGATTTTTTTATGGGTCAAGTATTAGGCAAAATAGTCTACATGCATTATATCCTTTGTTTCTAATGGCAATACTGTCAGAGTAAGTACCATGATTTTATTTTTATTTTATTTTTCAGAAATAAATGAGGCTCAAAGAGGTTACCTAACTAATCTAAGGTCACAAAGAAAATAAGTGGAGAAGCCAGAATGAGAAACTAAATGACCCAAAAATCTTTCTTTTTTGCCATACCACACTAACATAAAAAGGCAATGTATAGTCCCTCTCCTGAAGGGGCTTACACAACAACTAATCAAACAAAAGAAAATACATTATATTTGTGGAAATATTACATTTTAATGCAAATCATTATGTAACCAAAAACTGAATTACATGACACAAACTAACTACTCATGCAAAATAGTGAGTAAAGTGGGCTAGACTAAGTGAAGATGTGCTTGCTAAAGGATATGACACTTGATCTCAAGAGAATTTGGATAGAAAGGAGAGAAGCAAGCATTCTAGACCTGAGATAAAGCATTAGCAACCACATAGAAGCAAATGTTTCCCCTCCTGAGATTATTTTAGTAGATGTAAAACCTAACCTAACCTGGATTAAGTGAAATATTTATGTTTAGGAAAACTAGCTGATAAGCCTGGACAGATTAGATGAAATATAATTCTGAAGGATACTGAAAGTCGTATTGAGAAGCACAAATTTTATCTCCAAGGAACTTGAAATTAAGAGTGAAAGTATTTGTTGGGAGTAACAGCTAGGAAATATGAGAAGTCCACTAAAGGCTTATATTGAGTTTCTGGAATTCACAGGGACTCTGCCTAATCATCTCTATAAAGATTAGTCCAGCACGGCAATCATCACCACAACCTATCCAATGAAGTTCTAAAGGAAATCAAAGCTTCTCCATTTAACACAATATCCACATCAGTTATGCCAAAACCAGTTTGACAATGAGGCTTTCTTTATATGTTTGAAACATTCTCTGTCCCAAGAGTTTGTAGTAAATATATGCCTGTTTTGCATGAGTAGAAGTTAAAAGTTGTATAATTACATATTGCATATCAAAAAAAAAATCATCAGAAAAATTATGACCAATGTATCCAACCCCCCAAAAACTAGTTTAAAAGGAAATTGAAAAAAGGTTAGAAGAAAACTATGATTGCTCTTAGAAGACGAAAGGAAAGTGGAGTGAAAACATGATTGTGTGATTTGGGGGAGACTTATTTAGGCAAAGGTAGACAAATGATTATGACTTTAAATAATAGGTCACAGTCTCAGGAAGTTAACTTTGTGCATAATCTACAAAGCGAGAAGAAAAGGTATTTTGTCTAATCTTTTTTAAAAAGTGAAAGAAACAAATCAAAATGAAAATCATCTTAGACTTGAAACTCCTCAAAGTATAAGCAAATATAATTTATATGTAATAGCAATTCTTGATTTGGTTTAGCTCAAACCACACTTACTAGATTGGCAATATCTGGAAAATGTGGAAGAGTTAAACAGCAATATTTCTTACCTGAGTTTTGATTAGGGGATAGAAAACCGAAGCTGTAGATTGTCAGCAAAGGCAGTCACAGATGTTTCTGGGAAGTGAATGACATATTTGAGTGGGTTAGTGTTATGGAAGCAAAAAATAGAGGGAAAATTGAAAGTGCCCAGAGGTAAATGGATGTATCCCTCATAGGCTACACATGCCATCCATAAATAATTACATTCGAGGCTACTTAGTGGTAGATTTTAAAGGCCACTATAAAAGAAAGAGAAATACAGAACATAATCAATCAGGCAGAAAGAGCATATACAGGTTATAATATATTAAATTGAGGAACCAGCTGCAATGATAGTGTGATGAAGTCTAAGGAAGCACAAAAAGCTATTTTTAAAAGACACAAAGCAAACAATGAAAACAAAATCACAAAAGTATGAGATTAGGAATAGAAAAATTTTCAGAACCTGAATATCCGCATCAGGGAGTACAAGAAGAAAGACTAATTCACAGCTTCTATTTATTGTCAAGTAAGTTAAGACTAGAAAAATGAAATTGGTTTCTTTCTCAGTATTAAGAGAAGAAGAAAAGAAGGGAAGAGAGATAGAAAAATAAGAAAGGGACTATCCATGATCTTGCTTTACTCAAATAGAAGGATGATATTTGAGAGATATATCATGCCAACAAAGACAAATGAGCTTAGTACAAAATATACTAAAGGTGAGACTTGTTGGAAACAACAATTCTTTGCTGTTTCTGCAGAGGAAAGACACACTTCTACCACATTCTGTTTAATCATTGTCAATAGAGTCTCTTTCCTCTATACAAAATAGGAGCCAAATTCTAGGCTCCTCCAAGTAAAGCCTGGGCTTCTAGGACTTCATAAAATTTTCATTTTCACTTTAATGGGGAGACTCAATAAGTAAAGCCACGTTTTTTGTCTCCAGGGTATCACTATGAAATTCTCAGCTTTTGTAATCTGTCTTGTAGATTGCCTCACTGGAATTTTTGAAAATTTTAGTAATCTGGTACCTTGATCCACAATATTCAAAGACAGTAGTTTTGTCAAGACACACCACCTATTATTTGCATTTCACTGCTGTATCCCCCCCCAACACCAGTTTGATGAAAGCTATTATTTTATCCTTAAAATAAATAGTTACAAAAACTCAAATGATCGTTTTCTTTTTTCTTTTTCTTTTTTGAGACAGAGTCTTGCTCTGTCACCCAGACTGGAGTGTAGTGTCATGATCTCAGCTCACTACAACATTTGCCTCCCAGGTTCAAGCAATTCTCCTGCCTCAGCCTCCTGAGTAGCTGGGATTACAGTTGTCCACCACCACACCTGACTAATTTTGTGTGTGTGTGTGTGTGTGTGTGTGTGTGTGTATTCAGTAGAGACAGGGTTTCATCATGTTGGCCAGGGTTGTTTCAAACTCCTGACTTCAATTGATCCACACACCTTGGTCTCCCAAAGTGTTAGGATTAAAGGCATGAGCCACCATGCCCAGCCCAAATGATCATTTTCAGGTAGCAATTACTCTGCCAGACTTAGGTCTGAGGTAAGTTTTATTTTATAGCTAAGTGAATATTTTACTGTGGGTCTCTGGCTATACATAACATGTTGTGTGTTTTCATTTCTGATGTTCAGAAATGTTTTCATTTTCAGCCTAGACAAAGATCAAGCTGAATGACACCTTAATAGGAAACTCCCATGTCACTAATTTCTAGAAGAGTTCAGCAAAGTGATTTCCCACATGAAGCTCTGTACTGCCACCTACTTCATTCTGTATTTAATTCTCCCCCACTGCAGCTTCCTGCTGTCTCAACTTTACAACTGCTTACATTCTATTAGGTCTTTGTTTCATTTGTAAGAAGTCCTCCTCAGTTCTCTTCCTTCACCACTCTTGTGCATAAATGCACCAGAGATTTTATAGCCATCTGATTCCCTTTCATTCTATATGCTCTAAATTTGGCTTCACCCACTCGTTCAATAGAAATCTACTCGAATCTTATTTTAGTACCACATACTTATATTTGTTGCCAGGCACACAATAGTGAGAAAGACAAACTAGGATAATCATATGTTCCAATGAAGGTAGAACAATACACAAGTAAGCATATTAAAATATTTGAGTGCAATATGCAATATGAAAAAATATAATGCATAATATAATATGAAGCAGTGGAAGACAATTTAAGAGAGTGGCCAAAAAAAGGGTTGTCTAAGGGAATGACATTTCAGTTATGACTTAGAGAAAAAAGAACCAGCCACATCAATTCTCCTTTGAATATATAGATACATATGTGTTACACATCATCATTCCAAATATATCTAGATTTAGGAAATTATTGTTTTAATATTGGACTACGAAATTTGCAGATCAGGTATGGACTGTTTACTTATAAAAATATTGGCATAAAATTTAAACTATATTCCTACCATTTTATCCTAATGCTGCTAAGACCCTTGTGACTCTTAACACTTAATACACCTCAAGTAACTTGTTTTCCAGTCCTACCCCCTGACTCTTATTGGCCTGGTAATTTTCACAAACTCTTAAATTTTCTTAACTTTATTATTTAAAATAAGAAGATTAACTTACATGTTTATTTGGATTTAATCAGTCAGAAATTCTACAATTGAGATGTTTACTCATGGGCTGAGGGTAACTACTCTAAGGAGCACCAGAGAATCAGTATAATATCACAATGAGAGGAGAACTAAAGATACAAGATCAAAGCTACTGCAGTGTAACCATCTTATTTACCTGAGTAGCTAAAAGCATGCCAAATTTTGGACAGTAATGCATGTCAATCCACCCTAATTTAGCTAGTTTGTCAAATGTTTTGAAATAATATTGTGTTAGGCTAATGCATGCCTTCTTTTCTTATTGTTGTAAGATGCATATAGCAAAATAATAATTTTTTAAATAATTCATAGATGTATAATTTATTGGCATTAAATATATTCACAATTTGCATAAATCTCACTAGTATCCATGCTAAAATATTTTATAATCACCAATAAAACAATACTCCCCACATTCTCTTCCCCAGTCTCAGTAACCTCTATTCTACTTTATGCTTCTATGAATTTGCCTATTCAGCTACTCATAGAAGTGGAATCCTACCATAGTCTTTTGTGTCTAACTTATTTTATTTAGCACAATGTTTTAAATGTTCATAGAAGTTGCAGTATGTATCACAATTTTATTTTTTTAAAGCTGAATAATATGTCATTGTATGTATATACCACATTTGACTTACCTATTCATCCATCCATTCATCTAATGAATATTTGGGGTGTTTCTAGTTTTTGACTATTGTGAATACTACTGTTATAAACATTGTTATACGAATGTCTGTTCAAGTCCTGTCCCTGTTTCAATTATTTTGGATATACCATAGTTATATGTATGACCTCTTGGAAAACTGTCAAATTGTTTTCCATAGTGACTTCACCATTTTGCATTGCCATCACAGAGATCTCAAATGTTCTCATTTCTTTACATTCTTACAAGCACTTATTTTCTGTTTTATTTATTATAGCTATCCTGGTAGTATTTCACTGTTCTATCTCATCATGATTTTAATTTGCACTTCCCTCATGACTAATTAGATTAAGAATCTTTCCATCTACTTACTAGATATTTATACATATACATTTGATAAATGTTTATTGAAGTATTTTGCCCCTTTTTAATTGGATTATTTTATTGTTGTTGTGGTTATTCAGTTGAAGGAGTTTGTTATACGTTCTGGATATTAATCCCTTATCGAATATAAAATTCATAAATATTTTCTCTAATGCTACAACTTACCCTTATACTCTGTTGATTGGGTCCTTTGCTACACCAAAGTTTTAATTTTAATAAAGTCTAGTTTATTTATTTTTGTGTTTTCTGTATTTTTGGTGTTCTATCCAAAAATAAATATTGCTCAATACAATGTTGTAAAGTTTTCCTTCATGTTTTCTACTGCGAGTTTTAGAATTTTAGCGATTAAGATTACGTCTTAGATTCACTTTGAATTAACTTTTGTATATGATATAAAGTAAGAATCCAACTTCATTACTTTGCATGTGGATATATTTTTCCAAAAACATTTGCTAAAATGACTGTTCTTTTCCTATTGAATGGTCATAACACTTGTTTCAAAAATCAGTTGATCATATGTGTGAAGATTTATTCTTAGGATATCCATTCTTTTAATAAGTTCTTGTGGAGGAATATGAAGACATCTAAAAGAACGTTTATCTTCAAGGAACTTATTATTGCATTGGAGAATGAAGACATTTTTACATGTAAAAAATGAATGCAGGCATAGAAAATATAAGCCATATTGAGCTAAAGGAGGGGAGTTTGACAGTGATGATACATAGATGAAAAAGAAGGCCAACAGTAAATAAGCTTTTACAAATAGACACAAGAGGACAAAGCTGAGAAGAGGAGAGGATGTTGTTCAGGAAAAATGAAGATTGACAATAAATACAAGACAACTTAGCAGGTTTAGGAGCATAATGGGAAATAAGAAACTTAACTACACAGTCAAGGAAGTGTATCCTGTTTCAAGCAAGGTATCTAAAGGGTTAAAGTAAATTTATAATTTTGATCCCTGTAAGTGAATTATCTGTACTGCTCCAGTTTAAAGACTGCCTTATTTTTGTTTTTCTTAGATACATCTTTAACAATAACTATTTGCATTAATCATCTCACAAAGTGACTATATCCTTCTGGATAGCTATTACCAAAGTTATAAAAATTCCTGACAGCCACTTTAGGGAGAAAGCCATGTTCTGTAGCTTCATACTTTGGATGGTTTATCTTTGGCAGAGTTGGAAAGTTAAAGCTGTGTGGGAGGGCATCTGAATAATTTTAAGTGTTGAAATATGTAAATCATATATATGGAAAAACAAAGTTTCTTAAAGCAAGTTTTTAAATATTATATTAATCAAAGGACTTTTTTTCTTCTCTTTAGCCTGCAAATTTGAACAAAGACATTTTTAAACTTTATTTTTGATGCAGGTCTTGTTCTAGAAATCACCTCATAATCATTACTATAACATCCAATCATTAAACTTCAATAGAAAGTTAAAATAGTCATGTTTACCAACAAATAAACAATGAACAGTTTATAAAAGTTTACATACTTGGGGTAAAATACATTATGAAACATGCTTTGTGAATCCTCTGGTACTATGATTTAGAGATAATTGTCTTCTGCATTAGATTATATACAGAAACTTAAAACTTTAACTATTTAATAAATACAATTAAATCATTTTGAACATTTTAAGATGAAAAAATTCAGAAGTGTTTACCAGTGTCTGTTAGTTTCAGCCTTACCTAGGTCAATGAAGCTTTTTTATTTATTTTAACCTTGTGGAGAAGAATAACTATGTTGTCTTTACCTTAGAATATCAGTCAAGGGCCACTACCACCACTGCAAATGAACACAGATGCCAGCAACCCCACCCACCCCTGCACTGCCACTACTGATTCTGAAAAAGCATGCATGAAGCCTGACAGCTCTGCCCCCGACCAGCCTACAGCCCCAGCTGCCACTGGGACAAGTGTAATCATTAAGACCAGTAACCCTGCCCCCAAATGCACCCCACCACAGATGTGAGCACACTTAGGAATGCTGAAGCACCACTTCTGCCAGTGCCCCACCCTAGTCAATGCACATGTACTCCATCACACTGGTACAGCCACTGGCATATGCAAACAAGCACTGATCTCACTGCTACCACCCTGAAAAGTGCTTTGGCTGGTACCATCTATTGGAGCTCTGAGACCAGCAGACAGGGGAACACCTTGACCCAACCAGCAGAGTAGGTTTCTGATCTCAACGGGCCAAAGAACAAAGCTGGCAACCCACTAATAGACTCACAGAGTTACAGCATGCAAACCACGAGTGCTGAAGCTGGGACTTACTCCCTTAAAATCTTCCAGAGATGAGATCATTCAAGTAAACCAAACCTATACCACAAGCAAATCAACAAGTGCATCAAAAAGATGAAAGAAAAAACAACAACATTAAAAATTAAAGTAACATCAAAATTAAACAGCAACATTAAAAATTGAAGTAACATCAGCTTACAAAGGTAAGAAAGAACCAGCATAAGACCTCTGGCAACTCAAATGACAGGATTTCTTACCTCCAAATGACTATACTAGTTCCCAAGCAATGGTTCTTAACCAGGCTTAAATGACTGAAATAACAGAAATTGAATTCAAAATACAGATAGGAATGAATAAAATTAACATTCACAAAAAAAGTTGAAAATCAATCCAAGGAATTAAATAACTAAAATAAAGAGATACAGGAGAAACAAAATGCTTATTAGAAGCAAGAACAAAACTGATGTGATAGAGTTGAAAAGCTCACTTGAAAATTTTTATAATACAATTCCAAGTATCTAGCAGTAGAATCAACAAGCTAAAGAAATAATTGCAGAACTCAAAAACCAATTGTCCAAAATAACTCAGAAAAGAAATTAAATAAGAATGAACAAAAACAGCTGAAAAATATGAGATTATGTAAAAAGGCCAAATATATGACTCATTTTTCATCAGAGAAGAGAAGGAGACAATGCAAGCAATGCAGAAAGCATGTTTGAGAATGTCTTTCACAAATTTTTGCAACCTCACTATAGAGGCTAACATACAAATTGTGAAAAATCAGAGAACCAGTGTGAGATACTATCTAAGATGAGAATACAAAAGAGGCCTAGACATCAAATTCTCCAAGGTCAAAATAAAAAGAAAATATGCTGAAGGCAGTGATATAGTTTGGCTCTATGTCCCTACCCAAATCTTTAATCCTCATGTGTCAAGGGAGGGATCTGGTGGGAGGTGATTGGATCATGGGGGCAGTTTCCCCCAATGATATTCTCATAATAATGAGGGAGTTCTCATGAAATCTAGTTGTTTGATAAATGTCTGGCATTTCCTCTGCTTGCTCTCTTCTGCCACCCTCTGAAGAAGGTGCCTGCTTCCCCCTTTGCCTTCCACTGTTATTGTATGTTTTCTGGGACCTCCCCAGCCATGCGGAACTGGAAGTCAATTAAACCTTTTTGTTTATAAATTACTCAGGCTCAGGTAGTATCTTTATAGCAGTGGGAAAACAAGTTAATACAGAGAATTGGTACCAAGAGTGGGGGCACTGCTTTAAAGGAAACCTGGAAATGTGAAAGTGGCTTTGGAACTGGGTAACAGGCTGAGGTTGAAACAATTTGATGAACTCACAAGAAGACACTAAGATGAGTGAAAGTTTGGAACTTCCGAGAGATTTGTCGAATGGTTTGACCAAAATGCTCATAGTGAAAGGAACAATGAAGTCCAGTCTAAGGTGATCTCAGATGGAGATGAGAAACTTATTGGGAACTGAATTAAAGGTCAGTCATGCTATGCTTAGAGACAGGTGGCACTTTGCCCCTGTCCTAGAAATCTGTGAAACTTTGAACATGAGAGAGATGATTTAAGGTATCTGGCAGAAGAAATTTCCAAACAGCAAAGCATTCAAGAGGTGACTTGGCTTATTCTGAAAGCATTCAGTTACATGTGTTCACAAATAAATAGTTTCAAATTAGAAATTATGTTAAAAAGGGAAGCAAAGCATCAAGATTTGGAAAATTTACAGCCTGACCCAGTGGTAAAGAAAAACCTATTTTCTGGGGGAGAAATTAAAGCTGACTGCAGACATTTGCATAAGTAATGAGTAGCTGAATGCAAATAGCCAAGACAATGGGGAAAATGTCTCCAAGTCATGTCAGAAACCCTTTACTGCACCCCCTTTCATCACAGGCCCAGAGGTGTAGGAGGGAAGAATGGCTTCATGGGCCAGGCCCAGGGCCCAGCTGCTCTGTGCAGCTTTGGAACTTGGTGCCTCTCTCTCCCAAATGCTCCAGATCTAGCTGTGGCTAAAGCAACCAAGGTACAGCTCGGGCAGTTGCTTCAGAGGGTCCATCCCCAAGCCTTGGAGGCCTCCACATGGTGTTGGGCCTGCAGATGTGCAGAAGACAAAAGTTGAGCTTTTGGAGCCTCTGCCTAGATTTCAGAGACTGTATAAACATGCCTGGATGTCCAGGGAGTAGTCTGTTGCAGGGGAAGAGCACTCATGGAACACCTCTGCTAGGGCAGTACAGAAGGGAAATGTGAGGTTGCAGCCCCTACACATAGTCCCCACTGGAGCAGTGCCTAGTGGAACTGAGAGAAGAGGACCACCATCCTACAGACCCTAGAAAGGTAAATCCACTGACAGCTTGTACCATGTGCCTGGAAAAACCACAGGCACTCAGTACCATCCCATGAAGACAGCCACATGAGCTATACTTTCCAGAGCCACTGGGGAGGAGCTGCCCAAGGACATAGAAATCTATCCCTTGCATCAATGTGGCTTAGATGTAAGACATTCAATCAAAGAAAGTCATTTTGGAGCTTTAAGATTTAATTACTGCATTGCTATGTTTTGGATTTGCATGAGGCCCGTGGTCCCTTTGTTTGGCCAATTTCTACTATTTAGAATGGGAACCTATACCCAATTCCCATAACCCTATTACATATTGGAAGTAGCTAACTTAATTTTGATTATACAGGCTCATAGGCGAAGGGACTTGCCTTGTCTCAGATGAGACTTTGGACTAGGACCTTTGAATTTATGCTGAAATGAGTTAAGACTTAGGTGACTGTTGGGTGGCATGATTGGTTTTGAAATGTGTAAACAACGAGATTTGGGATCGCCCAGGTGTGAAATGATGTAGTTTGGCTCTGTGTCCCCATCCAAATCTCATCTCAAATTTTAATCCCCCATGTGTCAAGGGAGGGACCTGGCATGAGGTGATTGGATCATGGGACAGTTTCCCCCATGATGTTCTCATAATAGTGAAGGAGTTCTCATGAGATCTGGTTGTTTTATAGGGGTCTGGCATTTCTCTTGCTCACTCTTTCTCTCTCTTGCCACCTTGTAAAAAACATGCATGCTTTCCCTTTGCCTTTCACCATGATTATATGTTTCCTGAGGCCTCCCAAGCCATGTGGAGCTGTGAGTCAATGAAATCTCTTTTATTTATGATTTGCCCAGTCTCAGGTAGTATCTTTATAGCAATGTAAAAATATAATAATACAGATAGATACAGAGAAGGAAGATAATCTACAAAGAGAGCCCTATTAGGCTATCAGTGAACCTTTCAGAAGAAACCCTACAAGCTAGAAAAGACTGGGGGGGATATGTAGCATTTTTCTAGAAAAGGGATTTCCACAAATAATTGTCTGTCCAACCAAACTACTAAGCATCATAAGCAAAGAAGAAATAAGATCCTTTTCAGATAAACTGATTCTTTTCAGATAAACAAATAAAAATTGGTTACCACCAGACCTGCCTTAGAGAAGTTCCTTAAGGGAGTGCTACACAGGAAAAGAAAAGATTGTCACCAGCCAGGGCCAAAAACACAGTTAAGTGCATAGGTCATTGACACACTAAAGTAACCACACAATCAAGTCTGCATAATAACCAGGTGACAGCACTCTAACAGGATTAAATTCACACATCAATATTAACCTTGAATGTAAAAAAGGTTAAATGCCCCTATTAGAAGGCATACAGTGGCAAGTTGTATAAAGATGTAAGACTCAACTGTATGCTATCTTCAAGAGATTATCTCACATGCAATGACACCCAGAAGCTCAAAGTAAAGAGATAAAGAATAATCTACCAAGAGAAGGGGAAAACAGAAAAAGCAGGGTTTACTATTTAAATTTCAGAGAAAAACAGACTAAAACTAACGATGATCATAAAAGACAGATAAAAGGCATTTCTGGTGCAATGGTTGCAGGTCTGGTGGTAACAAATAATAGAAAAGGGTTCAACAAGAAGACCTAACTATCCTATATATGTATTCACCCAGTGCAGGAGCACCCAGAGTCATGAAATTCATTTTTAGAGACAAAGACTCTTAGATAACCCCACAATAATGGCAAGAGACTTCAACACCCCACTGACAGTGGTAGACAGATCATAAGGGCAGAGAACTAACAAAGATATTAAGGACCTGAACTTAAAAACTTCATCAAATGGGCCTAATAGATATCTACAAAACCTCCACATAAAGACAATAGAATATACATTATTATCATCTCAATATGGCACATACTCCAAAATCGACTACACAGTCAGCCATAAAACAATCTTCAGCAAATTAAAAAAAAAATTATATCAAACATGCTGTTGGTCCACAGCACATAAAAACATATCAATAGTAAGAAAATCACTTAAAACTGTACAATTATATGGAAGTTAAACAACCAACTCCTGAATAAGTTTTAGATTAACAATAAAACTAAGGCAGAAATTAAGTGATCATTTGAAAACTAATGAGAACAAAGATATAACATACCAGAATCTCTGGGACACAGCTAAAACTGTGTTAAGAGGAAAGTTTATAATGCTAAACAACCAGGTTAAATAATTAGAAAGGTCTCAAATTAACAGCTTAACATCATACTTAAAGGAACTAAAAAAAAGAAACAGGAGCAAAACTACCCCCAAGCTAATAGAAGACAAGAAATAACAAAAATTAGAGCTGAACTGAATAAAATTTGGAAACAAAACACACAAAAGATCAATAAATTGAGAGTTGGATTCTTAGAAAAAATAAATAAAATTAATAGACCACTAGCTAGACTAAAAAGGAGAAAAAAGAAAGTCCAAATAAACACAATCAGAAGTGACGAAGTGGACATTATCATAGCACCCAGAATTGCAAAAAAAATAAAACAACCCTCAGAGATTATTACGAACATGTCTATGCATACAAAGTAGAAAACCTAGCTAAATTTCTGATTACATACAACCTTCCCAAGATTGAACCAAGAAGTCATTAATCCCTGAACAGACTAATAACATGTTCCAAAATTAAATCAGTAATAAAAAGCTTAAGAACCAGAAAAAGCCCAGGACCAGATATATTCACAGCCAAATTCTACCAGTTGTATGAAGAAGAGCTGGAACTATTCCCCCAAAACTGGAAGTGAAGGGACTCCTCCTTAACTTATCTATGAGGCATGTATCATCCTGATATCAAAACCTGGCAGAGATACAACAAGGAATGAAAATATCAGGTCAATATCCTTGATGAACACAGATACAAAAATCCTCAACAAAATACTAGCAACCTGAATCCAGAAGTACATCAAACAGCTAACCCACCATTATGAAGTAGGCTGTATCCCTGGGATGCAATGATGGTTCAACATACATGAAACAATGTGATTTATCACATAAACACAACTAAAAACAAACAAAAACCACATGATTCTATCAATAGACATGGAAAAGCCTTTCCTCAAAATTCAACATCCATTTATGTAAAAATCCTCAACAAACTGGGTATTGAAGGAAACTACCTCAAAATAATAAGAGCCATCTCTGACAAATTCAGAGCTAGAATAATACTGAATGAGAAAACCTGAATGTATTTTTAAAAAAAAAAAATAATAATAACAGAAAAAGACAAGGCTGCCCACTCACACCACTGCCATTCAATACAGTACTGGAAGTCCTACCCAGAGAAAATCAAGCAAGAGAAAAAGTAAAATATATCTGAATAGGAAGAGAGGAAGTCAAACTATATGATTTTTGATGTTATGATTCTATGCATAGAAAACCCCATACTCTATGCCCAAGAGCTTGTAAGTATGATAAACAACTTTAAAAAAGATTCAGGATTCAAAACCAACATACAAATTTCAGTATCATTTTCATACACCAAAAGGTCCAAACTGGGAGCTAAACAAAGAATAAAATCTCATTTACAGTGGTCACAGAAAGAAGAAATTAACCAAGAATGGAGCTAACCAGGGAGGTGAAAGAGCTCTACAAAAGAATTACAAAACACTGCTCAAAGATATTAGAGACAACCAAACAAACGAAAAAGCATCCTATGCTCATGGGTAGGAAAAATAAAAATTGTTAAAAGGTACATACTGTCCAAAGAAATCCATAGATTTCATGCTATTCCTATCAAACTAGTAGTGACATTCTTCACAGAATTAGAAAAATATATATACTTAAAAATTCATGTGAAATGAAAAAAATGTTCATGAAACTAAGGTAATTCTAAACAATAAGGGCAAAGCCAGAGGCATGATGTTAACTAACTTCAAACTATAATCTAAGGCTACAGTAACCAAAACAGAATGGTCCTGGTACAAAAACAGACACATAGAGCAATCAAAGAGGATAGAGAGCCCAGATTTAATGTCACACACCTACAACAAACTGACCTTCAAAAAAGCTGACCAATACAAGCAATGGAGAAGGGATTCCCTACTTGATAAATATTGCAGGGATAACTGGCTAGACTTATTCTAAAGATTGAAACTAGACCCCTTCCTTATACAATATGCAATAATCAACTCAAGATGAATTAAAGACATAAATGTAAAACCTAAACTATAAATACCCTGGAAGATAAGTTTGGAAATACCATTCTGGACATAGGTCCTGGCAAAGGTTTTATAACAGACATCAAAAGTAATTGCATAATAAACAAAAATGGACACATGTAATCGAATTAAACTAAAGAGCTTCTGCACAACAAGATACTATTAACAGATTAAACAGACAACGTAGAGAATGGGAGAAAATATTTGCAAACCATGCATCTGACAAAGGGCTAATATCCAGAATCTATAAAGAATTTCAACACATTTACATGGAAAAAAGACAAACAACCACATTACAAATGGACAAAGGACATAAGTGGACACTTATCAAAAGAAGACATATATGCAGTCAATAGCCTATAAAAAAAAAGAAACCTCAAGATTGGTAATCATTAGAGAAATGCAAATTAAAATCACAGTGTGATACCATCTCACACCAGTAAGAATGGCTATCAACAACAAGTCAGAAAATAACAAATGCTGCTGAGATCATGAAGAAGAGAGAACACTTGTACCCTATTGGTGGAAATGTAAATTCATTCAGCCATTGTGGAAAGCAGTGTGGTGATTTTTCAAAGAACTGAAAATGGAATTAACATTAAACAGAGTAATCTCATTATTAGGTATATACCCAAAGAAATATAAATCATTCCACCATAAAGACACATTCATGCATACGTTCATTGTAGCAGTATTCACAATAGCAAAGACATAGAATCAACCTAAATACCTCTAAACAGTATAATGGATAAGGAAAATGTGGTACATATACACCATCGAATACTATGCAGTTTAAAAAGGAAGGGGATCCTTTCCTTTGGACCAACATGGATGGAACTTGAGGCCCTTATCATAAGCAAACTAATGCAGGAACAAAATTCCAAATACTGCATTTTCTCACTTGTAATGGGGGACTAACATTGAATGTACATGGACACAAATTAGGAAACAACAGATTCTAGGGCCTACTAGAAGCTAGAGGATGGAAACAAGGTGAGGATCAAAAAACTTCCTATGCTTATTACCTGCATAACAAAACAATCTGTACACCTGACCCTAGTGATACACAATTTACCTATATAACACCTGCACATGTATCCCTGAACTTAAGAGTTAAAAAAAAGGAAATTAGTTAAGAAGTGAAGAGATGGATAAACATGTTTTCACAAAATGAACTGAAACATTAGGCATTTTTGTAAAACCAAATAAAATAATTTATTTTTAATAAATGCCGGTTAATATCAGAGGGGACAGTTAGTTGGATAACTACATAAATATCTGGTTTCAAATTTTTTTTTCTGTTTGCAATGATAATTATGGGGGTATTATTTCTTTTACAAAAAGACATCAATATGTTCTGAAAGCAAATACATTTTATGTTTCAATTATCTTTTTAAAGTCCAATCACAATCCCACGGTAATTCACCTTCTGGTAAGTTTATACAGTTAAAGAAAATAACAGATGTGAAATGCCCTTGATCCTCTAATGTGGGCAACAGAAAGCACAGCTTCTGAAGACCCTGATCTCAGCCATGGAAGTCTTTTGCCTCACTTCCTGCCCAAGCATTCATTGTTTGAGTGGCATTAGTCCAGAAATAGGGCTTAATCATTATCAAAGCCAAGTTTTCTGTTCATTAATGTTTATGATGCAACATTTCAAATATCCTCAGCCAATACTTATTATATATATAATTTTTTTAAATGGGGGTGAGTACCTCAGAAGGAATTTTTATGACAACAGGAGTAGAGCTTAAACCTTCATAAATCAGACAAAGAGGCACACTTTTCCTTCAAAGACTCAATTTCACTTGCAGGAAAGGAATATTTAAGGAAGTGTGGCCAGGCCAATCTTTCTCACATTTCAGACCCACAATAGCATCCTCTAAGCCTTGCTGTGCTGGAACCAGCAACCACAGAGACTATTGGGTGTGTTAGAATTGCCATATATAGACTGTATCATTCATGTGTATTTTCTTTGTGTTGATTTATTTCAAATAGAGCATGGCCAGTTGCCTTTTGCCAAAATAACTGGTCATAATGTTTTCTCTGTCTATCACATGATGATGTGAACAAAAACATTATTTTCTTCTTTTTTTAGTGTTGTTTTCTACCAGAATGAATACAAAAAATCAAGAGATGAAATGGGCAATGGCTATGTTCCACAAGGAAAGGAGCCAAGTAACTTGAATCCTTGATTTTGTTCCAGATGTCACAATTGTAGCTACCATCTAAGAATGCCCCTAGATCTCTGGCAAGCAGACATAGAGACCTGAGATGTCAAGTTAGAGACATGAGTTCAGACTTAATTTTTCTTGATGGTTCACCTGAGACTGACCTTGAGGGCTCATTCTGAGCATAGAACCAGGAAGATACTAGCAAAGCCCGAGTAAAAGGTATAAAAAGGCCTTTAGCAGGCTATGGGGATAACAACAGCAGAAACCTTAGCTTTGGTAGCAGCTTTTACCTATTTATGTTAGGGATGAGAAATGATTAATTCAGTCTTTATCTCTATAATTCGGAAGCTACCAGGAAATAGGTATCCATCATACTGCTGCACTAATGGTTTATTGGGAGAACTTGGCCCTCTCTTGCTTATTTTATTTTACTTTTTTATCACTTTTCCCATGTTCCTAAACGCAATGAGATGGATTATCTTTTCTTCTGGAAGGATGAAATAGGGAAATGTAGGAAACACATTTTTGAGATTTGTTATTGTTTTAAGCCCCATTTGAAGACAAATTTTACCTTCCAAGGCTTCTAGTTGGGGCTAGTCTTATATAGGCAGCAACTACATGCAAGGCCTGCGTGGAGAGGGTTCAGAAAGACGGTAACTTCAAAACACAGGCTGATATAATATTAGAGATGGATGGCCCCACTAGATATTATTTATTTTGTTGGTGTCCTACATATGGTTATTAAGTTTTTAGTTAGCTAAAAGGGACATTGATAAAACATAATATGATTTCTTAAACAAAGACATATGCACAGCCAACAGGTATATGAAAAAAAATGTTCAACATTACTAATCATTAGGGAAATTCAGATCAAAATCACAATGAGGTATCATCTCACCCTAGCTACAATGCCAGAAAAATACAAATAAACAAACAAAAAACAAAACAAAACAAAACTAACAAATCATGGCAAGGACAGAAAGAATGTTAGTGGGAATATAAAGTAGTATAGCCACTATAAAAAAGCATATGGCGGTCCCTCAAAAATCTAAAAAATAGAATTACCATGTGACCCAGCAATTTCACCACTAGTTATATATCCAAAAGAAAGGAAATCAGTAAATTAAAGAGATTTCTGCACTCCTATGTTTTTTTTTTACAGCACTATTTACAATTGCCAAGACATAAAATGAACCTATGTGTCCATCCACAGATTAATGAATACAGAAAATGTGATATATAAAAAGAATGGAATATTATTAAGTCATAAAAAATTGTAAAATTCTGTCATTTGCACAAACATGGATGGAACTTGGATCATGAAGTAAAATAAGTGAAGAACGGAGAGATAAATCCTGCATGTTCTCACTCATAAGTGGGAGCTAAAAAAGTGTATTTTAGGAAGGTAGAGAGCAGAATGGTGGTTACCAGAGTCTGAGAAGGGAAGTTGGGAGGGTCGAAAAAGTTCATTAAGACCTATAAAAATATAGTTAGATGGAATAATTTTAAATATTTGATAGTACAGTAGGAAAATTATATTAGTCAACAGTAATTATTATATATTCCAAAGCAGCTGGAAGAGAAAATATGAAACATTCCCAAAAGAAAGAAATTATAAATATTTGAGGTGATGAATATTCCAATTACCCTGATTTGATCATTACACATTGTATACAGGAATCAGAGTAGCACATGTACTCCAAAATATGTACAACTATTATACATCAAATTTAAAAAATACATCAAAGCACTGTATATTGTCATAATATTAATACCAAATAAAATTAACACCATAAAATAGGAAAGACAAACATTCTTTATATATTTCTAAGTTGAACTCTATGAAAGAGAAAATAATACTATTCATCATCCTTATGTTTCTCATATATCTTTCACTTTTTAAATAAAATTAGTAGACTTAATTTCAGAACAACACAGGCCCATGGGAAAATACAACCCCCATTTGTCTCTCTCTTTCTCTGTCTCTCTCTTCATATGCAATATATGCCTATGTGTGCATGTATGTGTATCTGTATGTGCACATACATATGTGTATGTTTACATTTGTCCTTATATACATTTATATATGCCCATGTAAAGAGAAAATATTTTTATGGTTTAGGTATATAAACAGAATGTTGATCTATAAGATATAATTGGTCTAGCCTTTCTACTGTTGAGTCATTTATTTATGAAATCACATGGCCTGAGTGGGAAGCAATGTCTACATATTGTAAATATGAATAAAAAACTAGATAAATAGTTGTAGGAAAGCAGGATTATATATTTTAAAAATGGAGTAAGAGGTACTATACAATTCTTTTTTCTCTGGACTCTTTATGCCATGTTGGGTTTGATTGGCCTGAAGCTCTTGCACACATTTATGCTATTGATATTCTGATTTTTATAACAGATCTTATATTATATAGAAATTTTGCAAAATATATTAAGGACTAAAAAAAAAACTTGCTAATTCTATTAGTCCGAGGTGACACATTTAACAATATTGGTGTGCTTCTATTCTATCTTTTCTCAAATAAATATATTTGGCAAAATATTGTACATACTATATGTACTGCATTAGACTTTTTCCACTTTGTAAAAAATAAACACATGCCCATTTAATTAATTATAATAATTAAATTATGTTGATTATATAATTTAAGAATACATGCATTATAATTGGGACATTTTCTATTTTTGAAAGATAAATTGATTATAATTTTTTGCTACTATAAATACTGCCATATTAATTTGTTCTCCCACTGCTATAAAGAAAAACCTGAAACTGGGTAATTTGTGAAGAAACAAGGTTTAATTGGTTTATGTTCTTCTGGCTGTACAGGTAGCATGGCTAAAAAGGACACAGAAAACTTTTAATCATGGCAGAATAGGAAGCAAAAACATTTTACTTGGCTCTTTCTCCATCATTGAGGATTACATTTCTACCTGAGATTTGGGTGGAGACATAAATTCAAACTATATTATTCTGTCATTGACTCCTCCCAAATCTCATGCCCCTTTTACATTGCAAAATATAGTCATCACTTCTTAAGAGTCCTCCAAAGTCTTAACTCATTTCAGCATTAACCCAAAAGTCCACAGTCCAAAGTCTCATCTGAGACAAGGCAAGTCTCTTCTGCCTATAAGCCTGTAAATTAAGAAAAAAAAAAAAAAAAAAAAAAAACAAGTTCATAATTTTCAAGATACCATGGGAGTACAAGCATTGGCTAAATACTCCCATTCCAAAAAGGAAAAGTCAGGTAAAACACAGGGGCTACAGGCCCCATGCAAATCAGAAACCCAGCAGGGCAGTCATTAAATTTTAAAGCCTCAAAATAATTTCCTTTGACTTCATGTTCCAAATCCAGGGCACACTGACTTAAGGGGTGGCCTCCCACAGCCTTGGGCAGCTCCACTGCTGTGGTTTTGCAAGTCTCAGTTCCCATGGCTACTCTCAATGGCTGGCATTGAGTGCCTTTGGCTTTCTCAGGTATACAGTACAAGCTGTTGGTGGATCCATTATTCTGGGGTCTGGAAAATGGTGGCTTTCTTCTCACAGCTCCACTAGGAAGTGCCCCAGTGGGGGACTCTGTGCAGGGGCTCTAACCCCACATTTCCCCCTCTGCAATGCCCCAGTAGAGATTCTCTGTAAGGGCTCCGCCCTTGAAGCACACTTCTGCCTGGACATCCAGGCATTTCCATTCATCCTCTGAAATCTAGGCAGAGGCTCTCAATCCTCAACTCTTGCCTTCTGCACACACGCAGGCTTAAGATCACATGAAAGCTGCTAAGGCTTATGACTGGCATCCTCTGGAGCAGTGACCTAAGACATATCTAGGGATTTTTTTAGCCATGCCTGAACTGGAAGCAGCTGATGCAGGGAGCAGTGTCCTGAGGTTGCAGGGCAGCAGGGGCATACTGAATAATTTTGTGTTTAAAACTTGTTTGTATTTGGCATTATATTTGGCTAGAATCCTCAAAGCGAATTTACTCAATTGAGAAATATAAACATTGTATAGTTTCTTAGTAAATATTTCCAAGTTGCCTTAAATGGTTTCAGCTTATTTTCACATTACTGTGTTCAAAGCACAGAAAAGGCTTGAGATGAGCAGATGAGTATTTTAGCATTTCCTAGCATGTCTCCCATTTCTATAGCATGCCAGACTATTTGAATCTTTATGTTTATTTGGGTGATGAGAAATCTGATAATAAAGTTATCCAGCTGCTTCTTTATATAAAGGAGACAATTATGATGAACAATTCTTATTGTTAAGTACTTTCCAGCATGCATGAATGATAGTTCTCTACTCCATATGTTGGACAGTTGTATCTACTGGTAGAATTCTGTCACACTTCAATGACAGTTCTCCTCTTTTTTAACCTATAGCATTCCTTTTAATGCTGACATTAGAGATGTCTAGAAGATTTTCTGATTATTTGCATACTCTGTGACTAAAAAGAAATGATAGTGATTTTAAAGATACCAAAACTGTGCATCTTGATTAATGCTATTCTTCAAAGAAGTTAAATTGGGTGATTACACACTTAATTCTATTGCGATATCAATTTTCTGAACATTGGTAGAAATCTGGTATTTGAAGGGCCTTCAGAGACACGTTAAACTTTATAATCTAATACTGAAGTATCTTTGCAAGTTATTTTTAATTCATTTATCCAACCCTAAGGATTAGTCTCTATGGGCTAGATTATAACAGCAAAATAAACTACACCAAAATTTCGGTATTTTAAAGTAACAAGAAGATATTACAAAGTTTGTTATAGTCCTAGTCATCTTTTCAGACCTGTGTGTGATAGCTCAGTGATGCAGGATGCTTCAATTCTGTGGCATCACCTCCTCAATAACAGAATCCTACCTTTACCTCCATGAAGGAAAAGAGAAGTAGAATTGTGTATCTGCTTGTAAATACTTCTGCCTGCTGTTAACACCTTTTCCTTTTGCATCTTCATTGGTTTCACTTAAATTAAACACAAAGAAATACAATCTTCCAATGTGTCCAAAATGAGAGGAGGACTAAAAGTATTTGCAAGGTACTAATACTCTCTATCATGCCTTATCTCCAGCAACTTTCCTAAGAATACCATATACAGGAATTTCTGTGTAGGCACTAATGGCATTTACAATATGATTATTGATTTTGAAAGATTGTTATATGCATTGTAGAATGCTTTTATTTCTAACAGAACCAAAACTAATCTTACTCATTTCTAAACATCACAGTTGTACAGCCATGATTGAGTACCATTAATATGGTATATGATTACTCAAGCATACTATATGATTATATTTCTGTATCTCTTTGCCTGCATTTAAAATCCTTGTCTCTTTATGCCTACCTATAAAAATTCTATCAATCCTTAATATTCCAACTTAAATGTTCTCCCTTATACAGTATTTATTTTTATCTTCAGCTAGGAATTATCTCTCCTTCTTCTGAATTAAAGTAAGTCTTTGTTTATACTTGTTTTACAGCACTTAATAACATAATAATAAGCACACACATTAAGTATGTACTTATGTATTATGTAGGTACAGCACTTATAATAAGTGATTATACAACTTATAGTAAGTCTGTACGTATATGTTACATAAGTATATTCTTAATATGTGTGCCATTAAATTTTAAAATTTACAATAGAAAGTACCTCATTCTAGTGGTGCAAAAAAATGTACATAGAATTAAAGTACTTGGCAAGCTACATTAGGTAGTTAAGGAACTGATTAACAAGAAATCCAAACGTGGCGAACCCTTGACTTTCTTGTGATGAAATCTGTAACATAAGAGAGACTGGTGACTTATACTTGACCTACAATTGCAAAGACATGTCTAGAGGCCAGAAAATTTGTGTCCCTCAAATATATTGTCTCTCTTCATTGCATTGTGCTCAGTAACCAGACTAAGTTCTTACTTTTTTATCCTCTTCTGTATAGTCTTTTGGTAAACCACATCTGTCTGTATTAGTCTGTCTTACACTGCTAATGAAGACACACCAAAGACTGGGTAACTTACATATAAAAAAAGAAAGGTTTAATGGACTCATAGTTCCACATGGCTGGGAAAGCCTCACAATCATTGTGGAAGAAAGAGGAGGAGCAAAAACACATCTTACACTATGGAGGCAAGAGATCATGTGCAGGAGAACTGCCCTCCATAAAACCATCAGATCCCCCTTAGACTCATTCACCATCATGCAAAAAACCCACCCCCATGAAATCCACCTTCCCGCCTGGTCTATCCCAAGACATGTGGGGGATTATGGGAACTACAGTTAAAGATGAGATTTGGATGGGGACATGGCCAAACCGTATCACTATCTATAATAAAATGTTATTTTGTCAGAGTACAATAACATGTATTAAATTACAGATTTAAGTTACATTCTAGTCCTGAGAAAACATGCTAGTCATCTTAATTATAGGAAACACACTATCTCCTAATAATTACAATTATATACTGTCCTTTATGGTAAATGACTTCTGTAAATGACTAATTTCATTCACTGTATTTTTTACTAATCTCTTCTCTGAGACTAATATTATCTCTAAGTTCATGAGGCATTATAAACTTCTTATCTAAGAAAATGTAACAAGGAGCTCTTTGATTCTAGAAAACTAGGGCTTTCCAGTTATATGAAAGTAAAGTTTCTGTAAATATACCAAGCAAAAAATTTAGTCACAAAATATTTATTTGATATAAAAATAGAGTTCAAATAGGCAAAAATCACCATCTGAAAAACTTGTACTGTATGCCTAAACATTTTTTTTAATTTTCACTCTCTGTAGCTGACACTCAGCTCTCATGATTTAAGTGCTTGAATATAATAATTTGTTCCTTTCTAAGTTATATAATGACTATTCATTTTTAATCTTTTATTTATTTTTTAATTGTCTGTTTTGTTCTTTGTTCTTTGGTTTTTTAATCATTTATTTATTTTCGTGGTAACCATTTCCTGCTTCTCTGTCTCTGTAATTCATCATGAACTACTTCCTTCTTTGTATTTATTCATTAGTTGCTTTCTCTCTGGAACAGTATATTTTTAAAACATTTTCTTCTAAAACACTTCTTTTGAAAGGAGAGTTTTCATAATAATGAAAACCCTCTTCTCTCTATTTCATAGTAAAGATTCTTATATTTTGCTTGCCAGCTAGCTTTAATAGCAAAATTCAAAGCAAGGCTAATTAAAGGACTCACATCAGGCAGTCAGCAAGCTAAAATAGTAAAAATAAACTTAACCATTTTTTTAAACTTTTATTTTAGGTTCAGAGGTATATGTTCAAGTTTGTAATATAGGTAAACTCAAATCACAGAGGTTTATTGTACAGATTATTTCATCACCCGGATATTAAACCTATTACTAATCATTATTTTTCTGCTCCTCTCTCTCCTCCCACTCTTCACCCTCAGGCAGGCCCTAATATCTGTTGTCCCTTCCTTGTGTCCATGTGCTCTTGTTATTTACTTCCTACATATAAATAAAAACAGACAGTATTTGGTTTACTGATTCTGCATTATTTTGCAAAGGATAATGGCTTTGAATATGTGAATTGATGAGCATGAAATGTTTTTCCATTTTTTTGTGTCATTTCTGATACTTTGATCAGTATTTTGTAATTCTCACTGTAGAGATCTTTCACCTCCCTGGTAAGATATATTACTAGATATTTTATTCTTTTTGTGTCAAGTATGAATGGGATTGCATTTCCGATTTGGCTCTCAGCTTGGCTATTTTTGATATGTAGGATTGCTAGTAATTTTTGCATGTTGATATTGTATCCTGAAACTTTGTTGAAGTTGTCTATCTGTTCAAGTAGTGTTTGGGCAGAGATGATGGGGTTATCTAGATATAGAAATATGTAATCTGCAAACTAATTGTTCTGGCTAGGATGTCAATACTATGTTGAATAGGAATGGTGACAGAAAACCTCCTTGTCTTGTGTTACTTTTCAAGGGAAATGCTTCCAGCTTTTGCCCATTCAGTATGATGCTTCCTGTAGGTTTGTCATAGATAACTCTTACTATTTTGAGTTATTTTCCTTCAATAACTAGTTTGGTGAGAGCTTTTACCTGAAGACATGTTGAATTTTATCAAAAGCCATCTCTGCATCTATTGAGATGTTTTGTGGTTTTTATCTTTAGTTCTATTTATGTGATGACTTGTGTTTATTGATCTGCATATGTTAAATCACCCTTGTATACCAAAGATAAAACCTACTTGATCATGATGGAGTAGCATTTTTATGTGCTTCTGGATACAGTTTGCTAGTATTTAGTTGAGGTTTTTTGCATCAATGTTTATCAAGGATATTGGCCTAAAGTTTTCTTTTTCTACTGTATGTCTTCCAGGTTTTGGTATCAGGAGATGCTGGCCTCATAGATGAGTTGGAGAGGAGACCCTCTTCCTTATTTTGGGGAATAGTTTCAGTAGCAATGAAACCAGCCCTTCTTTGTTCATCTGATAGCATTTGGCTGTGAATTTTTCTGGTGCTAGGTTTTTTGTTTTTGTTTTTTTTTTTTTTTTTTTTTTTTTTGTCTGGTAGGCTATTTATTACTGATACAGATACAATTGGAGCTCATTTTTGTTACATTCAGGGATTCAATTTCTTGCTGGTTTAGTGTAGAGACTGTTTATTGTTCAGGAATTTATCCACTTTTTTTCTAGATTTTTCTAGCTTGTGTGTACAGAGGTGTTCATAGAATTTGCTGATGATCATTAGTATTTCTGTGTGTTCAGTGATGATATGCACTTTGCCATTTTCTTATTGTGTTTATTTCAATCCTCTGTCTTTCCTTATTAGTTTAGCTAGTAATCTACCTATCTTATTATTTTTTTCAAAAAAGCAGCTCCTAGATTTGTTGATCTTTTTAATATTCTTTTGTGTCTCAGTCTCTTCAGCTCAGCTCTGATTTTGGTTATTTCTTGTCTTCTGTTAGTTTTGGGTTTGTTTTCTCTTGCTTCTCTAGTTCTTTTAGATGTTATGTTAAGTTGTTAATTTGAGATATTTCATACTTTTTAGAATAAGTCATTTATTGCTATAAGATTCTTTCTTAGCACTGCCTTAGCTGTATCCCAGAGATTCTGGTAGGTTATATTTTTGTTCTCATTAATTTCAAATTATTTCTGGATTTCTGCCTCAGTTCCATTATTTACCCAAAAGTCATTTTGAAGCATGTTGCTTAATTTTCATGTAATTATCCAGTTTTGAGCGATTTTCTTAGTCTTGAATTTTACTTTTATTGCACTGTAGTTTGAGAGTGTGATTGGTGTACTGTCAGTTCTTTTACACTTTCTGAGGACTGTTTTAAGTCTAATTATTTGGGTGATTTTAGAGTATGCTCCATGTGGCAATGAAAATAATGTGTATTGTGCTGTTTTTGGATGGAGAGTTCTGTAAATGTCTATCAGGTTCATTTGGTCCAGTGTCAAAGTCTTAAATATATTTTTTAAATTTTCTGCCTCAGTAATCTCTCTGATACTGTCAGTGGGCTGTTAATGTCTCCCACTATTATTGTGTGGGAATCTATGTCTCTTAGAAGGTCTCTAAGAACTTGCTTTATGAATCTGGATAAACCTGTGTTGGGTGCATATATATTTAGTATAGTTATGTCTTTCTGTTTAGTTGAACCCTTTATGTTATGTAACTCGCTTCTTTGCTTTTTGATACCTTTATTGGTTTAATGTCTATTTTGTATGAAATTAGACAGCAACCCCTGCTTTTTTATATTTTTAATTTTCTTGTTAGGTTTTTCTTCATCTGTTTATTTTAGTCTATATGTGTCATTGCATTTGAGATAAATCTCTTAAAGGCAGCATAACTATGTGTCTTGGCTCTTTATCTAGCTTGCCACTCTGCCTTTTAATTGGGACCATCAGTCTATTTATATTCAAGAATAGTATTCATATGTGTGGATTTGATCTTGCCATTTTTTGTTATCTGGCTCTTATGCAGATACCAGGTGTTGTTTGCTTGATTTATAGTGTTACTGCCCTGTGTACTTAAATGTGTTTCTGTAGTGTCTGGTAATGGCATTGCCATTCCATATTTAGTGCTTCTTTCAGTAGCTCATGTAAGGCAGCTATGGTGGTAACAAATTTCTTCAGCATTTGTTTTGACAAGGACCTAATTTTTTTTTCATTTATGAAACATCATTTGGTTAGATATGAAACTATTGGTTAGAGTTTACTTTATTTAAGAAGGTTGAATATAGGCCCCCAATATCTAATGGCTTATAGGGTTTCCTCTGAAAGGCCCACGGTTAGTGTGATGGAATTCCCTTTGTAGGCTACCTGTCCTTTCTCTCCAACTGCTTTTAATGTATATATATATATATATATATATATATATATATACACATTTTTTTTTTCTTATCTGCCTTAGAGACTCTGATAATTATGTTTTTGGTGGGATGATCTTCTTGTGAAATATTTTGTGGGGGTTCTTAACATCTTGCATATTTGAATGCTTGTCTTTCTTGCTAGATTGGGGAAGTTCTCATGGATTATATACTAAAATATGTTTTCCAAACTCCTTTCATTCTACCCATCTTTTTCAGAGATACCAATGAGTCATAGATTGAGTCTCTTTACATTAGTCTAAATTTCATGGTGGTTTTATTTCCTTCATTTTTAAAAAAATTTTGTCCTATTGTGTTATTTCAGAAAGCTCAGCCATCTAGTTCTGAGATTCTTTCCTCAGCTTCATCTATTCTGATATTAATACTGCCAATTGCATTATGAAATTCTTGTAGTATGTTTTTCAACTCTATCATGTGGGTTATGTTCTTTTCTATACTCACTGTTTTTTTTGTTTTTTTGTTTTTTTCTGTTAGCTCCTGTATTTTATTATTGTGACTCTTGGCTTCCTTAGATTAGGATTCTCTGTCTCTACTGGAACTTGGTGCCGCCTTTTTTCCTATCTGTATCCTGAATTTTATTTATGTTGTTTCACCTATCTCAGCCTGGTTAAGAACACTTGCTGGAGAACTAGTACAGTTGTCTGTAGGAAAGAAGACCTTTGGCTTTTTGACTTGTCAGAGTTCTTGTGCTGGTATTTTCTAATCTTTATTGGTTGATATTCCTTATATCATTTTTGATGCTGTCTTTTCAATGTTTTTTATCTTTCATCTTATTTGATGGCCTTGAATAATCTTGGGGATTTGATTGTTGTATATGGTGGATTAAGTTTTCTGGATTAATTTCTGGGAAATTTTTTGAGTCCAAGACTTAGTTTAGGACTCCTGAAATGGATATTCTAACTCTGGTGGACTGGCGTTGGGCCTCTACTTTTTTTTATGGCTCCTTGAGTTTAGAAATCAGTTGTACTAGAAGGTCAAAAGTGCTCACAAACCTCTGCTCACAATATTCTGATGGGCAGTGTCAGCCAAAGCAATTCATAAGGTGGTGGTAAAAAGAATTCATTCTTGTTTGCACATTCCAGTAGCAGCTGCAGCTGCAGCATGGTGGGTTGCACGTTTTTTGGCTGTGGCATGGTGCTAGTGAATGATCAGCTTTCCAGCCTCCATGCAGGCATTCACTGCACCCACTGGTGTTGGCAGCTCAGCCTCCATGCACACAGGTGCTTGCAGCATTGGCTGGCATTTGTAGCATCGTTCAGGGGACAGGAGAACCACACCAGTGACTATGTGCAAGTTCATGCCAGTGGTGGGTGTTCTGCACCCTCCGTTCATGTTCCCACATGCAGCAGTGGCTACTCAGTGCTGGAGTGGGTCTCCTCTCTTCTGTGCCCTGGTTTTACACTATAGGCAGTTTTGACACATGGGTGGGGGCACTGATTGGGGATGAGTCTGGTGGGTCTCCATCTATCTGTGCTCCAACAACAATTTTGGTGTAGTGGTGTGAAAGGGGCAGGGTTCATTCATGCTGGCATTAGTGGAACAACAGCGTGCATACACACACACAAGTGCTGGCAGGGCAGAAAAAGCAAAATCTTCTCATTCACAAACGTATTAGCAAAATTATGTGGGGACTGGGCACGTGTGAGTGTGTGCAGGCAAAGCAGGATGGGGGACCTGAAGTTGGGGGAGGTTGCAAGCAGGCTTGCGGATGTCCACTGGGGGGTGCTCTTTAGGAGAATTCTAGCAGTAAGGTATGATCTCCCAGTTCAGGAGATCTGCCAGTGCAGAAGCTTCTGGAGTTACCTGTGGGCTGCACCGCAAGCAGGTACAGCCTGGCTGGGGCCCCTGGAGAGGCCAGCAGTCCAAAGGATGCTCAGGTTAGACCAACTCTTTCTCATAGGCAAGATCACCCTACAGAGTTTAGGTCCAACAGTTCCCCTTAAGGCTAAAGTCTCATGGGAATGAGTCAATCCCAGGGAAATGGTGACTCTGGCCATGCTCCACTACAAATGCTCCTGTACCAAACCCTCTGGGCTCTGCTCTGGCTGGAGTTCTGCCCCTACTACTAATCTGAGCAACTCTCCCTGCCAATTCAATTGTCCATGGTGATCAAGTGGTCTCCTTTTGTCAGAATTCCAAAGGCCAGTGCTAAAAGTTGGTTGCTCCTTGCCTACTCAACTTACCCCTTTGTCAGGAGGCACTGGGGGACAAGAATTAGTGTGCAGCAGTTCCATATGCAGTAGTCCCATACAGTGTTGCCAGCTTTCTCCCTCTAAGCCCAGCTTATGTGTCTTCCCCCATCTGCTCTCAGTGCCTTCCCTCTAAAGATCTACTCGTAGTGCACCAGTCTTCTCATTGCCCTGTCCCTTGGTGGTAGATGCTCCTCCTGGCTGGGTCTAGTCAGCCATTTTCTTCCCCACTTCTAGTAAACTATTAACCTAGCACGTATATGTCAAACATAAGCAGGTTTCTTCATAAATGTAAGTGCTAAGTAAGCACTTGCATACAGAGATTTGGAATAAACTATACAGAGGGATTTGAAATAGGAAAGAAAAATTTAAGCTTAGTGTAAGGGTGGAATAAAGTTCCTGAGCTGCCAGATGAAAGCCAGATGAAATGCAGAAATGTTAATTAATATATTTGAGTTTGGATTAGACATATATATTCTCCTATCCTAAAAAAATAGAATCAACAATTAATTCCAAAATACTACTCAAATTCACATAAACTAATCCAATATTGTACTTGACTCAGATCTGTAAGAACAATAAAAGGGATTTCCAAATAGGCACACAACTTAAAGTTTTCTAAGTAACTCATTTTTTAACTTAAATTCTAGAGCTTGAGATTTTCCCCAAGTATTAGGATTGAGAATCATATGCTAAATAAAATGTATCATTGGCCCTCTTCTTATTTATACACTTGCATTGATTAATCATTAGGTCTTATTTGCTCCTACATTTATGAGATACACATCTGCATTACTTATTTTATATATTCTTCATTTAAAACATCTTTGATATTTGTTGCTACCTTTATCACTCAATCTGTTATAATTATTGTCTTCCCAATTTTGTTTGCAAGTCCTGAATTACTGTGTTGTTTGTTCATGAACATGAACAAAATGAAATCAGGATTGAAGATTATTTACTTTTTAATTTTTAAAATTTATTTAATTTATTTTGTTTTTATTTTATTATTATTAATTTTTGAGACAGAGTCTCATTCTGCTGCCCAGGTTAGAGTGCAGTGGCATGATCTCAGATCACTTCAACCTCTGTCTCCTGGGTTCAAGTGATTCTTCTGCCTCAGCCTGCTGAGAAGCTGAGATTACAGGTGTGCACCACCCTGCCTGGCTAATTTTTGTGTTTTTAGTAGAGATGGGGTTTCACTATGTTGACCAGGCTGGTCTTGAACTCCCAACCTCAGGTGCTCCACCTGCCTTAGCCTCTCAAAGTGCTGGGATTAAAGGCATGAGCCACCACGCCCAGCTCTATTTGTCTTTTAGAAAAACAACTTTTATAGAAAGCTCAGCAAAGTGCATACTCTTTTTTTAGAACTATTATTCAAGTTTCGGGGAAAGCATGTGCAGTTTTGTTATATGAATAAATTATATATAAAAATTTTCATTACCAGATGGTAAACATAGTACCTAAAAAATTGTTTTTTAATCCTCTCCCCTCCTTCCAGCATCCACCCTCAAATAGGTCTGACCGTGTTGCTTCCTTCTTTGTGTCCATATGTACTTGCTGTTTGGCTCCCCACTTGTAAGTGAGAAAATGCAGCATTTTATTTTTGTTTCTTTGTTAGTTTGCTTAGGATAATGGCCTCCAGATCCAGTAAAATTTCTGGAAAGGTCATGCATTTGTTCTTTTTTACGGCTGCATAGTATTTCATGGTGTATATGTACAACATTTTCTTTACCCAGTCTATCATTGATGCACATTTGGGTTGACTTTATGTTTTTTTTTCTTTTTTTTATTGTGACTAGTGATGTGATGAATATACACATGTATGTGTCTTTATGGTAGAATGATTTGCATTTTTTTGGTGTACATACTCAACAGCAGACTTGCTGGGTCAAATTGTAGTCCTATATTAAGTTTTTAAAGAAATCATCACACTACTTTCTGTGTGGCTGAACTAATTTTTCTTTGTGCCATCAGTTTATAAGTGTTCTTTCTCCACAACCCTTGCCAGCATCTGTTATTTTTGACTTTTTAACAATAGCCATTCTGACTAGTGTGAAGTGATATTTCATCATCATGATTTTTGTTGGCATATCTCTAATTATTTGTAATGCTAAACATTTTTCATAAGATTGTTGACTGTATTTATCTCTTCTTTTGAAAGTGTCTGTTCCTGTTATTTGACTACTTTGTAATATGGTTGTTTGTTTTTCGCATGTAAATTTAAGTTCCTTATAGGTTTTTGGATATTAGACCTTTGTCAGATGCATAGTTTTCAAATATTCTCCCTACTGTTAGGTTGTCTGTTTACTCTGTTGGTGGTTTCTTTTGTTGTGCAGAAGCTTTTTACTTTAATTGGATCTCATTTGTCTATTTTTGGTTTTGTTGTAATTACTGTTGGTGTCTTTGTTATGAAATATTTACCCAGTCTTATGTCCAGAATGGTATTTCCTAGGTTATGTTTCAGGATTTTTGTACTTTTAAGTTTTACAGGTAAATGTTTAAGCCTTCTTGAATTAACAGTTGCATATTGTATCAGAGAGGTGTCCAGTTTTCATCTTCTGCATAACGGTAGCCAGTTATCCAAGCACCATTTATTAAATAGATAATTTTTCCATTACTTGTTTTTGTTTACTTTGTGGAATATTACATAGTTGTAGGTGTGTGGCTTTATTTTTTGGCTTTCTATTCTGTTCCATTTGTCTATGTGTCTGCTTTTGTACCAGTACCATGCTGTTTTGGTAACTGTAGCCTTTCAGTGTAGTTTAATGTCAGGTAATGAGATACCTGGAGCTCTGTTCTTTTGCTTAAAATTGCCTTGGCTCTTTTGGCTCTGTTTTTGTTCCCTATGAGTTTTAAAATATTTCTTTAAATTCTATTCAGAATGTCACTGGTAGTTTGGTAAGAATAGCATATAATATATAAGCGGTTTGGACAGTATGTCCATTTTAACAATATTTATTCTTCCTATCAAGGAGCATGAAATGTTTTTCCATTTGTTTATCTCTGATTTTTTTAAGCAGTGTTTTGGAATTCATTCTGTAGATATCTTTTACCTTCCAGGTTAATTTTATTTCTAATATTTTCATTCTTTTTGTGGTTATTGTAAATTGAATTGTCTTCTTCATTTGGCTCTCAGCTTGGATGTTGTTGGCATATAAAAATATTCTCACCTTGCTGTTGGAATTGGCCCAGTATGACAACTGAAGAATGGAGTCAGTTTTATCAAAATATAAAAGCCAGATTACTGCTTTCACTGACTACCTATAAGAATATGTAGATACAGATGAGCTGGTATGGATCTTAGAAAAGTAGCATCTTATTAAAACCGAAAAATCTAAGCTGTTGTTTGATATAAGTGCTTGTCAATGGTTTACATACAGAAGAAAATTTTAACCAGTTAGAGTAATGGGCCCTTCAACAGATGCTGGCTGGGGATGTATGCTACCTGTATACACTTGGGAAGGGACTGGACCTGGGAGGAACAAAAAGAACAACTCAAAAAAAAAAAAAAAAAAAAAAGCAATGTATCCTACAGTGCTTCTTAGAGAGAAAATATTGTTGCTACACTATCCATCAAATGACACAAATGAGTGTAGGAGAAGGAAAATCAATTGCAGAATGGTTTGGACCAAATACAGTTGCCCAGGACTTTAAAAAACTTGCTTTATTTGATGAATAGAATTCCTTGGATGCTTATGTTTCAACTGATAACACAGTGGTCATTGAAGATATCAAGAAATGTGCTGTGTCCTTCCCTTGAGGGCTGACACAGACAGGGATGGGCCTCCCAATTCTCTGACTGCTTCAAACTAGAATAAGGGCATCTCTACCTACTGCCTAGCCTGGAAATCCCTGATGCTAATTGTGCCCCTTCACCTGAGCATAAACCAAAACAATTTTGTTTATGTTGGTGCATTCAAAGAGTGTTTTAAGATGCCACAGTCTTTAGGGGCATCAGGAGGCAAACCAAATAACGCCTATTATTTTATAGAATTCATGACTGTTTAGCTTATCTTCTTGGGACCCTCACACAAGCCAGATCTTTGTCAACACTGAAAAGAGTGAACGGTTGATAATCAGACTTTTCATTGCCTGCCGTTCTCACAGCAAATGAGCATCCTGAGCCTGGATCCTTCAGTTGCATTGGGATTTTTCTGCAAATAAGAAAAGTACTTTAATAATTGGCATAGCCTTGTTCAGAAGGAATTTCTAAAGGAGAATTTAAGGACATTTGAATTAATTCAGAAACATCCATCACACTGGCCTCTCCCTCAGCCAAGCCAGAATTGACAACCACTGGGGCAGAATTCATTGACTCTACTGAACAACTGGAGAAATTTGATCTGAAAGAAGATTTTGAGATTCTAAATGTGTAGAATCCTGGGAAAGAACTCCTCAACTTGGAGGACTGTCTTCCATCTGGCACCATAAAAACATGAACTTATAACATAAAACTTTTCTAGTCGACAAATGCCTGATATGCCAATAGCATACAAACTCCATAGCAATTATGACGGCATACAAACTCGATAGCAATCATGACCAAGCCAATCACTGTTTCTCAGCAGACAACAAAACAAATGAAAGAACCCTTTCCCAGAAACAAATAGAACAACCATGGAGCTTAGGATCAGGGAGATGAGGAGTTCATTGCTTCATGGCTTGTCTTACATGATTACAGCAAGTCTTCAGCTGCTGCAATGATGAAATGGACATCTTGAAGACAGGCAGCACCTCTCACCTTGCTTCAAGCACAAGCAAATGAGAGATGGTTAAGATGTTCTTATTCACCATTTCAGGTGTGACCTCTTTGGGAATAAATATGAAGCAGCAATCTGTTCTCTTTCTCAAATAATAAAGTGACTGAATCAGGAAGAAATGGTTCTTGTTAAATAATTTGAATGTGTAATTTAAGTAATTATAATTTATATCAAACGTTTTGTTAAAGAAACAGTGTCAAGTATATGCTCTTGATCTCCTACGTATTTGGAGAAATCTTACTTTTTAGTGGGTCACTGTCCCCATTCTTACTGATACTTTTGTCAGATGTCACCCTGTCCTTAAATGAAATCACGATCACTTAAATCAGGCATCAGAAACCTTTTTCTGTAAAGAATCAGACTAAGTACTTTGGGCTTTACAGGTTATGCAGCCTCTGTCACATCTACTTAACTTTGCTATTGATATGCAAAAGCAACCATAGAAAATATGCACACAAATGAGCATAGCTGTAATCCAAGAAAAGATTGTCAACAGCCCTTTATGCTAAAACCTCTCAATAAACTAGGTATCGAGGAACGACTCTCAAAATAATAAAAGCTATTTAGCGACGAACCCACAGCCAGTATCATACAGAATAGGTAAAAACTGTAAGTATTTTCTTTGAAATCTGGCACTAGACAAGGATGCCCTCTATCATCACTCCTGTTCAATATAGTATTGGAAGTTCTAGCCAGAGGATTCAGGCAAGAAAAAGAAATAAAGGATATTCAATTAGGAAAGGGGAAGTCAAATTGTCTCTATTTGCAGACGACATGATTGTATATTTAGAAGACCCCATCGTCTCAGCCCAAAATCTCTTGAAACTGATAAGCAACTTCAGCAAAATCTCAGGATGCAATATCAATGTACAGAAATCACAAGCATTCCTATACACCAATAACAAACAGAGAGTCAAATCAAAAGTGAACTCCCATTCACAATTGCTACAAAGAGAATAAAATACCTAGGAATACAACTAACAAAGGAAGTAAAAGACCTCTTTGAGTGTAAATTAGTTCAACTACTGTGGAAGACAGTGTGGCGATTCCTCAAGGACCTAGAAATAGAAATAGAAATACCATTTGACCCAGCAATATCATTACTGGGTATATCCAAAGGATTATACATCTTTCTACTATAAGGACACATGCACACAAATGTTCATTGTGGCACTGTTCACAATAGCAAAGATCTGGAACCAACCCAAATGTCCATCAATGATAGACTGGACAGGGAAAATGTAGCACATATACACCATGGAATACTATGCAACCATAAAAACTGATGAGTTTGTGTCCTTTGTAGGGACATGGATGAACCTGGAAACCATCATTCTCAGCAAACTGACAGAAGAACAGAAAATCAAACACTGCATGTTCTCACTCATAGGTGGGTGTTGAACAATGAGAACACATGGACACAGGGAGGGGGAGTATCACACACTGGGTCTGTTTGGGGGGGGGAATGGGGGAGAGACAGTGTGGGGTAGGGAGGTTGGGGAGGGATAACATGGGGAGAAATGCCATATATAGGTGACGGGAGGATGGAGGCAGCAAACCGCATTGCCATGTGTGTACCTATGCAACAAACAATCCTGCATGTTCTGCTCATGTACCCCAGAACTGAAAGTGCAATTATATATATGTGTGTGTGTGTGTGTGTGTGTGTGTGTGTGTGTGTGTGTGTGTAAAGAAAGAAAAAAGAAAAGAAAAGAAAATTTATTTAAAAAAACAGGTGTGGGGCTGGGTTTGGCCTGCAGGCTGTAGCTTGTCAATAAGTGACTTAAATTGTTGATTTTTCTTTGAGAAATTAAAAATAAATTGTGTTTAAAGTATATAAATAATTTCCTCACTTTTTACACTAATTTTGTATGCTGAAATTTTCCTATGTTTGTTTATCAGATCAAGGAACTTTTGGGCAAAGACTATGGTGTTTTCTAGGTCAAAAATCATATTATCTACTAACAGGGGATAGTTTTGCTTTCCCTATTTGTATTTATATGCCTTTTATTTATTTATGTTTTTCTGATTGCTCTGTCCAGTACTTCTGGTATTTTGTTAAATTGGACTGCTGGAGAGAAAGCGTTCTTGTCTTTTTCTGGATTTCAAGGCAAATGCTTTCAACCTATGCCCATTTAATATGTTGGCTGTATGATTGTCATAGATGGATCTATTAGTTTGAAGTAGGTTTTTGCAATATCTAGTTAGTTGAGTTTTTAGTATAAATGGACATTGAATTATATCAAAAACCTTTCTTCAAATTATTGAGATGATCATATGGTTTATGTTTTTAGTTCTGTTTATGTGATGAATCACATTTATTGATTGGTGCATATTTAACCAACATTTCTTTCCAATTATATAAAGTACACTTGGTTTTAGGAATTAATTTTTTGATATGTTGCTAATTGTGTTTTGCCAGCATTTTGTTGAGAATTTTTACATCCATGTTCTTCAAGGACATTGGCCTGACATTTCTTTTTCTGTTGTGTTTCTGCCACATTTTTAAATTATGATGATTTTGCCTAACATAATCAGTTATGGATGAGTATATCTTCGTCAATTTTTTTTGGCAAGGTTTTTGTAGGAACAGTCCCAGCTCTTTGTTATACATCCAGCAGAATTTGGCTGTAAATCCATCTTTTCAAGGACTGTTGCTGCCCAGTAGGTTTTTTTATTACTGATTTAATTTCAGAATTCATTATTAATTTGTTCAGAGATTCAATTTATCTCTGGAACAGCCTTAGGAGTAAGGCTGTAATTCCTAGCTTTTTTTTTCATAGTAGTTTCTGAGGGTTTTTGTTTTTCTGTAGGGTCAGAGGTAGTAGCCCCTTTGCCATTTCAGATTTTGTTTATTTTTAACCATCTGTGTTTTTCTTTATTGCTTTAGCTGGTGGTTCATCTAATTTTTATTATTAGATGAAACAAATCCTAGATTTGTTGACATTTTATTTGTTTGTTTTGTGTTTCATTTTTCTTAAGTTCAGGTTTGACTTTGGTTATTTATTGTATTCTGTGTATGTTTTGGAATTGTTTGCTTCTTATTGCTCTAGTTCCTCTGGTTTTCTTGTTAGGTTGTTTATTTGAGATTTTTAAAACTTTTTTTTTCTGACAGTTAGTGCTATAAAGTTTCCTGTTAACATTGTGTTAGCTGTCTGCAAGACTCTAGTATTTTATATTTTTGTTCTCAGTTTGCAAAAATTTTATTGATTTCTGCCTTAATTTCATTTTTTACCTAAAAGTAATTCAGGAGCATGTTGTTTAATTTCCATTTAGTTGTATGATTTTGAGCAATTTTTTAAGTATTCGATTTCTACTTTTATTGTTCTGTGATCCAAAATGTTTTTTTTTTTATTATTTACTGAGTGTTTTATGTGTGAATGTGTGGTAGAATTTTAAAGTATGTCCCATGTGCAGATGAGAAAAATGTATATTTTCTTGTTTTGGGTGGTGAGTTCTGTATATGTATAACTTAGGTACTATTTCATCAGATGTCAGAGTGCAGGTCCTAAATATATTTGTTAAGATTCTCCTTCGATGATCTGTCTAACATTTTGACGTGAAGTGTTGAAGCCACTAGTATTATTGTATGGTTATCTATTATTCATAGTTCTCTGAGGAATTGCTTTATGAAAGTGAGTGCCTCTGTATTGAAAGCATGCCTATTTAGGATAGTTAGGGCTTTTTGATAATTTGAGTCTTTTATCATTATGTAATGTTCTTCTTGTTTTCTTGATGATTGCTGCCTTAAAATCTATTTTCTGAAATTAGAATGGTGATCCCTGCTTTTTCTGTTTTTCATTTGCTTGGTAGATTTTTCTCCATTTCATCACTTTGAGTCTGTGTGCATCTTTTGCATATCAGATGGGTCTCTTGAAAACAGAATACCATTGGGTCTCACTTCTTTATGTAACTTGCCACTCTGTGCTTTTGAAATGGGGTATGTAGCCCATTTATATTTGAAGTTAGTATTAATATGTTCCTGTCTTCATGTTGTTAACTGGTTATTATGTAGATTTGTTTGTGGAGTTTTTTTTTTTATAGTGTCACTGGTCTATACACTTAAGTGTATTTTTGTGGGGTCAGCAATGGCCTTTCCTTTTTATGTATAACAGTGCCTTCAGGACTTCCCATAAGGAAAGTCTTGTTGCAAAATAATCCCTCATCTTTGCTTCTCTGAAAATAATCTTTCTCCTTTATTTATGAAGCTTATTTTGCTGGATATAAAATGCTCGTTAGAAATTATTTTATTTGCTAAATTAATATAAGACCCCATTCTTTTCTGACTTGTAGGGTTGCTACTGAAATGACCACTGTAAGATTTCTGCCGAGAGATCCGCTGTGAGTCTGATGGGCTTTCCTTTGTGGATGACCCTAACTTTCGCTCTGGCTGCCCTTATCGTTTTTCCCTTCATTTAATCCATGGTTAATCTGACGATTATGTGCCTTGTGGGTTGGTCTTCTTACAGAGTATCTCTGTGAGGTTCTTTGTATTTCCTTTATTTGAAAGTTGGCCTGCTTTGCTAGGTTGAGGAAGTTCTCCTGGGTAATATCCTGAGAGTGTTTTCCAGCTTGGATTCATTTTCCCCATCCTCTTCAGGTACTCTAGTCAAGGGTAGATTAGGTCTTTTCACATAATCCTATATTTATTGGAGTCTTTGTTCATTTCTTTTCACTCTTTTTTCTTTTTTTCTTGCCTTCTCTTTTTATTTCATTGAATTGATCTTCAATCTTTGATATCCTTTCTTCTGCTTGATCCATTTGGCTATTGAAACTTGTGTGTGTTTCATTAAGTTCTCGTGCTGTGTCTTTCAGCTCCATCAAGTCGTTTATTTTCTTCTCCAGTCTGGTTATTCTAGTTAGCATTTTGTCTAATCTTTTTAAATGTTCTTAGTTTCTTTGCATTGGGTTAGAACATGTTCTTTTAGCTCAGAGAAGTTTGTTATTATCCATCTTCTGAAGCCTGCTTCTGTCAGCTCATCAAAATCATTTTCTGATCTCTTTTGTTGTCTTGCTGGTGAGTCATTGTGATCTCTCTGGGGAGAAGAGGTGTTCTGGACTTCAATGTTTTCGTCCTTTTTTGTGCTGGTTTCTTATTATCTTCATTACTTTATCTATCTTTGAATCTTTGAAGTTGATGATTTGTGGGATCTCTGAGTGGACGTCCTTTCTGTTAAAGTTGGGGTTATTTCTCCTGTATGAGGCTTTTTTTTTTTTTTTTTAATGCAGGTGTCAGTGTGCCACTTGAGATAGTCTACCCATTGTCTGCCTGTGGAGGCGCTGCTGGGCCGCCTAGGTCTCAGCCAGGCTGCTGTTTATTCTTTGCCTGGTTTCCACTCATGCTGGTGGCATTAGTCCTGCCTTCCCAATGGCAGGTTTCTTTCCCCTCTGCAGCACCTCCGCTCCTGTATGGAGTTCCGTTTGATGTGTTAACTGGAAACTCTCCCAGGAGAGAGATTCCAGTTGCTTGATCTTGTGGAGGTGTGGCCTGTCTGGGCGTATCCCCTCCCGCTTTCATCTCTCCCTTCTGTGGGATGGGCAGTCCCTTTTCACAAGCTTTCTCAGGGTTAGACCAAGTGTCCCCCCCCGATCTGCATTGACAAGGCACCAGTCTGGCTGGGGCTACCAGCCTGGGCTGTCACACAAGTCTGCAACTCGGGGCAGCTCTCAGCCAGGCAGTGTTTTCCTGGGCTACGTGCTGCCAAAGCCTCAGATTTCATGGCCTTTTTTGGGGGGTTATTCCTACTGTTCAACCAGTCCCTTTGGAATGAACCCAGTACCTCGCTCAGAGATGTGGATATAGCTCTGGTTCTGTGTCTCACTCAGTGCTAGCTGCACTCTGGAGAAGCTCTCTTTTGGCCATCTTGGTGTAACTCCTACTTTACTTCTTTAATGAATCTCCACACTGTTTTTCATAGCAGCATGAAAATGGGGTATGTAGCCCATTTATATTTTAAATTCCCAACAGCAGTATAGAAGTGTTTCCTGATTACCACATCCATGCCAACATCTACTGTATTTTGATTTTTGATTATGGCCATTTTTGCAGGAGTAAGGTGGTAGTAAATTGTGGTTTTGATTTGCATTTCCCTGATCAATAGTGATGTTGAGCAGCTTTTCATATGTTTGTTGACCATTTGTATATCTTTTTTTGAGAATTGTCTATTCATGTCCTTAGCCCACTTTTTGATGGGAAGGTTTTCTTTTTTTTTTTTTTTTTTATTGATTTGTTTGAGTTCCTTGTAGATTCTAGATAATAGTCCTTTGTCAGATGTACAGGTTGTGAGATTTTCTCCCACTCTTTAGGTTGTCTGTTTACTCTTCTGACTTTTGGCTTTTGCCATGCAAAAGGTTCTTTGCTTTAAGTAGGTCACAGCTATTCTCCTACATCCCAGCACCATTTGTTGAAAAGGGTGTCTTTGTCCTACTTTTTGTTTGCTTTGTTGAAGATCAGTTGGCTATAAGTATTTCGGTTTATTTCTGGGTTCTCTCTTCTGTTCCATTGGTCTATGTGCCTATTTTTATATCAGTAGCATGCTGTTTTAGTAATTATGGACTTACAATATAGTGTGAAGTAAGGTTGTGTGATGCCTCCAACTTTGTTCTCTTTACTTAGTCATGTTTTGGCTATGCAGGCTTTTTTTGGTTCCATATGAATTTTAGTATTTTCCCTTTCTAACTCTTGAAGAATGATGGTGGTATTTTGATAGTGATTGGATTGAATTTGTAGATTGCTTTTGGCAGTATGATCATTTTCACAAAATTGATTCTACCCATCTATGGGCATGGGATATGCTTCTATTTGTTCATGTCATCTATGATTCCTTTCAGCAGTGTTTTGTAGTTTTTCTTGTAGAGGTCTTCTGACTCCTTTTTAGGTATATTCCTCAGTATTTTATTTTATTATTTTTTGGCAGCTATTGTAAAAGGAATTCAGTTCTTTATTTGATTTTCCCCTTGGTTGCTGTTGGTGTATAGAAGAAATACTGATTTGTGTACATTGATCTTGTATCCAGAAACTATGCTGAATTCTTTTATCAGTTCTAGGCACTTTCTGAAGGAATCCTTAGAGTTTTCAAAGTAAACTATCACATTATCAGCAAACAGTGACACTTTGACTGTCTCTTTACTGATTTGGATGACCTTTGTTTCTTTTTCTTGTCTGATTGCTCTGGCTAGGACTTTCAGTACTATGTTGAAGAGGAGTGGTGAGAGTGGGCATCCTTGTCTTTTCCAAGTTCTAAGAGGAAAAGTTTTCAAATTTTCCCCATTCAGTATTATGTTGGCTGTGGATTTGTCATAGATGGCTTTTATCACATTAAGGTATGTCCCTTGTATGCCAATTTTGGTGATGATTTTAATCCTAAAAGGATGCTGGATTTTTTGAATGTTTTTTATGTATCTACTGAGATGATCATGTGATTGTTGTTTTTACTCTTGTTTATGTGGTATATCACATATATTGACTTGTGTAGGTTAAACTATCCCTCCATCCCTGGTATGAAATCCAGTTGATCATGGTGGATTTTTTTTTTTTTTTTTTATGTTGTTGGATTCTGTTAGCTAGTATTTTGTTAAGAATCTTAGCATCTATGTTCATCAAGTTTATTGGTCTGTAGTTTTCCTTTCTGGTTGTGTCCTTTCCTGGTTTTGGTATTAGGGTGATGCTGGCTTCATAGAATGAATTTGGGAGGGCTCCTTCTTTCTCTATCTTGTGGACAGGGTCAAAGGGATTGGTACAAATTCTTCTTTGAATATCTGGTACAATTCTTGCTGTGAGTCCATCTGGTTCTGGACTTTTCTTTTTATTGGTATTTTTTAAACTACCATTTTGATCATGCTGCTTGTTATTGGTCTGTTCAGGGTATCTAATTCTTCCGGATTTAAGCTAGGAGGGTTGTATTTTTCCAGGAATTTATCCATCTCTTCTAGGTTTTCTAGGTCATGTGCATAAAGATGTTGATAGTAGCCTTGAACGATCTTTTATATTTCAGTGATGTCAATTGTATATCTCCCGTTTTGTTTCTCAGTGAGGTTATTTGGATTTTCTCTCTCTTTCCTGGTTAATCCTGCTAATGGCCTATCAATTTTATCTTTTCAAAGACACAGCTTTTTGTTTCATTAATTTTTGTATTCTTTTTGTTTGTTTCAATTCCATTTAGTTCTGCTCTGATCTTGGTTATTTTCTTTCTCTGCTGGTTTGAGGTTTGGTTTGTTCTTATTCCTCTAGTTTATTGCAGGGTGACCTTAAATCGTCTGGTTGTGCTCTTTCAGACTTTTTGATATAAGTGTTTAGGGCTATAAACTTTCCTCTTAGCATGGCTTTAGTTGTACCCCAGAGATTCTGATATGTTGTGTCATCATTGTCACTCAATTCAAAAAATTTTTAAATTTCCTTCTTGATTTCATTTTTGACACAACCCTCATTCAGGAGCAGGTTATTTAATTTGCATGTATTTGTGTGGGTTGAAGGTTACTTTTGGATTTGATTTTCAGTTTTATTCCACTATGGTCCGAGACAGTGCTTGATATAATTTCAGTTTTCTTAAATTTATTGAGGCTTGTTTTACGGCCTATCATATGGTCTATCTCGGAGAAACTTCCATGCACTGTTAGGTAGAATGTATATTCTATGGTTGTTAGATGGAATGTTCTGCATATATCTGTTGAGTCCATTTGGTCCAAGGTATAGTTTAAATCCATGTTTTCTTTGTTGACTTTCTGTCTTGATGATCTGTCTAGTGCTGTCAGTCGAGTATCAAAACCTCCCATTATTGTTGTGTTGCTGTGTATCACATTTCTTAGGTCTATTAGAAATTGTTTTATGAATTTGGGAGCTACAGTGCTATTTACATATATGTTTAGGATTGTGATATTTTCCTGTTGGACAAGGCCTTTTACCATTATATAATATCTCTCTTTGTCTCTTTTAATCAATGTTGCTACAAAGTTTGTTTTGTCTAAGAATAGCTACCACTGCTTGCTTTTGGTGTTCATTTACATGAAACACCTTTTCTCTCTACTCCTTTATTTTGTGTTTATTAAAGTATTTATGTGTTAGGTGAGTCTCCTGAAGGCAGCAGATAGTTGGTTTGTAAGTTCTTATTCATTCTGTGGTTCTCTATGTTTTAAGTGAAGGATTTAGGCCACTATATTCAATGTTAATATTGAAATATAAGTACCATTGGGTGGCTGGTGTGAGGCCCCCAGCTTTATCTCCTGTCCCCTTAGTGTTGGAACATGCTGTTCTGGGAGGGAATGAGGTGTTCCTACACCACTGAAAACAACACTCCAAAGAGTGGTACCAGCCAAAGCCCTTTGTCAGGCAGTGACTTGGAGTCCACGCTTCTTTGTTCATGTCAGCAGCAGTGGTAGCATGACAGGGTACACACTTACTGGCTAGGTTAGGGTGCTGGTGGGCCGAGAACTGCTGTCTTCTGTGTGGACACTGGCAGTAGTGATGGTTGCAGTTCTGGGTATGTAGGAGGGACCCATTATCCCTGTGCACATTCTACCTGCATGTCAGCACAGGACTGACACACTAACAGTTGAAGGCCTGGTGACCTCCGTGTGCATGTTCACAGTAATCCTGACAGTGGCCCATGGTGGGAGTGCAGGACCACTGGTGTACCTCTATGCTTTCACACCAGTGGAAGTGGCAGCACGGGGTGAGAGCAAGGCAGCTGATGTCTGTACTCATGTTTATGTGGGCAACTGTAGCATCATGGTGCATGGCAGCAGGTGGGTAGTGCACATGTACTGGCAGTAATGTCACAGTACAGTGCCATGTACCCACATTCCAGTGGGTATGGGGAGGGAGATTCATCCATGCACATACCGTGTCAGATAAGTGATGGGGGTGGCCATGGCTAAGTGCGGTGCTTGCAAAGTGGCACAGGGAAGTCTACAGTGAAGAGTGTCTGATGGACTTGTGCTTTTTTATGGGGACCTTTCTGCTGGAGCTGTCCTCCAGTTAGGCCTGGCCTGCCAGCATAAGAGCTATGATGTAGGCCCTAGGAGGCACCCACTTGGGTGGGAGCTAAACAATGTGTAAACATGGATATAAAGATGAAAATAATAGACATAGGGACTCCAAATGAGGGAGAGTGGAAGGAGTGAAGACTGAACAATTACCTAGTGGTTACTATGTTCATTATTTGGGTAATGGATACACTAGAAGACCAGTTAACACCAGTATGCAATATACTGATCTAACAATTATACACTTGTACCCTCTGAATCCAGAATTAAATTAAATTGCATCTTTAAAAAATGCACCAAAGGCCAGAACAGAAACAAACACAATTGAGATAAAAATGCAAGACATCAACAAAATGTAAAGCTTTTTTTAATGGAAAAATCGAAAACCTTTAGACTAAAAAAAGACATTAGACCAAATCAATCAAATCAGGGATTAAAAAGGGACATAAAAATTGATGCCACAGAAATATAATGGATCATTAGAGAATATTACATACAACTATACATCAATGAATTGGAAAATTCTAAGAAACTGATAAATTCTTGGACACATACAACCTACCAAGATTGAACCATGAAGACATAGAAAATATGAATAGATCCATAATGAATAATGAGATTGAAGCAGTCATAAAAATCTCCCATCAAAGAAGTCCAAGACCCAATTGACTTTATTGCTTAATTCTATAAAGCAATTAAATAAATAATGCCAATTCTACTCAAACTATTTCAAGAAAATGAAGAGGAGGCAATTATTCCAAATTTATTCTATAAAACCAGCATTACCCAGATACCAAAATTAATCAAGAACACACACATACACACACAAATTAAAAATTAAAATAAATATACAGACCAGTATACCTGATTAACATACATGCAAAATTTCCAACAAAATACTAGCAAATCAAAGTCAACAACACATTAAAAAGGTAACCTCTCCAATTTAAGTAAGATTCGTTCTAAAAATGCAAAAATGGTTCAACATATGCAACTCAATATACATAATTTTGTTACATTAAAAATCAAGAACAAAAATCATATAATTATTTCAATAAAACCTGAGAAAAAATTCAGTAAAATTAAAAAGTTCTTAATGAAAAAAATGCCAATAAACTTGGTATACAAGCAATATACTTTAAAATTATAAAGACCATATGTGAATCCCACAGCTTAATTTATACCTAATGGAAAAAACAAAACAAAACAAACAGAAAGCCTCTAACATCTGGACAAAGACAAGGATTTTCACTTTTAACACTTTATGCAACATAGTACTGGCAGTCTTAGCTAAAGCAATTACACAAGAGAAAGAAATAAAGGGCATCTAAATTATAAAGAAAGAAGTCAAATTATTCTTGTTCACAGATGACATGTTATTTAGGGAAACCTAAAGAATTTAGCAAATAAAACCTGTTAGCACTGATAAATAAATTCATCACTTCATATGGAACCAAAAGAGAGCCCGCATAGCCAAGTCAATTCTAAGCAAAAAGAACAAAGCTGGAGGCATCACACTCCCGGACTTCAAACTATACTACAAAGATACAGTAATCAAAACAGCATGGTACTGGTACCAAAACAGAGATATAGACCAACGGAACAGAACAGAGGCCTCTGACGCAACACAACACATCTACAACCACCCGATCTTTTGACAAACCTGACAAAAACAAACAATGTGGAAGCGAGTCCCCTGTTTAATAAATGGTGTTGGGAAAATTGGCTAGTCATGTGCAGAAAGCAGAAGCTGGACCCCTTCCTGACACCTTACACTAAAATTAGCTCCAGATGGATTAAGACTTAAACATAAGACCTACCACCATAAAAACCCTAGAAGAAAATCTAGGCAAAACCATTCAGGACATAGGCGTAGGCAAGGACTTCATGACCAAAACACCAAAAGCAGTGGCAACAAAAGCCAAAATTGACAAATGGGACCTAATCAAACTCCACAGCTTCTGCACAGCAAAAGAAACAGTCATTAGAGTGAATCAGCAACCAACAGAATGGGAAAAATTTTTGCAGTCTACCCATCTGACAAAGGGCTGATAACCAGAATCTACAAAGAACTGAAACAGATTTACAAGAAAAACAAACAAGCCCATTCAAAAGTGGGCGAAGGATATGAACAGACACTTTACAAAAGAAGACATACATGAGGCCAGCAAACATATGAAAAAATGCTCATCATCACTGGTCATTAGAGAAATGCAAATCAAAACTACATTGAGATACCATCTCACGCCAGTTAGAATGGCGATCATTAAAAAATCTGGAGACAACAGATGCTGGAGAGGATGTGGAGAAACAGGAGCGCTTTTACACTGTTGGTGGGAGTGTAAATTAGTTCAACCATTGTGGAAGACGGTGTGGCGATTCCTCAAGGACCTAGAAATAGAAATTCCATTTGATCCAGCAATCCCATTACTGGGTATATATCCAAAGGACTATAAATCGTTCTACTATAAGGACACATGCACACGAATGTTCATTACAGCACAGTTTACAATAGCAAAGACGTGGAACCAACCCAAATGCCCATCGATGATAGACTGGACAGGGAAAATGTGGCACATATACACCATGGAATATTATGCAGCCATCAAAAACGCATGAGTTCGTGTCCTTTGTAGGGACATGGATGAACCTGGAAACCATCATTCTCAGCAAACTGACACAAGAACAGAAAATCAAACACCGCATGTTCTCACTCATAGGCGGGTGTTGAACAATGCGTACACATGGACACAGGGAGGGGTGTATCACACACTGGGGTCTGTCGGGGGGAAAAGGGAGGGACAGTGGGGGGGTGGGGAGTTGGGGAGGGATAGCATGGGGAGAAATGCCAGATATAGGTGATGGGGAGGAAGGCAGCAAATCACACTGCCATGTGTGTACCTATGCAACAATCTTGCATGTTCTTCACATGTACCCCCAAACCTAAAATGCAATAAAAAAATATATAAAAAAATAAAAAATAAATTCATCAAAGGTGTGTGATATAAAATCGATACGTAAAATTAGTAGCATTTCTATACAACAGTGAGCAATCTGAAAAAGAAATAGAGAAGCAATTCCATTTAAAATAGTCCCCAAATTAAATTGCCTACTAATAAATTTAACCAAAGAAGTGAAAGACCTCTGCAGTTAAAAACTGTAAAATTGGCTAATTGTGGTGGCTTATGCCTGTAACCCTAGCACTCTGGGAGGCTGAGGCAGGCAGATCACTTGAGCCCAGGAGTTCAAGATCAGCCTGGGCAACATGACAAAACCATGTCTCTAAAAACTTAACTGGTTATTTTGGCATGTGTCTGTAGTCCTAGCTAATTGAGAGGCTGAGGTGGGAGGAGCACATGAGCCAAGGGAGGTCTAGGCTGCAGTGAGAGGCAGTGAGCCATAATTGCACTACTGCACTTCAGCCTAGACAACAGAGTGAAACCCTGTCTCATTAAAAAAAAAAATAAACAAACAAAAAACTGTGAAACACTGATAAAAAATTAAAGCAGAAACAGAGAAAAAATCTCACACTCATGTATTAGGACAATTAATATTGTTAAAATGCCATACTATCCAAAGTCATCTGCAAATTTAATGGAACTTTCACCAAAATATCAATGACATTCTTTACAACAATAGAGAAAAGTCCTAAAATTGAGACGAAATCACAACAGACTCAGTAGCCAAATCTTTCCTGCAAAACAAGAATAAAGCTGGAAACATCACCCTTTCTGAATTCAAAATATACTATAAAACTGTAGTGACCAAAACAGCATCATCTTGACACAAAACAGACACGCATATCAATGAAAAAGAATAGAGAACCCAGAAATTCAACCATAAGTTTACAAGCAAGTGATTTCCAACAAAGGTATCAATAACATTCATTGAGGAAAAAAAGCCTTCTACGATAAATGTTGCTGATAAAACTGGATATCTATATGTAGAAGAGCAAAACTAGATCCATATTTCTCGTCATATACAAAATCATATCAATGTATATTAAAGACTTACATGTCAAGTCCTGCAGCTGTGAAATTACTTAAAGAAAACATAGGGGGAACATATTGGGACACTAGTATGGGCAAAAAGTTTTAGGATAAAGCCTCAAAAGCAAAGGCAATAAAAATGAAAATAAGCAAATGAGATTTCATCAAGCTAAAAAGCTTTTGCACAGCAATAACAGCAATCAGCAGAGTGAAGAAGCAACATGCAGAATAGAAAAAAAAAATGCAAACTATTTATTTAACAATGTATAAAGTATGAGGTGATATCTCTTTGTGGTGTTAACTTGTATTTTCCTATAGCAATATTGAGCATTTTTTAAACATACCTATTGGCCATTTAAATGTCTTTTCTGTAGAAATGACTATCCAAATCCTAGCCAGTTTTTAACTGTGTTATAAGTTTGGTTTTCCTTTTATTGTTACTACTGACTTTGCTAACTTGTTGAACATATATGTGTGTGTTTATTATTGGATTCTTTCTTCAGTTCCATTGTTAAATATATCTGTATTTATCCCCATACAAGACTGTTTTGATTACTTATCTTTGTAATTGTATTTGTCTGTTTAGTGTTGCTATAAAGAAACACATGAGCCTGTGTCAGTTAAATATAGTTTATTTGGCTCATGTTTCCACAGCTATACAAGAATCATGGCACCAGAATCTGCTTCTGAGAGCTTCAGGTTGCATCTACTTATGGTGGAAACAGAAAGGGGGCCAACATGTGCAGAGATTACATGTCAAGAGAAAAAAATCAAAAGATAAAGCAGAAGTGTCAGAATCTTTTGCACAACGAGATCTCCCAAGTACATGCTGTCCTCAAGTAACTACCAATAAAAATAGATCATTTCAAATATTGAATTTTGACTCTGTTACTTAACTTTTAGACTATTTAGAAAATATTTATAGAGACTGAAATTCACTATGTTGTCCAGACTGTTTTTCAACCCCTGGCCTCAAGAAATTCTCCCTTCTCAGCCTCCCAAAGTACTGAGATTGCAGGCATGAGCCACCATGCCTGGTCTGATTTTACAGTATTTACTAACAAACTTCAAATTTTTCTACAGATATAAAAAAGACCTCTTAACAGCATGTGATATTTTAACAATGGATGCCAGTACACATTATCCATCAGTTTTTGCCTGTATCATTGGTCAAATCATATCCTTTATGTTTTTACATTTATCTTCTGTCAAGTTAGAAAAGTAAACCAATTTATTTTTAATGTTTGTGATTATATGAATATATTCTTACCAGATGAAAAAAGTTGGCCTCATAATTTATCTCTTTTTTTAAGATTAAACATATCAAACATATACTGACAATGAAAAAACTAATAATATATTAAAATGAATTATGAATATTTAAAAACATTTCTAATCCTACAGAAATACACTGAGAAATTGAAATTACAATCTGGCTTAAAATTATATTTTAAAAGCAAAGCATAACTTTATAATGAAAAAATTCAATTTCCACAGCTATTTCTGGTCATATTTTAAGAAAATAATTTTTTCCACCATACAGTAAATTCAATTTACTTGCTACATTAAGAACACATATTAGCTTGGTTGATTCGGCTGTTGGTGGGGGAGTGTAAATTAGTTCAACCATTGTGGAAGACAGTGTTGTGATTCCTCAAGGACCTAGAAATAGAAATTACATTTGATCTAGCAATCCCATTGCTGGGTATATATCCAAAGGATTATAAATCATTCTACTATAAGGACACATGCACTCGAATGTTCATTGCAGCACAGTTTACAATAGCAAAGACCTGGAACCAATCCAAATGCCCATCGATGATAGACTGTACAGGGAAAATGTGGCACATATACACCATGGAATATTATGCAGCCATCAAAAACGATGAGTTCGTGTCCTTTGTAGGGACATGGATGAACCTGTAAACCATCATTCTCAGCAAACTGACACAAGAACAGAAAATCAAACACCACATGTTCTCACTCATAGGCGGGTGTTGAACAATGCGAACACATGGACACAGGGAGGGGAGTATCACACACTGGGGTCTGTCAGGGGGAAATGGGGAGGGACAGCGGGGGTTGGGGGATCCGGGAGAGATAGCATGGGGAGAAATGCCAGATATAGGTGATGGGGGAGGAAGGCAGCAAATCACACTGCCATGTGTGTACCTATGCAACAATCTTGCATGTTCTTCACATGTACCCCAAAACCTAAAATAAAATAAAATAAAAATAACAAACAAACAAACAAAAAAGGACACATACTAGCAAATTGATTTAAACATCTATTTCCTTAAATATCTATTTATAGATACCAAGAAGATGTACAGATTAAAACACATGTTCTGCTTTTGAAGAGGTTGCATTATATTAAATGACAGATTCATAAACACTTAACCATAGCAGAAGAAAGACAAAAATAAGGGCCAAAATAGAACTCATTTTTATAAAATCACAAAGGGAAACATTTTTAATTCTATCCCATGTACCCCTGGAAGTGTAATGATAAAGCACTCTGTTTCTACATGTGAGAAATCCATTTTAAATGTATGTTATGTCTGTGATAAGTTTAATGTGATTTTATATTATTAGACCTAAGTGTAAAGTCAATGTTTACTTTTAAAAAATGTGACAATTCTTGGTATCAAATATATATTGAGAAAAAGCATCCCCTAAAGCTCCAGAAACAGAACTAGCAGAGTAATGTCTTATCTGAACTACCATGTGAGAAATTGAGCCTTCTGGTATGAGATATTTAATATTGTTAAGATGTCTAAGATGAAGTTTATAGGGGATGAGTAGAAAAATGGCTTTCTCCTGGTAGACATAGCTAATAAAGAAATATCATATTTTATAGCTGGAGTGTAGATACTACAATTACACAGGTCCTACGAAACCTGAGATGAGATTAACATGTCAGAATTTGAAGCCTGAATTTGGCAAGCATGGATGATTTTGAACTTTTTATCCTCTTTATGTGTTTTACTATTTGGTGCTTCGCCATAGTATTATATAAATCTTAGTGAAATATCTCTAACCTGGGCCAATCAAAATCAAAGAAGTATTAAATTCATTCTTGGAAATATGGGGTAAAGTGTAGATAGCAGCTACCTAGGAAACAAGACGTTGATGCGGCACTTAGGTTATAAAGAGCATACCAGTGTAAAAGCAAAGCTAGGGAGGGCAGAAAAATTTGGAGATTTTCAGTTAGTCACCACTTTTCACTTGGCTTGGAAATCCTTACTACAAAAAGTAGCTTGGTGGTTTGTTTTCTACTGAGCTAAGGAAGCCTGTATGAAATACCCAAGTTGCCAGAGGAAAAAAAAAGATAATTGTTCCTAGGCCTTAGAAACTGAGTGAAGTTCAAGGTGCACATACCCATAACAGAAATTTTCAATCCCAGGTATAACACCTTTAAGAGATGTTATTTATGTGCATAAGAAGTATCATATAATAATATTCACTGCTGCATTGTTATAACAAAAAATTAGAGATGTTATTATAGTAATGTACATAATATTCACTGCTGCATGATTATAAGAAAAAATTAGAAACATCTTAAGTGTGAGTCAACAGAGAAATGGTAAATAAACTCTGGTATATTCATGACACAGAATATTATAAGTCAGGTAAAATTACTGACAAAGACTACCATGTTTCAAAATGAATGAAAGTATTATGAAACAAAATACTAAGAAATAAGAAAGGTACAGAATGATAGAGCATTATGGTATCTTATATGCAAAGTTGTATTAGAAAAATTATTATGAATATGTACATAGCCAAAATAGAACTGGAATTTATAGCCACCAATATAACAATATTGGGTATTTTTGGAGAAGAAAATGGAGAGATGCACTGTGGAAGAAGTACACAATGCTCTTCAAATTAATGGTAGTGTTTGTTTTCTGGAAATTCTGATACAAATATTAAAAAATATATATGTATATGTGTGGTGTGTGTGTGTGTATATATACCTATATATACATATATATGTGTGTGTGTGTATATATATATATGTATATATATGTGTATATATATTCAACATATAGATGTTGAATAGCCAGGTGTCTATTATATGCATTTTTGTTTGAAGAAAATGGAGAGATGCACTGTGGAAGAAGTACACAATGTCTTCAAATTAATGGTAGTGTTTGTTTTCTGGAAATTCTGATACAAATATTAAAAAATATATATGTATATGTGTGTGTGTGTGTGTGTGTATATATATACCTATATATACATATATATGTGTGTGTGTGTATATATATATATGTATATATATGTGTATATATATTCAACATATAGATGTTGAATAGCCAGGTGTCTATTATATGCATTTTTGTTTTCCTCAAATTATTCATAATTAGAAATAAAAATAATTAATATGACTTTTCAAGGCAGAGACATTGTGCAGATTGATCTAGATGAAGGAAATAGCATGGAAAAAAATTCTAAGGCAGGAAAGTTCATGCTGTGTTCCCATATATCACAACATTATAAGCTATGTAGAAAAATGTAAGGGATGACATCCTCTTTCTTATTTGGATGTCTTTTCTTTCTCTTGAGTGATTGCTCTGGCCAGCACTTCCAATGCTATGTTGAATGTGAGTGGTGATAGAGTACATTCTTGTCTTTTGTTGGCTTTCAAGGAGAATGCTTCCCACTTTCGCACATTTAGTATGATGTTGGCTGTGGGTTTTTCATAGATGGCTCTTAATATTTGGAGGTATATTTCTTCAATACCTAGTTTGCTGAGTTTTTAACATGAAGGGATGTTGAATTTTATTGAAAGCCTCTTCTGTATCTATTGAAATGATCCTTTGGAAGTAGTTTTTGTGCTTAGTTCTATTTACTTAATGAATCACATTTGTTGATTTGAATATGTTGAACCAACCTGGCATACTAAGAGTAAATCCTACTTGATTGTGGTGGGTTAGCTTTTTGATGTGCTACTAGATTCAGTTTGCGAATATTCTGTTGAACATTTTTGTTTCATTATTCATCCCTATTTGCAGCTAACATGATTCTATACCTAGAAAACTCCATAATCTTGTCCCAAAGCTTGTTAAATGATAAGCAACTTCAGCAAGGTTTTAGGATACAAAATCAACACACAAAACTTAGAAGCATTCCTATACACCAAAAACAGCCAACCCAAGAGCCAAATCAGGAAGAGAATCCCATTCACAATTGCCACAAAAAGAATAAAATACCTAGTAATAAAGCTAACCAGGGAGGTGAAAGACATATAAAATGATAATTTACAAAACATTGCTCAAAGAAATCAGAGACGACACAAACAAATGGAAAAATATTCCATGCTCATGGATAGCAAGAACCAATATAATTGAAATGGTCATACTGTCTAAAGCAATTCACAAGTTCACCACTATTCCTATCAAACTACTGATGGCATTCTTCACACAACTAATATATGCATATACATTTTAAATTGATGTAGAAACAAAAAAGAGCCCCAATAGGCAGGGCAATTCTTAAGCAAATAGAGCAAAGTGGGAGGCATCATGCTACCCAACTTGAAACAAAACTGTAGGGCTACTATAAACAGAACAGCATGGTCTTGGCACAAAACAGACTCACAGACCAATGGAACAGAGAACCCAGAAATAAAGCCACACATCTACAACCTACTGATCTTTATCAAAGCTGACAAAAGCAAGCAATGGAGGAAGGACACCTTATTTAATAAATGGTGCTGGGATAACTGGCTAGCCATATGCAGAATATTTAGACTGCACTCCTTCTTTATACCATATACAAAAATCAACTCTAGATGGATATAAGTTTTAAATGTAAAACCCAAAACTATAAAAACCCTGAAAGATAACCTAGGAAATGACATTTTGCACATGAGAACTGGCAAGATTTCATGATGAAAACACCAAAAGCAATTGTAACAGAAGCAAAAATTGACAATGAGGATCCAATTAAACTAAAGAGCTTCTACACAACAAAACAATAATAACAAAAAGCTATCAACAGAGCAAACAGACAACCTGCAAAATGGAAAAAAAATATTGCAAACTATGCATCTGACAAAGGTCTAATATCCAGAATCTATAAGAAATTTAAATTTACAAAGAAAAGAAAAAGTTCCATTAAAAAGTGGGCAAATCACATGAACAGAGATTTCATGAAGTAAGACATACATACAGCCAACAAGATATAAAAATGCACAATATACTGAGAACTAGAGAAATGAAAATCAAAACCACAATGGCATATTATCTCACACCAGTAAGAATGGCTATTACTCAAAAGTAAAAAAAGTTACATATTCTGGTGAGATTGCCAGGAAAGGGAACACATGCACTGTTATGGGAGAGTCTAAATTAGTTCAACAATTGTGGAAAGCAGTGTGGCAATTTTCAAAGAGGTAAAACAGAAGTGCCGTTAGACCCACAATCCCATTACCATATATCTATATATCCCAAACAATATAAATCATTCTATCAAAGACACATGCATGCATATGTTCATCACAGCACTATTCACAGTAGCAAAGACATGGAATCAACCTAAATGCCTATCAATGGAAGACTGGATTAAAAAAAAAAATGTGGTACATATACACTGTCGAATACTATGCAACCATAAAACATAATGAGATAGTTTATTTTGCAGGAACACAGATGAAGCTGTAGGACATTTCCCTTAGCAAACTAACGCAGGAACAGAAAACCTAATGCTGCATCTTCTCACTTATAAGTGGGAGCTAAATGATAACAATATATGGAAAGAGGGGAACAACAGACACTGAGGTCTAACTAAGGGTGTAGCTTGTGAGGAGAGAGAAGAGCAGAGAAAGTAACTACTAGATAGTAAGTAGGCTTAGTGCCTGGGTGATAAAATAATTTGTACATCAAACCCCGATTACGTGAATTTACCTATGTAACGAACCTACACATGTACTTTTGAACCTAAGATAAAAGTTTTAAAAAGGATGTGGGGGATGAAGGCAGAAAGATTTAGTCTAGGTTGGAATATAAAATCAGGGAACCTTTTCATTTTCTCATTTTAAATTTAATATTTCATCCACATATCCCACTTCTCAAAATTCTATATTCAAAGGCCATTATCTTATCCAGGAAAAATATGGTCATCTTTTAGATGCTTTTACATTTGTGTTCTGAATGTAAAGATATAATTGCACACACAAATGCACCTATGCATAATTCAGACAAAAGTGAGCTACTCTCAATCATAATATTAGTGCCTTAAAAATACAGTCATCCTTTCCTAGAGAATAAAGTCATTTGACCATATTTAGGTACCAGTCATCTGAAAGGTCATTGGGTTTTATTTAAAAAGTTAATCTAACAAATATTGCCCTTGGCTTTGATTTTCAAAAGCTGTGCTTAAACCTGTCAGACTAAGCTCACTACCTTATATTCCCTCTAGAATCTCTATTCTTAGACACTCAGGGAAAAAAAAAAAATACTCTTGCGGCAACCATAGCCAGTAATTGCCGGTTTGAAAATGAGGTCAAAAGACATTATTATCCTTTAAAATAGACAAAAATTAAAACAAGTATAATTAGAAACCCAGTGATGAACAGTCATAGTGACAGAGTGACATAATCCAGTTGTTTCCACTAGCCAAAACATTTTTGTGGAAAAGACAGAAACATATTTATGCAGGAAAAAATGGCAAATTCAAGAATATATGCCAGTTACTTTGAAAGAGCTTGGGCAGTTAGTCAGTAAATATTTGGCTGGAAAATTTCACTCCACTGTCCAACACGTGTACATTGGGAGACCTCCTCTATGTTCTACAACCTTAACCATTCCGTTTTTAATATTGTTTATAAGTTAGTCTTCTTGTCCCCTTGAGGAAATAGTTAATTAAAAAAAAAAGAAAAGAAAAGAAAAAAAAACAGAAGGAGAGGGAGAGGGATGAGGAGGGGGAGAGAGAGTGACGGGGAGAGAGAGAAAAAAGAAGGAGAGAGAAAGAGACAAAAAAACTTTCTGTCTCTTGGAGAAAGGAAGTGAATTTTTTTTTTTTTTTTTGAGACAGAGTTTCGCTCCATCGCCAGGTGCCAGGCTGGAGTGCAGTGGCACCATCTTGGCTCACTGCAACCTCCGCCTCCTGGGTTCAAGCAATTATCCTCCTCAGCCTCCTGAGTAGCTGGGACTACAGTCATGCGCCACGACGCCCAGCTAATTTTTGTATTTTTAGTAGAGACAGAGTTTCACCATGTTGGCCAGGATGGTCTCGATTTCTTGACCTCCTGATCCACCCGCCTCGGCCTCCCAAAGTGCCGGGATTACAGGCGTGAGCCACCGCGCCCAGCGTGAATTTTTTAAAAATAGTTTTTTGTTTGTAATTTTCAATATAAGTCCCCAGTACTTTGCAAAATAAGTTCACAAAGAAATATGTTTGTTAACTGATTAGATGAGTGAACCCACTAGGTAGAATTAGTTCAGGGTACTACTGCAACAGGGCACCAATCTAAAATGTAAACAGCTCCAGAATTATCTAAAAGGAATGTGGTATAAGATGAGCCATAGAAATAAAAACAGACAAATGTAATAAGTGAGAATATTTATTTTAAAAATCCATAGAAATTTTAGAAGTCTTCAGAGTTTAGGTTCTCTGTTCTGGTGGTAGTGGAAAAGCATGGTGAAAAATATTAGAAATAAATTTAACATGCAGGCGGAGACTTTGTAAGTGCTCTGTGAGTTGAGATTTTCAGATGAGAAAGCTATGGGAAAGAAGATGGAAGCTGAGGAACGCAATTCCATAAAATGGCAAGAGCTACCATATGCTGTATGCAATAGTTCTAAGACACGTTAAAAAGAATAGCAGGATAGTCAAGAATCATACTATTTGGAGTATCTTAATGGCAGTAGGTGCAATGACTTTGTTGCTAAATGTTAGAACATGAACTGAGCTATATATTCTGATTCTGCCAGATCACATATTTGCATCTGATCTTTGAAATATTTTCTTATTTGTATAAGCCTTAGTATTCTTATCTCTAAAACACATGTTGCAAAAATATCTACAGGTTTTTGTTCTGGATAACAAAAAGTAGACACACCTCTTCTTGTTTTCTTATTCAACATATCTGTAGAAACTGGACAGAATGCATGTAACAGCTATTTGAGAACATTGACAAGTAAATAATAGTAAATTAAATAGAAGAAAATCAAGATACTACTAAACTATCATTAGTTTGCCATTTAAAAAATTTTGTTATCCTCTAGCCAAGAATCAACATAACTTAAAACCTGGAGGTAAGAGTTTGCATTAACACAGAGATCCAGAACTAACATTCTAATTGTGGGTCAAGGAATATAGAATGTGATTCTAATTCTCACTAAGAAAGAAAATAAATTCATTGACATTTTTCCTTTCTAAATTTGATTCCTACTTCCTATTAAATTGTGTAGTTGTCAGAGAAAGCAATAGGAGCTGACAGAAGTCAAAAAGACTGAGAGAAGTAGATCTTTCTTTCCTATCAGATGGTCTGTAGACCCCAAACTGTTAGGAAAGCCACGTTCCCTTTTTTGCTCTCTGTCTTTACACAGCTTGCCTTTATGTGTGAGCACAGATACATGAATTGCACAAGGTAAATAAATCCTCAGGTCTCTGACTGAAAAATCAAGATGAGAAGGCCCAAGAAATAATACAGTACTTGCTAGATTACAGAGAGAAGGTAATTCTGGAAACCAACTACACAAAAATTTTAATAAATCCTAGGCTTATGCTAGAGTGGTGCATGCTTATCTTTGACCCTATTTGGCACAGCAGAGGCAATAAGATCATAAAAATATAGGCAGATTTTGTTCCAGTTATTCAGACTAAAAAGTAAGGCAAACATATATGAGGAGCTTCTAAATAACAATGCAAATAATTTAAGAATGGAATTGATGTTGAAACTATTACCCACGGACCTTGAGGCCTGAACCAAAAAGTTCCACTGCATGTTAAAACAGAAATAAAATAAAATATAATATCTAATGATGTAATATTCACATCTTGCAGAATACAATACAAAATTACTATACATAATAAGAATAAAGAAATGACTACGGATAGAAAATAAGAATCTCAAGATACCAACACTGCAAGGCAAAAATCTTAGAAGTGCTTGACAAAGACTTTAAAGCTTCTATCATTAAAAATTTTTGTATAAATTAAGAGCAAACACTCTTACAAAAAATTAGAAAATCTCAAGTTAGAATTACAAATATAAAGCAGAACTAAATGGAAATTTTTGAGAAACAGTGGGAGGAAGGGTGGGGAGGGATAATGTGGGGGAGAAATGTCAGGTATAAGTGATGGGGGGATGGAGGCAGCAAACCACATTGCCATTAACGTACCTATGCAACAATCTTGCATGATCTGCACATGTACACCAGAATCTAAAGTACAATAATAAATAAATAAATAAATAAGGCATCCATAAAAAAAATACAATAGGCAAAATCTAAAATTCACTTTCAGATGTAACAAAATCGTGCATTAAAAAACACCTGAAGTTCTGCCTCCCTATAAAATCAATAAAAAGTTAGGAAAATTTAGAACTAACTTTTGTTTTGAAATTTTAAAATTAACCATAGATTATCAGAAAAAAAGAAGTAGTCTTTTCAAAAAATGTGGCTGCATCCCACTAAGAACAGTGAACATTTCAGAATTTTAAATGATCACAGTTCCATCTCCTTTTCTTTAGTATATCAATATCCTTGGAAACAATAGCTTGAATTTCTGGTATGGAAAGTTGTGGAACAGATTTTATTCACAGTTTAAAACTGACACAAGAACAGAAAACCAAACACCGCATGTTCTCATAAGTGGGTGTTAGACAATGAGAACACACGGACAAAGGGAGGGGAACATCACACTCTGGGGCCTGTTGGGGGGTGGAGGGGGCTAGGGGAGGGATAGCAGGGGGTGTGGGGATTGGGGAGGGATAACATTAGGAGAAATACTTAATGTAGGTGAAGGGGGGGATGGATGCAGCAAACCACTATTGCATGTATATACCTATGTAACATTCCTGCATGATCTGCACATGTACCCCAGAACTTAAAGTATAATTTAAAAAAAGAAAAAATTGAAAAATCTGGTATATTCCTAGAAGACAGACTCAAGAGGTTTGTCTTTATTTTACAAAACTTAAATGTACTAGTTATAAAGATGCATGTAATAGGGAGATTTTTCAAAAGATTTACAGATAATTATTTCAGGGGAATACTGCCCGAGGTAATAAATGACAGCGGAGGAAACAATAGAGTAACTAAAATGATCAAGAGGAAAAGTGAAAAAAAAAATGAGATAACCACAATGGCTTTGAAAACCTCTGATGTATTCTCGGGAATGTAGAATTCCATCTGACTATTCAGGGCTGCACACAATCTTAGGAAAGACACGAGGATGTCCAAAGATATAAGTGTGATTGACCTTAGCTGTACACAACGTGTTGAGGAGACTAAGGCATAATAGTAAACTTCCTGACTGAGTGTGAAAGACATACCCAATATGCAAACAGATCCCATGGCAAAAAAAATAAAATAAAATAGTTTCATACATTTAAAGTAATATATCTCTTATTTGCTGATCACTAAGCTAATGGAACAGAGACTGTAATGTCCACATATGGCAAATTATACACAGTTCACATAAGTTTAGACTGCTTTGTCATTTCTCACCTGTTAGAATTGAAACAGCCTCATTGTCTGGGGTGATACCCGATGTTCATTGTCTCACAGCATGGAGAACATGGATGCAGGCACAGAAAGAGTGATGTTGAGAGTAGAAGTTTAGCAGTTGAAGGAAAGAAAACAGCTCTCCTACAGAAAGGAGTCCTGAAAAAATGGCCTGCCAGTCCTCAGAGAAATGCACAGGGGTTTATAGAAGAATGGTGAGGAGGTGGTGTATGATGTACATAACTCACAAAAAACTGGTTACAAGAGGTGTGCCATTTGCATAGGGCGTAAATTTCTGGTAGCCCCCTAACCTAATCTTTTATCATGCAGGCTGGGTCTCTTCCTGAGTTGTGCCATGTTGCCAATTTCTTTGTTCCCGTACACGTTGTAATAATAAAAGGATATGAAGCCTCCATGCTGGACATGCCTGGTTCCCAGATAGCCGTTTTCTATTGATGCAGCTGCCAGCCTTCCCCTGTGCAAGCTTCTAGCTTCTCTATTTATGTTTGCAGCTCAATTTTTCAGGTTGCTCTTTGTTAGAAAAAGAAAAGATTTCGGGAGATACTTTTTGTTAGAAGATAAATTCTGCCAAGAACTCTTTTGCCCTCACTATTTACTTAAATAATTTCTTTCTACCTCCTGTGTTATCTCCCCCATGAAGAGTGGAAACCCTAATTGCTCTTGGGTGGGGGTGGGGGCAGCTGAACGATGACTCCTTATGACTACTTTCTGCTGGAGAGGGCATCGTGTGGGGGACAGCATCTAGGGCTCCTCCTGGTGTTTATCTAAGGGTCCTCAGAAGAAAGGCATGCCCATGCGTGATTCCATCTTCAGCACCATTTGGAGCTTAATAGCTTCTGGCAAGAAGAGATCAGTTTTACAAGGTTTAGAACAGAGGTTTTGAATATGAGCATTACTATTGCCACTATTATAGTAGGCGTACCATAGGCCATAACCCATGATAATAAGAGTTTGACACTTGTTAGCCATTACGGTGGAATGTGATACTGGTTGCTTCCACCAGATGTCGCTGTACTCTACCAAGAGTGTTAATATAAAAGCAACATTTTTTTCTTTGAGAAAAACATACTCCCCTTTGACTTCTTGTTAGAAGATAATTTTAAATCTGGGCCATTTTTTTTTATAACTTGCAACATGATTGAGAGAAATATGTCATTGGATGGTTACAGTAACTTTAGTGTTAACTTGGGCTAAATAATTCCTGTAATTATTAATCCTGTTATAAAGATGATAATGAGTCAGCCTATTAGAGAAATTAGAATTTTCGATTTAGAATTCCACATTGCAGGTGCCTCACCCTACTATAAGTAGTAGGGTGAGTATAACAAGTCGCACATGGATGGTGTAGTAAGTAAATAATTTCCATCTAAAATTTTACTCACCAAGATATAGAATTTTTCTTTGGGGGTGTAGGAAGTTACAAATATAATCCCATGGATAATCAAAATCTCCCTGAAATTATGCATCAAAAAAGTTCTAATGCCTGTTAGCAAATTTTGAGAGGGAAGGTAGAGATAACTGAAAGAATCTGGTAAGGTAGGATGTTACATGTAATTACCGTGGTTACCGCAAATGAAATATCCGTAAAATATTTTTTTAGAAAATGAGATGGTAGGGAGGCCGAGGCGGGCGGATCACGAGGTCAAGAGATCGAGACCGTCCTGGTCAACATGGTGAAACCCCGTCTCTACTAAAAATACAAAAAAATTAGCTGGGCGTGGTGCGCGCGCCTGTAGTCCCAGCTACTCAGGAGGCTGAGGCAGGAGAATGCTTGAACCCGGGCAGCGGAGGTTGCAGTGAGCCAAGGTCGTGCCACTGCACTCCAGCCTGGCGCCTGGTGACTGAGTGAGACTCTGTCTCAAAAAAAAAAAGAAAAAAAAAAAAAAAAAAGAGAAATGAGATGGTAAGCAAATGAATCATCTAGAAATAAAAAATAGCAGTAATAGAGGTAATTAAGAACCAAAAGACCATAAAACACAATAAACACATACCTAAATGGCAGAAATAAGTTATTTCCCATTGGTAATTACATTAAGTAGTGGTGGATCCAGCTCTAAAATGAAAAGTCAGAGATTAGGAGAATACATAAAAATAGTATGATTCAACTATATTCTTCCTAGGAAATGTTCACCATAGAATCTAAAAGTGCAGGTAGGTTAAAATTAAAAGATTGGGAAAGCATATTTCAGACAGTAGCAACAAAGAAACATCTGGGGTGGCTATACAAATATCACATAAAATAGGCTTTAAGACAAAAACTGTTACAAGAAACAAGAAAGGCATGATGTATTGATAAGAACATTAGATTATCAAAAAAATTTATCCATTAAAAGCAAATATGTACCAAACAAGACAACCTCTAAAATATAAAGCAAAAGTTGACAGAACTGAAAGAGAAACACACAGCCCTACCGTAAGAGTTGGAGAAACTGGCACCCACAATCAGTCATGGAAAAAACACTCAGCTAGGAAACGAATACAAAAATAAATAACTTAAACTTACTATACAGTTATTAGACCTAATAGACATACACAAAATACTCAACAATAACATAGTACACATTTAAGAAATTAAATGAAACATTCATTTTATAGACCATATGTTGGACTGAAAAATAAATTATAATAAAATATATAAGATTAAAGTCATACACAAAGGAATAATATCAGAGAGTTTCCAAAAATAGAGAAAGATAATAACATTCAAGTACAAGAAGGTTATAGAAGAACAAGCAAATTTAATCCAAAGAATAGTAGCTCAAAGCATGTAGTAATCAAACTTCTAAATATCAAAAATAAGGAAAGCATCCTAAGCAGCAAAAGAAAAGAAACAAATAACATACAGCAGAAGTCCAATGCATCTGCCAGTAGTTTTTCTAATGAAAATTTTAGGCCAAAAGCGAGTAGCACGACATATTTAAAGTGATGAACAAAAAACTTTGAAGCTAGAATAGTATATTCAGTGAAAATATCTTTAAAACCTGAGTAAAAAACAAAGAGTTTCCCAAACAAACAAAAGCTGAAAGATGTCTCAAACACCACTCCTGTTCTACAAGAAATGTTAGAGGGAGTACTTCAATCAAAAAGAAAGACATTAATAAGCAACAAGAAATCATATGAAGGCACAAAGCTCACTGATAGTAGTAAGTAAACAGAAAATCACAGAATGATGTAACACTGTAACTGTGGTGTCTAAACATGAAACCAAAAAACATACAATAGATATAAAAAAATAAAAAGGGAATAGAAAATCATTTCACCAAAAAAAAATCATTTTCATGAAAAGGAAGACAGAAAGAAAAGAGAAAAGGAAGACAGAAAGAAAAGAAAAAAGGAAGAGAAGACCATAAAACAACCATAAAACATATAGCAACATGGCAGGAGTAAGTCCTTACTTATAAATAACAACATTTAATATAAATGCACTGAACTCTCCAATCAAAAGACACAAAGTGGCTAAAAGGATTTTTAAAAAAGCAAACCCAATGATTTGTTGCCTATAAGCAACTGAAAATAAAGGGATGAAAAAAGATATTCCACGCCAATGGAAACCAAAAAAGAGTAGTAGTAGCTGTACTTACATTAGCATAGAAATGCAAATCAAAAGCTACAATGGGCTATCTCACCAGTTGAAGTCAAAAGGCAGGTGATAACAAAGGCTGACATGGATGTGGAGAAAAGGGAACACTTGTACACTGTTGTTGGGAATATAAAGTAATTACAACCACTATGGAGTACAATTTATAGGTTCTTCAAAATACTAAAAATAATGCATGTGACTCAGCAATCCTACTGCGTGATCTATACACAAAAGAAAAGAGATCAGGATATTGAAATGATATCTGCAGTACCATGTTTGTTGCAGCACTGTCCACAGTAACCAACATTTGGAAGTAACCTAAGTGTCTATTAACAGATGAATGGGTAAAGAAAGAGTTGTACATGTACACAATGGAGTGCTATTTAGCCATGTTTGCAACAACATGAATGGAAATGGAGTTTACTATGTTAAATAAAACAAGCAAGGCACAGAAAGATACATTTCACATGTTCTCACTTATATGTGAGAAATAAAATTTAATCAATTGAACTCATGGACATAGAGTTAGCCTCCAGGCCTGGCTGATTTTTGTTATTTTGTTAGAGAAGATGTCTCAAACTCTTGACCTTAAGTGATCTGCCCAACTCTGCCTCCCAAAGCCCTGGGATTACAGACGTAAGCCACTGCGGCCAGCCAAGACAATGAGATTTTACCTCACCCCCATTAGAATAGCTATTATTAAAAAAGGAAAATAACAAATGTTAGAGAGGATGTGGAGAAATTGCAATCATTGTTCATTTCCAGACAAAATGGAAAATGATATAATCAATGTAAAAATAGTATAGGGCTTCCTCATACCCTTACACTATTTTTTTTAAAGTTAAACTTAGAACACCATATTATCCATTCATTTAATTTCTTAATATATCTAAAATTATTAACAACAGGAAGTGAAACAGATATTTGTACACGAATGTTCACCACAACAGTACATATCTCTTATAGATGATAACTATGCAAATGTTCACTGATGGCATAGATGGACAAACAACATAGGATACATTTATACAGTATACTATTATTCAGTCTTAACAAAAATTCTAATACCTACTATAACACAGATTAAACTTGAAAACATATTAAGTAAAATAAGCCAGGTGAAACAGTCAGTATTGTATTATTTCATTTGTATGAGGTACTTAGAATAGATATATTTGTAATGGGAGAAACTATAATAGTGGTTGCAATGGGCTGAATGGTGGGTAGAAAGAGAAGCTATTGTTTAGTAGGTATGTGGTTCCATTCAAAAATAATAAAAATATCTTGGATATTAATAATAGCAACATTTGTACAATATTGTAAATGTACTTGATGCCACTGAACTGTACATTGAAAAATGTTTAAGAAGGTGAATTAAAAAAATATTCTGTCACAATAAAAAATACAAAAAAGCAGTAAAGGGTAAGTCTGAAAGAAAATGTAAAAGTATTGTGAACTTAAAATAGAACATGGCAAAATTTATCAGATGCTGTCAACATAGTGCTTAAAGAAAAACTTAAGGCATTTAATATTTAATACAATGTGGAGTGCCCGAGAATTGGCCAGCTCAGCCTTCCAGTGCCTACACAGATTATAAGGGGTCTTGGAAATTGACCTGGCCTGCACACCACTGCTGGCATCTGTATGCTCTTCCCAGAGGCTTGAGGATGAGCTCGTCCAGATAGCCAGGGACACCATCTCCAGCACCCACCAACATGTGCCATCTAGGAGTCTGGAGACTTACTCAGACAACCCACTGCTGCCACCATTGCCACATATGCCTGGTTTTTGGAGTTATGAGGCTTGGCTCCCCACCACTACTGCCATTGCTGATGCCTCACATGTTTCCCAGGGACACACTAACCTGCCCAGCCCACTGCTGCCACAACCAGAACCCAAAATAGCCTTCTGGAGGGTCAAAAACTAGTTTGTTCAGACTTGCTTCCATTAGTGCCAGTGTATACCATCTGTTGCCTCAAGGACCTGTATCCTCAGCCCTGCCTCCACCACAACTGAAGCCCAAAACTTGGCTTGCCTGGCAGCTCTGTCTACAACAAAGCCTCACCATAGTCTCTAATAATAAGTGCATTCTGAGCTACTGAACAAAATCGCAGACATAATTGACACTAATTACAGCTGAAGAAATTATGTAGAGAATACACTACTGCAGTCAACCAGAATCAAACCCAAGGTACCTCATCCAGCCAACATTATAGATACATCAATAGAAAAAAGTCTTACCAGCTGGGCAGGGTGGCTGATGACTGTAATTCCAGCACTTTGGGAGGCTGGGACAGGTGTATTGCCTGAGCTCAGGAGTTCAAGACCAGCCAGGGAAACCATGTCTCTACTAAAATTAAAAAAAAAAAAAAAAAAAAGCTGGGCATCATGGCCTGCACCTGTGATCCCAGCTACTCAGAAGGCTAAGGTGAAAGAATCACTTGAGCCTGGGAGATGGAGGTTGCAGTGAGCTGAGATCATGCCATTGCACTGCAGCCTGTGTGACAGTGAGACACCATCTCATTAAGAAAAAAGAAAGAAAGAAAGAAAAAGAAAGAAAGAAGAAAGAAAGAAAATAAGAAAAGATGTCTTACCATAAGAAAAGCCAACCAATAAAATTTGGAGGAGCAACTGTTACACCAGATACGCAGATATCAATGTAAGGACACCAGAAAAACTAAAAAGCAAGGAAACATGACATCTCTAAAAAAACATAAAAATTCTCCAGCAACAAATTCCATTAAAAATTATAAACACTCACAGACATAATTTAAAATAATATTAAAGAATTTCAGTGAGACATAAAAAACAGATAAACTATACAAATGAATAAAGAAATAATGATCAAAATGAGACTTTTAACAAAGATATTACAAGTAATCCATACAGAAATTGTGGAACTAAATAATTCAATAAATAAAATTAAATGAAGGTCTTTCCTTTGTGGGTGACTTAACCTTTCTCTCTGGCTGACCTTAGAATTTTTTCTTTTTATTTCAACCCTGGTGAATCTGACAATTATGTGCCTTGGGGTTGCTCTTCTTGTGGAATATCTTTGTGGTGTTCTCTGTATTTCCTGGATTTGAATGTTGGCCTGCCTTGTTAGGTTGGGAAAGTTCTCTTGGATAATATCTTGAAGAGTGTTTTCCAAGTTGGATTCCATCTCCTCGTCACATTCAGGTATGCCAATCAAGCATAGATTAGGTCTTTTCACATAATCCCATAGTTCTTGGAGGCCTTGTTCATTTTTTTCACTCTTTTTTCTTTAATCTTGCCTTCTCATTTTATTTCATTGATTTGATCTTCTATCTCTGATATCTTTTCTTCTGCTTGTGTATGCCTTGTGAAGTTATCGTGCTGTGTTTTTCAGCTCCATCAAGTCGTTTATGTTCTTCTCTAACTTATTCTAGTTAGCATTTCGTCTAACCTTTTATCAATGTTCTTAGTTTCTTTGCATTGGGTTAGAACACAGTCTTTTAACTCAGAGAAGTTTGTTATTACCCATCTTCTGAAGCCTGCTTCTGTCAATTCATCAGATTCATTCTGTCTTTTTTGTTTCTTTGATGGTGAGGAGTTGTGATCCCTGGGAGAAGAGGTGTTCTGGTTTTTGATGGTTTCATCCTTTTTGCGCTGTTTTTTCCCATCTTTGTGGATTTATCGCCCTTGATCTTTGAAGTTGGTGATTTCAGGTGTCTCTAAGTGGATGTTTTCTTCTATTGAGATTGGAGCTATATCTTTTTGGCCTGTAGAGGGCGTTGCTGGGCTCTCTCAGGTTCAGTCAGGTTGTTGGGTGGGTGGTCCTTCCCTGGAGTTTGTTTGCAGGTGAGATTGGCCCTGCCTTCCAAATGGCATCTCTCCTTCCCCAGCTGGATCTTCCTGGTAGGGGTCAAGCTGGTGTATCTGCTGCCTTGCTGTCTAGTGAGGGCTTCTGTTTGAGTTCTGTGGAGGTGGGGCCTGCCAGGCCTTATAGTCTGTTTCCCTGCTTTCAACTCTGCCTCTCTCTGTGGGATGGTCCATCCCACTGGTGCTAGTCCAAACTTCTGCCCAGGTCCCTGCAACAACTTGCCATGCCCAGTGGTAGCCACCGCTCAGATTTCCATTGACTACCCATGGCATCCCACCATCTGGCAAGGCTCTTGTGGACTGTGGGTTGCAGGAGGGGATGAGGTAAGCACAGGATCCAAATCAGAGCACTGAGGGGGTTATGTTCCCCGACCCTCTGAGCCAGCTTCATGTTTCAGGTGGGGACGCATCACTCCATCTTGATTTGCCCCCTGGGTGGCTCTTGTCTGTGGTTCCTTCCCTGGGCCTATTTTCAGTGCCCTATCAGTCCCATCAAAATGAACCCGGCACCTCATTTGGAACTGTGAAGTCCTCTAGCCCTCTGCATCTCATTCACTGGGAGCTGCATTCCAGTGATGTCTTCACCAGCCATCCTTTCACGCCCCCTCCCATTGTTCTTGTTATAAATAACTCAGAATCATCAAAGTTGGTCAGTTCTAGTAAAAACTCTATGGCAGGCATATAATTTAAGGTAAGTATTCCTAAAAATTTTTTTTCAGAATTTTACTTAAAAATTACCATCTTCTTTTTCACATATGTAAGTGGTTCCGCATACCTCTAAAATAAATAAATTTCACCTGAAAGTCCAAACTACTCTTAAACCTCTTAAAATCCTGACTTGGTTGGTGATTCCATTATCTATCTGAGAGTGAAATGGACAATATATCAAAGGTTATATCATGTGGGTGTCATGCTATAAATTATGACCATATGGTTCAAGCTTACATTCGAAATTTTAGAATTAAATAAGCTATAGAATTACCAACCTTTTTGGAAAAATGTCTAAATCTGTAATTGTAGCTTCTTTTCAATCTCACTATATACAACCCAACAATAATCTCTTAAGGTAGTTTGAAACTGAAGAAAAGGGGAAAGTTAAACTTCAATTTCTGCCTATAGTCACGTGGAAAGAAGAAAATGCAGCAAATGAAATGAATAATGTAACTAAGAAAATTTCCAGACAAAATGCAGAAAGTGACTTCTGCCATCTTCTTGCTGTTTGTAATAAAATGTAAGGGAAGCATGTTAAGCCAAGGAATACAAAGAACCTAGGGTGCTATGGGTTTAAAAATAAAATTTTATTTTCAGAAATAAAATTCGTATGGATTAAAGAAGAAGTGAAACTACTTATATTTGCAGATTACATGATCATATATACAGAAATATCTACATATTTCTAGTGACTTCATACTTATCAGAATCAATAAATTAATTCAGTAAGATTGCAGGGTAATATATTTAAATCAATAATTATTTGTATATTTATACACTAGCAATGAATAATAAAAATATAAAATCTCATTTGCAATAGTATCAAAAAGAATTTAAAAAATGAGTTGGAGAGGGGATCCAAGATGGCCGATTAGGAGCAGCTGAGGATTGCAGCTCCCAGTGAAAGCGCGGAGGGTGAGTGGACGCCGCATTGCCAGACAGATTTTTATTGCCCACAGACCAGGAGATTCCCAGGGGGGAGAAGCCCCACGGGTCGCCAGCGCGGCTGGTTTGGCCGGCGCAGCAGTTTTTGCCGGCGCGACTGTTTTCACCGGCGCTGCTGTTTTGGGCGGCGTCCCGGCGCAGCGGTTCCCCATACAAATACGTGGGTCCGGGTGACGTTTTAGCTGACAATTGGAGCTCCGGGAAGGCAGAGCCGCCCATTCATCTGATTAAAAAAGGGGACTGAAACAGACAGCCAGGCCAGGAGATTTCCCGGGCAAAAAAACGCCACGAATCTCCGCGCCCGCGGTTTCAGCTGGCGCAGTGGGTCGCCGCACCGGGAAATCACACAGATCCCGGCGCCTTGTCAACAGGCGGCTGGAACACCTGGGAGACTCTGAGGCAGGGAGCCAGGTGATCAGGCTCGGCTGGTCCCACCCCCACAAAAAAACAGCCATCGGAAACGCTCTGGATCGAGAGTTTCACAGCAAGCACAGCTGAGCCCGGGACGGCCCAGCTCTGTGGGGGGAGGGGCGTCCGCCATTACTGAGGCAGTCTGCCGCTACAGAGGGAGTTTGCCATTGCCCAGGCAGTTCTCACTACACCGGTATAAACAGGACTGCAGGGAAGTTCATACGGCAGCTGGGCGGAGCCCACAGCAGCTCAGCAAAGCCTCTGTAGGCAAACAGTGACTAGGCTGCCTCATCGCTGGGCAAGGCAGCCCTGAGAAAAAGGCAGCAGCACCAGGGAAACTCATAAATAAAGCCCTAACTCCCCGGGACAGAGCACCTGGGGAAAAAAGGGGTTTATGAGTTCTGCTGCAGCAGACTGAAACGTACCTGCCCAGCAACTCTGAATGAACAACGGAGCTCACAGCTCAGCACTTGAGCTCCTATAAAGGAAACCCTGTCTCCTCAAGCAGCTCCCCTGATCCCCACATATCCAACGAGTCACCTCACAAAGGAGTGCTCAGACGGACATCTGGCGGGTATTCTTCTGGGACAAAGATAGCAGAAGAAGAGACTGGCAGCAACCATTACTGTTCTGCAGCTGCTGCAGGTGATCCCCCAGGCAAGCAGGGCCGGGAGAGGACCTCAGCAGTCCTACAGCAGAGGGGCCAGACTGTTAGAAGGAAAACTAAGAAACAGAAATAAATAACTTCATCATCAACAAATGGGACGTCCACTGAGAGACCCCATCTGAAAATCACCAACCACAAAGACCACACATAGATAAATCCACAAAGATGGGAAGAAACCAGCGCAAAAAGGAGGTAAACACCCGAAACCAGAACGCCTCTCCTCCTACAAGGGATCACAACTCCTCACCAGCAAGGGAACAAGGCTGGATGGACAATGAGTGTGATGAAATGACTGAATCAAGCTTCAGAAGGTGGGTAGTAAGAAACTTCTGTGAGCTAAAAGAACATGTTCTAACCCAATGCAAACAAACTAACAACCTTGAAAAAAGATTTGACGAAATGCTAATGAGAATAACCAACTTAGAGAGGAATGTAAGTGAATTGATGGAGCTGAAAAATACAACACAAGAACTTTGCGAAGCGTGCACAAGTTTCAACAGCCGAATTGACCAAGCAGAAGAAAGGATATCAGAGGTCGAAGATCAACTCAATGAAATAAAACGAGAAGGAAAGAGTAGAGAAAAAAGGGTAAAAAGGAATGAACAAAGTCTCCAAGAAATATGGGACTATGTGAAAGACCTAATCTACGTTTGATAGGTGTACCTGAATGTGAAGGAGAGGATGAAACCAAGCTGGAAAATACTCTTCAGGATATTATCCAGGAGAACTTCCCCAACATAGGAAAGCAGGCCAATATTCAAGTCCAGGAAATACAGAGAACACCACAAAGATATTCCTCAAGAAGAGCAACCCCAAGGCACATAATCGTCAGATTCACCAGGGTTGAAATGAAGGAGAAAATGCTAAGGGCAGCCAGAGAGAAAGGTCGGGTTACCCACAAAGGGAAGCCCATCAGACTCACAGCAGATCTCTCAGCAGAAACCCTACAAGCCAGAAGAGAGTGGGGGCCAATATTCAACATCCTTAAAGAAAAGAACTTTCAACCCAGAATTTCATATCCAGCCAAACTGAGCTTCATAAGTGAAGGAAAAATAAAATCCTTTGCGAACAAGCAAGTACTCAGAGATTTCATCACCACCAGGCCTGCTTTACAAGAGCTCCTGAAAGAGGCACTAAACGTAGAAAGGAACAACCAGTACCAGCCACTCCAAAAACATACCAAACAGTAAAGACCATCAACACAATGAAGAAACTGCATCAACTAACAGACAAAACAGCCACCTAGCATCAAAATGGCAGGATCAAATTCACACATAACAATATTAACCCTAAATGTAAATGGACTAAATGCCCCAATTAAAAGACATAGACTGGCAAACTGGATAAAAAGCCAAAACCCATCGCTGTGCTGTATCCAGGAAACCCATCTCACATGCAGAGATACACAAAGGCTCAAAATAAAGGGATGGAGGAAGATTTACCAAGCAAATGGAGAGCAAAAAAAAGCAGGAGTTGCAATTCTCATCTCTGATAAAATAGACTTTAAACCAACAAAGATCAAAAGAGACAAAGAAGGACATTACATAATGGTAAAAGGATCAATGCAACAAGAAGAGCTAACGATCCTAAATATATATGCACCCAATACAGGAGCACCCAGATACATAAGGCAAGTTCTCAATGACTTACAAAGAGACTTAGATTCCCACACAATAATAGTGGGAGACTTGAACACCCCGTTGTCAATGTTAGACAGATCAACAAGACAGAAAATTAACAAGGATATCCAGGACTTGAACTCACACCTGGATCAAGCAAACCTAATAGACATTTACAGAACTCTCCACCCCAAATCCACAGAATATACATTCTTCTCAGCACCACATCACACCTACTCTAAAATTGACCACATAATTGGAAGTAAATCACTCCTCAGCAAATGCAAAAGAACAGAAATCATAACAAACAGTCTCTCAGACCACAGTGCAATCAAGTTAGAACTCAGAATTCAGAAACTGACTCAGAACCACACAGCTTCATGGAAACTGAACAACTGGCTCTTGAATATTGACTGGATAAACAATGAAATGAAGGCAGAAATGAAGATGTTCTTTGAAACCAACGAGAATGAAGACACAACATACCAGAATCTCTGGGACACATTTAAAGCAGTCTCTAGAGGAAAGTATATAGCAATAAATGCCCACATGAGAAGCAAGGAGAGATCTAAAATTGACACCCTATCATCAAAATTGAAAGAGCTAGAGGAGCAAGATCAAAAAAACTCAAAACCTAGCAGAAGACAAGAAATAACTAAGATCAGAGCAGAACTGAAGGAGATAGAGACACGAAAAACTCTTCAAAAAATCAACAAATCCAGGAGCTGGTTTTTGAAAAGGTCAACAAAATAGACAGACCACTAGCCAGATTAATAAAAAAGAAAAGAGAAAATAATCAAATAAATGCAATAAAAAAACGATAAAGGGGATATCACCACAGATTCCACAGAAATTCAAACCATCATCAGAGATTATTACAAACAACTCTATGCACATAAACTAGTAAACCTGGAAGAAATGGATAAATTCCTGGACACATGCATCCTCCCAAGCCTAAACCAGGAAGAAGTTGAAACCCTGAATAGACCAATAACAAGGTCTAGAAGTTGAGGCAGCAATTAAGAGCCTACCACCCAAAAAAGCCCAGGTCCAGATGGGTTCACAGCCGAATTCTACCAGACATACAAAGAGGAGCTGGTACCATTCCTTTTGAAACTATTCCAAACAATTCAAAGAGAGGGAATCCTTCCTAAATCATTTTATGAGACCAACATCATCCTGATACCAAAACCTGGCAGAGACTCAGCAAGAAAAGAAAACTTCAGGCCAATATCCATGATGAACATAGATGCAAAAATCTTCAATAAAATACTGGCAAACCGATTGCAACAGCACATCAAAAAGCTTATCCACCATGATCAAGTAGGCTTCATCCCGGGGATGCAAGGCTGGTTCAACATACGCAAATCTATAAACATAATCCACCACATAAACAGAACCAAAGACAAAAACCACATGATTATCTCAATTGATGCAGAGAAGGCCTTTGACAAAATTCAACAGCCCTTTATGCTAAAAACTCTCAATAAACTAGGTATTGATGGAACATATCTCAAAATGATACAAGCTATTTACGACAAACCAACAGCCAATATCATACTGAATGGGCAAAAACTAGAAGCATTCCCTTTGAAATCTGGCACTAGACAAGGATGTCCTCTCTCACCACTCCTATTCAATATAGTACTGGAAGTTCTAGCCAGAGCAATCAGGCAAGAAAAAGAAATAAAGGGTATTCAAATAGGAAAGGAGGAAGTCAAATTGTCTTTATTTGCAGACGATATGATTGTATATCTAGAAGACCCCATCGTCTCAGCCCAAAATCTCCTGAAACTGATAAACAACTTCAGCAAAGTCTCAGGATATAAAATCAATGTGCAAAAATCACAAGCATTCCTATACACCAATAACAGACTTAAAGAGAGCCAAATCAAGAACCAACTGCCATTCACAATCGCTACAAAGAGAATAAAATACCTAGGAATACAACTAACAAGGAACGTAAAGGACCTCTTCAAGGAGAACTACAAACCACTGCTCAATGAAATAAGAGAGGACACAAACAGATGGAGAAATATTCCATGTTCATGGCTAGGAAGAATCAATATTGTCAAAATGGCCATACTGCCCAAAGTAATTTACAGATTCAACGCTATCCCTATCAAGCTACCAATGACCTTCTTTGAAGAACTGGAAAAAACCACCTTAAACTTCATATGGAACCAAAAGAGAGCCCGCATAGCCAAGTCAATTCTAAGCAAAAAGAACAAAGCTGGAGGCATCACACTCCCGGACTTCAAATTATACTACAAAGCTACAGTAATCAAAACAGCATGGTACTGGTACCAAAACAGAGATATAGACCAATGGAACAGGACAGAGACCTCCGATGCAACACAACACATCTACAACCACCTGATCTTTGACAAACCTGACAAAAACAAACAATGTGGAAGCGAGTCCCTGTTTAATAAATGGTGTTGGGAAAACTGGCTAGTCATGTGCAGAAAGCAGAAGCTTGGACCCCTTCCTGACACCTTACACTAAAATTAACTCCAGATGGATTAAAGACTTAAACATAAGACCTAACACCATAAAAACCCTAGAAGAAAATCTAGGCAAAACCATTCAGGACATAGGTGTAGGCAAGGACTTCATGACCAAAACACCAAAAGCAGTGGCAACAAAAGCCAAAATAGACAAATGGGACCTAATCAAACTCCATAGCTTCTGCACAGCAAAAGAAACAGTCATTAGAGTGAATCGGCAACCAACAGAATGGGAAAAAATTTTTGCAGTCTACCCATCTGACAAAGGGCTGATAACCAGAATCTACAAAGAACTGAAACACATTTACAAGAAAAAAACAAACAAGCCCATTCAAAAGTGGGCGAAGGATATGAACAGACACTTTACAAAAGAAGACATACATGAAGCCAACAAACATATGAAAAAATGCTCATCATCACTGGTCATTAGAGAAATGCAAATCAAAACTACATTGAGATACCATCTCACGCCAGTTAGAATGGCGATCATTAAAAAATCTGGAGACAACAGATGCTGGAGAGGTTGTGGAGAAATAGGAACGCTTTTACACTGTTGGTGGGAGTGTAAATTAGTTCAACCATTGTGGAAGACGGTGTGGCGATTCCTCAAGGACCTAGAAATAGAAATTCCATTTGATCCAGCAATCCCATTACTGGGTATATATCCAAAAGACTATAAATCGTTCTACTATAGGGACACATGCACACGAATGTTCATTGCAGCACAGTTTACAATAGCAAAGACCTGGAACCAACCCAAATGCCCATCGATCATAGACTGGACAGGGAAAATGTGGCACATATACACCATGGAATATTATGCAGCCATCAAAAACGATGAGTTCGTGTCCTTTGTAGGGACATGGATGAACCTGGAAACCATCATTCTCAGCAAACTGACACAGGAACAGAAAATCAAACACCGCATGTTCTCACTCATAGGCGGGTGTTGAACAATGGGAACACATGGACACAGGGAGGGGAGTATCACACACTGGGGTCTGTCGGGGAAAAAGGGGAGGGATAGTGGGGGGGTGGGGAGTTGGGGAGGGATAGCATGGGGAGAAATGCCAGATATAGGTGATGGGGAGGAAGGCAGCAAATCACACTGCCATGTGTGTACCTATGCAACAATCTTCCATGTTCTTCACATGTACCCCCCAAACCTAAAATGCAATAAAAAATAAAAAAAATAAAAAAAAAAAATAAAAAAAAAAAAAAAATGAGTTGCCAGGCGCTGTGGCTTATGCCTGTAATCCCAGCACTTTGAGAGATCAAGACGGGCAGATCATGAGGTCAGGAGTTCAAGACCAGCCTGTACAACATGAGTGAAACCCCATCTCTACTAAAAATACAAAACAATAGCCAGGCATGGTGGCAGGTGCCTGTAATTCCAGCTACTCGGGAGACTGAGGCAGGAGAATTGCTTGAACCTGGGAGATGGAGGTTGCAGTGAGCCGAGATCATGCCACTGCACTCCAGCCCAAGTGACAGTGCCAGACTCTGTCTCAAAAACAAAACAAAATGAAACAAAATGAGTTTTTCTTTTTTAAAGTGAAAGACAAAGATGTACAAAATATTATTGAAAAAAACATAAAGAATACTTAAGGAAATGAAAATATACCCCCATGTTTATGGATTGGAACAATTAATATTATTTAATTGACAATATTCCCCAAACTGATCTACAGATTTAGTGCTATCACTATCCAAATTTCAGATAGCTTTTATTTTTGCAAAAATGACAAGCTGATTCTAAAATTCATATGAAAATGCCAAAGAGGCCAGGCACGGTGGCTGATGCCTGTGATCCCAGCATTTTGGGAGGCAGAGATGGGCAGATCACAAGGTCAAGAGACCAAGACCATTCTGGCCAACATGGTGAAACCCCTTCTCTACTAAAAATACAAAAATTACCTGGGCATGGTGGCCTGTGCCTATAGTACCAGCTACTCAGGAGGCTGAGGTAAGAGCATTGCTTGAACCAGGGAGGCACAGGTTGCAGAACCGAGATCATGCCCACCACACTCCAGCCTAGTGACAGAGAGATAAATCATCTCAAAAAAAAAAAAAAATAAATAAATAATAAAAACAGAAATAAAGAAACTGCCAAAGAGTGAGAATAGTCAAAACAGTCTTGAAAAACAACGAAGTTGAAGGACTCAAACTTATCATTGCAAAACTTACTACAAAGCTACAAAATTCAAAATGATGTGGTACCAGCATAAGAATAGACATTTAAATAAAATATAATTAAAACTACAGAAATAAACTTTCATATTTACAGCCAAATGATTTTTTTGTACCCATTAACCATCAATCCTATACCCTCACACCCATTGATACCTTTTCCAGCTTCTAGTAACCATCTTTCTACTCTCTATCTCCATAAATTCAACTGTTTTAATATTTAGCTCCCCACAAAATGAGTGGAAACAAGCAGAATTTTGCTTTTTATTCCTGGCTTATTTCACTTAACATAATGACCTCCAATTCCATCCATGTTGTTGCAAATGACAGGATCTCATTCTTTTGCATGGCTGAATAGTACTCTGTTGTGTGTATGTACCATACTGTATGCATTTATTCACCTGTTGACAGACTCTTAGATGCTTACAAATCTTGGCTGTTGTGACTACTGTTGCAATAAACAGGAGTGCAGATTATATTTTTGATATACTGACTTTACTATTTTTTGTTATATAGCTGTCAGTGTGATTGATGGGTTATATGGTAGCTCTATTTGTAGTTTCCTGATGAACCTACAAACTGTTATCCATAGTGGCTTTACTACTTCACATTACTCCCAACAGCTTATAAGGGTCCATTTTTCTCCACATCCACCCTAACCTTTGTTATTATCTCTCTGTTGAATAAAAGATACTTGAACTGGTGTGAGATGATATCTTATTGTAGCTTTGATTTGCATTTCTCTGATGATCAATGATGTTGCACACTTTTTAATATGGCTGTTTTCCATTTGTGTGTCTTCTTTTGAGAAATATCTGTACAGATCTTTTTTCCATTGTTTAATAAGATTATTAGATTTTTTTTTTTTTCTAATACAGAGTTGATTGTGCTCCTTATATATTCTGGTTACTTATCCTTTGTCAGATGGGTAGTTTGCAAACATAGTCTCCCAATTTGTGGGTTGTCTCTTCACTGTTAATTGTATCAATTTCTGTACAGAAACTGTTAACTTGATGTGATCTTATTTGTTCATTTTTGCTTTGGTTTCCTGTGCTTGCAAGGTATTAATCAAGAAATCTTTGCTCAGACCAAAGTCTTGGAGAGTTTCCAAATGTTTTCTTGTAGTAGTTTTATAGTTTGAGATCTTAAATATAAGTAATTAATTTGTTTGATTTGATTTTTGTGTATGGTGAGAGATAGGATTTTAGTTTTATTCTTCTGCCTATGAACATCCAGTTTTCCCACCACAATTTATGAAAGAGACTGTCTTTTCCCCAGTGTATGTTCTTGGCACCTCTCTCAATAATGCTGTCATTGAAACTGTATGGATTTGTTTCTGGGTTCTCTATTCTTTACCAATGGCCCATGTGTCTGATTTTGTGCTGGTATCATGCTGTTTCTGTTACTAAAGCTTTGTAGTATAATTTGAAGTCAGGTAATGTGACTCTTCAAGTTTTGTTATTTTTTCTTGGAATTGATTTGGATATTCTGGGTCATTTCTTGCTCCATATAAATTGTAGGATTATTTTTCTATTTCTGTGAAGAATGCCATTGGTAGTTTGATAGGTTTTGCATTAAATCTGTAGCTTGTTTTCAGTAGTATAAACATTTTAGCCATGTTTATTTTTCAAATTGTGAACATGAAATATTTTTTCCATTTTTTGGTATTGTCTTCAAATTCTTCTATTAATGTTTTATAATTTTCATTGTAGAAATTTTTACTTATGTGTTGAAGTTAACTTATTACATTTTAAATGCTATTTAGGTTAGGTTTTAATGCAAATGTAAATGTAATTACATTTTTTATTTTCTTTTCCAATAACTCAGTTTTGGCATATAAAAATGCAACTCATTTTTTATGCTAATTTCTATCCAGAGATGTTAGTGAATTTGTTGGTTAGTTCAGTATTCTTTTGTTGAAGTCTCTAGTTTTTCAAAATATAAGATTATATCACCTGTAAACAAGAATAATTTGATTTCTTCCTTTCCAGTTTGAATGTCCTTGATTTTTTCTTTCTTGTTTGATTGCTCTAACTAAAATTCCAGTGCTGTGTTAAATAACAGTTGTAAAAGTGGACATTCTCATCTTTGATTAGGTCTTTCAGTTTCTCTCAATTTAGTATACTAGCTGTGGGTATGGCTAGTATACATATTATTTTTATATGTGTCCCTCTTAAACGTAATTTATTGAGGATTTTTAACATGAAATGATGTTAACTATTGTCAAATGCTTTATTTCTCCACTTTTTAACTTTTTATTGTTTCTCTTTATGTATTTTTGTATGGTCTATGTCTTGGAAAGTTGTTGTAGTTATTATTTTTGATTGGTACATCACTTTGTCTTTCTACTTGAGATAAGGGTGTTTTGTACCTCACAATTACAGTGTTATAATATTTTTCTGTTTTTCTGTGTGCTTACTATTACTAGTGAATTGTGTACCTTCTGATAGTTTCTTATTGCTCATTATGCCTTTTTTTTTCAATATTGAAGAACTCTGTTTAGCATTTCTTTTAGAACAGGTCTGATGTTGATGAAATTCCTCAGCTTTTCTTTTTCTAGCAGGGTCTTTATCTCTCCTTAGTGCTTGATTAATATTTTCACTGGAAGTACTATCCGATGATAAAAAATTTTTTCTTCATACCTTAAATGTGTCATGCCACTGTCCTGTGGTCTTTAATGTTGCCACCAAAAAGCCTGCTGCTAGATGAATTGGAGCTCCATTACATGTTATTTGTTTCCTTTGTTTTGCTGCTTTTAGAATCTTTGTTTATTCTTGACCTTTGAGAGTTTGGTTATTTAATGCATTGAAGTAGCCTGCTTTGGGTTATATCTGTTTGGTATTCCATAACCTTCCTGTACTTGAATGTTGATATCTTTGCCAGGATTGGAAATTGTCTTTTATTAACCCTGTGAATATACTGTCTACCCATATATACTCTCTCTATCTCCTCTTTAAGTACACTACTTTTAGATTTGCCCTTTTGAGGATATTTTCTAGCTCCTATAGGCATGTCTTATTATTTTATATACATTCTTCTTTTGATTCCTCTGACAAATTCTTCTGTGTGGTCACTTCTTCCATTAAGTTCAGTGTGCCAATTGCATTTTTCAATTCCAAAGTTTCTGCTTCATTCTTTTAATAATTTCAATTTCTTTGTTACATTTTTCTTATGAATTTTCAATTTCTTCAGTGTTATTTTTAACTTGAGTTTCCTCAAAATATATATTTGTGAATTCTCTGTCTAAAAGGTCACAGGTCTCTTCTCCAGGATCAGTTTATGGTGGCTTATTTAGTTCATTTTGTAAGTTTATGTTTTCATGGCTAGTCTTGTTGCTTGTAAACATTCATTGGTTTCTGGGCATTGAAGAGTGAGATTTTTTTTGTAGTCTTTGAAATCTGGCATTCACAGTCTGTGCTTGTCTTTTCAGGGAAGGCTTTCCAGGTATTCAAACTGACTTGCTCTCCCAGTCCAGTGATGCTGTGGTTCTTGCAGGCTTTAGAGGTATCACCTTGGTGATACCTTGGACACAAATGGCATGTCTCTCCTGTGCTGAGCTCCCTGGAGATGGGAGTAAAGTGACACAAGTACCCCTACACCACTACTGAATCTGCCATGTGTAAGGTCTTAAAAATCTACCTGGTGTTCTATTCTACTATGGTGAAGCTGCATTCAAACCACAAGATGTCATTCCAACTCTTTCCCTCCCCCTTCTAAAAGCAAAGAAGGTTCTCCTCATGGCCATCATCACCAGTGGCCCATGAGCAGTTCTTTAATGTTTACTTAAGACCCAAGCACTCTTCAGTCAGCTTGTGGTGACTGTTGCCAGGCCTCAGAGATACCCTTGACAGGTCCTGTTGGCCAGGACAGGTCCAGAAATGCTGTCTAAGACCCTGGGCTTTGTCTGAGAGACATCAGGAGTTCATTTGATGCTCTACTCCTCTAAGGTTGAGCTGGTCCCTGAAACCAGCACATCTCAGCTTCACCCAAGGCCTACGGTGTAGTACCTAAGTATTGCTACTGGTTATTTAGGGCCCCAGGGATATTTAGTCAGCTAATGATGTACCTTTCCAGAACTAGGTTCTTTCCTTCAATGCAGCAGGTTGCCTTCTTGCCTAGAGTTTGCTTAAAATTATCATCTGGAAGCTAGGCCCTGTGATAGGAACTTCATGACTCTGTCCGGTGCCCTGTCATACTGTGGCTGAGCTGATATCCAAAATGCAAGACAAAATCTTCTTTACTCTTCTTCCTCCTTTCCTCAAGAAGAAGATATTAATCACTTTAATTGCTGTGAACTGCAATTACTTTGGTTGGAGGAAGGGCGGTGCAAGCACTACCCCATTTCTCTTATCTGGTGTCTCACTAGGTAACACACTGTCCCAGTCCACATTAAGCCCAGCACAGCATAGGGGGTTGCCTAAGAATTGCAGTCCTTGTGTCCTGGACTGCCTTTCATCTTTACTGAGGATGCCAGAGTACTTTAACTCACTGTGGCAAGGTTTGCCAAAAATCATAGGTAGGTGTCCCCCTAACTATGCTGGTTCCAATGCTCCCTCTCTGGATAGCTACTGTCTGATTAAAGTATGATTTTGCTTTCTTCTGTAACAGGACGGCAGTGACTTCAATGCAACCTTTCCCAATTGCTTAGTTCTCCCTTTATCAATTCTCCACATATTCTCCATGCCATGCAGACACTGCTGCGGGAGAGAATAATGGTGACATTGGCAATTGAAGACAGTCTTTCCTGCCCCCTTCAGTGCCTCTTTCAGTGATATATATTTAAAGCCAGATATTGTTATTGCTCAAATAAATTTTGGTTTTATGGAGGTGTTTTTGTGTGGATAGTTGTTAAAAGTTGGTGTTTATGCAAGGGGTTGATTGGTAAAGCTTTCTATTTGATCATGTTGCACCACCCTAATATACTTTTATCAAGTGTACTAAAACATTCCTCATGATGTTTTATATGTTAGGCCATAACCAAGATTTAATAAATTGAAGAACGTTTAAATCAAATTAAGTATCTTTTACAATGATAATAATTTATATTAGTTTTATAACTAAAAAATGGCAGCTAAAGAAGTCCTGAAATGTTAAAGAAAACTAAATTTAAACAAATTACTTTTGAACAACAAATTGATCAAAAATAAATGAAAGAGGAAACAAAATATATCTTGAGGCAAACAAAAATGAATACACAATATACTAATCTTATAAGATACAGCAAAGGCAGTTCTAAGAGGAAGATTTACAGCAATAAATGCATAAGTTAAAAAAATTAAAAATCTCAAATACACAGCATAACTTTACACCTCAAATAAGTAGAAAAAAACTAAGTCCAAATTAAATAAAAGGAAGAAATTCATGAAGATCAGAACTGAAATATAATACACTAGAAAAAACAATAGAAACAATCAATTAAACTGTTTATTTTTTGAAAAGATAGAATTACTTCTACTAATTAATAACAACAAATTAATTACAAATTACTAATTAATAACAACAAATATTCAAATAAGTAAAATTATAATGAAAGAGTAAACATTACAACTGATGCCACAGATATATAAATTATAGAAGAGTCAAACAGTTACATACTAGCAAATTGGATTATGTAGATAAAATGTATAAATTCATAGAAACATACAACAAACAAATACTGTTTTACAGAGAAATAGAAAAATCTGAACAGGCCAATAAAAAGTAATAGATTAAATATGTAATAAAATGTCTTTCAGCAAAGGCAAAAAAAAAAAACCATGAACCTGTTGGTTTCACAGTTACATTTTACCAAATATTTTAAATTAATATCAATCTTTCTCAATATCTTCCAAAAAAAAGTGAAGAGAAAAAAACTCTTCCATATTTATTTTTCCAGGCTAGAATTACCTTCACATTTAAGCCATACCACAGGGAAAGTAAATTACAGGACAGTGTCTCTCATGAACATTTGTATTAGTAAGCATTCTCCAGAGGAACAGGACTAATAGGATATATGTATACATGGAAGAAAGTTTATTAAGGAGAATTGACTCACATGATTACAAGGTAAAGTCTCAATATAGGCCAGCCATCTGCAAGCTGAGGAGCAAGGAAGGCAATAGTTGCTCAGCCCAAGCCCTAAAGCCTAAAAAGTAGGAAAGCCAACAGTGCAGCCCTCAGTATGTGGCTTAAGGCCCAAGAGCCACTGGCAAACCACTGGTGGAAGTCCAAGTGTTGAAAGGCCAAAGAACCTGGAATCTGACATTCAAGGGCAAGAAGCATCCAGCAGGAGAAAGATGAAAACCAGAAGACTCAGCAAGACAGGTTACTTTACCTTCCACCTGCCTTTTCTAGGCCTGCTGACAGCTGAGTGGATGATGTCCATGCCCACTCACATTGAGGGTGGGTCTGCCTCTTCCAGTCCACTGACTCAAATGTTAATCTCCTCTGGCAACACCCTCACAGACATACTCAAAAACAATATTTCACATCCTTCAATTCAATCAAGTTGACATTTAACATTAACCATCACAACATAAATGCAAATACCCTTAACAAATTATTAGTAAATGAAATTCAGCAGCACATTAAAAGGATTATATACCATGATCAAGTGAAATTTATCCTTGGGATGCAAGGATAGCTCACCAAACATATGCAAATCTATAAATATGATACATCATACTAACAGAATGAAGTCTAAAATACATGCAGAAAAAAACATTTGATGAATGAAAATGTGATTTCATATCAAATGAAATATGATAAAAACTTTCAAGTTAGGTGAAAACGATGAAAGCCACATGTTACGAGGCCACAGTTAACATCATATGCTTTCCCTCTTAGGGTCAGGAGAAGAAAAGAATACCCTCACTTCTGTTCAGCAAAACACTGGAAGTTCTAGCCATAAAAATTAGGCTAGAAAAAAATCTGCACCAAATAAAAAAGAAAGAAGTTTAAAGTTTTCTGTTTGCAGATTGTATAAATTTACACATGTATGACCCCGAATGCTACAGCAAAAACTTGTTAGCAATAATAAGAAAATTTAGTAAATTTTATACTAAATTTAGCATTGTTTTTATAGACTAACAACAAAGTATAACAAAACAAATTAAAAATCTGATTTACAATAGCATTCAAAAAATATCTAGAAATAAATTTAACAAAGGAGGTGAAATATTGTACACTGAAAACCATGACATTGATCAAAGAAATTCAAGATGACACAAACAAATGTAAAGACATCCCATGTTTATGGATTGGGGAGAATGCATATTGTTAAAATGTCCTTATTTCCCAAAGTGATCTACAAATGTAATGCATTTCTTATCAAATTTTAATAGTTTCCCATAAAATGGAAAAACAAATTCAAAATGTGTATGAGTATAAAATAGACTCAGAATAACAAAGCAATCTTGAACAAAAAGAACAAAGCTGCAAGCATAACACTACCTAATCTTAAAATATACTACAAATGTAGATTAATTAAAGCAGTATTATAGTAGCATAAAAACAAACACATAGACTAATGAAATAGAATGCAGAACACAGAAATAAATTCACAAAGATACTGTTGATTATCTTTTACAAGTTGTCAAACATACCCAATGGGGGAAAGAATAGTCTTTTCAACGAATCATATTAGAAAAACTTGGCATCAACTTACTGAAAATTAAATTTGACCTTTATCTCACGCCATATACACCAATCAACTTACAATGCAATAAAGACTTATTGTAACACATGCTACTTTAGAATTGCTAGAAGAATGCACACGAGGAAAGGTTTTTGGATATTGGTCTTGACAAATGTTTTAGATATGACCCCAAATACAGGCAAGCAAAACAAACATAGAAAAATGAGATTATATCAAAATAAAAGGCATCTGCACAGCAAAGAAAAACAATGAACACAATTAAGATAAAAGCTATAGAATAAGATAAATATTTGCAAACCATAAATATGACAATGAGCTAATATTCAAAATGTATTGGGAACTCATACCACTCAATATAAATTAAACAATCTGATTTTCGAAAAATGGGCAAATTACCTCAATAGACGTTTCTCATGCGAAGACATACAAGTGGTCAAGAAGTACATTAAACCAGTGCTCAACACTGCTGATTATTAGAAAAATTCAAGTCAACACCATGATAAATTATTGTGTCACATCCACTAGGATGGTTTTTGTCAAAATGACCAAAGATAGGTGTCAGTGAGGATCTGGAGGAAAGACAAGTTTTGTAAACTGTTCACAGGTGCTATGGTTTGGATGGTTTGTTTGTCTCCACCAAAACTTATTTTGAAATTTGAACCACAGTGTGCCAATGGTAAGAAGTGGGGGCCTAGTGGGAGGTGTTTGGGTCATGGAGGCAGATACTTCATGAATGAATTGGTGCTATTCTTAAAGTAAGGAGTGAGTGCTTGCTCCATAATACTGGATAAGTTACTGTGGAAATACATTAGATTCTGCCAGAGTTGGTTTTCATAAATCCAGGATGCCTCTCAGGTTTTGTCTTTTTGCATGTGTTTGCTCCATCTCTGAGAGTCTGCCATGTTATGACCAGAAACTAGGGAAATGCCCTTGAACTTTCTAGCCTGCAAAACTATGAGATAAATAAAACTTAAAAAATAAAATATGTTACCAAGTCTCAGGTATTCTGTTATAGCAATACAAAGTGAACTAAGTCAGTGGAAATGTAAATTAGTATATTCACTATTGTGAAAAGTATGATAATTCCTCAAAAAAATAAAAAATAAAATAGAACTAAGATATCATTAAGCAATCTCACTTCTGTTTATTTATCCAATGGAAATGAAAACAGCATGTCAAAGAGACATAAGCACTTCTATGTTCATTTTAGCATTATTCACAATAGCCAAGACATGGAATTAACATATGTGTCCACCAATCAATGAATGGACAATAAAAATATTAACATATATATGTGCATCTGTAAATATATACACAATAGTACACTATTCAAACTTTAATTTGATGAAAATTCTGGCTTTTATGAAAAAAGAAAAAGGATGAACAGAAAGACATTAAGTTAAGTGAATTAATCCAGGCTGAGAGACACAAATATTAAACTACGTGTGGAACCCAAAAAAGCCATACTCATAGATTCAGAGACTAGAAGGGTGGTTTCTAGTTGCTGGGGGAGTGGGGGAGTATTGAGATAGTATTGATTAAAAAGTACAAACTTTTACTTTGAAAGGAGAAATAGGTCCTAAATAATTAGTGTATAGCATGTTGATTACAGTATTTTTTTTTTCAACCTTTACTTTAGGTTCATGGGTACATGGGCAGGTATTTTACATAAGTAAATTTATGTCAGGGATTTGGTATACAGAATATGTTATCACACAGGTACTAAGCAAAGTACCTGATTGTTATTTTTTATTATCATTTCCATCCAAACATCCATCCATATAGATTTGATATAAGGAAGGAATTCAGATTCTGTCTTCTGCATATGACTAGTCAGTTTCGTAGCACCATTTGTTGGACATAAAATTCATTCCCCATTGCTTGTTTTCATCTGCTTAGTAAAATATCAGATAATTTTAGGTGTGTAGCATTTTCTGGACTGTATTGTATCCCATTTGTTTATGTGTCTGTTTCTGTACCAGTAGCATTCTCTTTTGGTTACTATAGTCCTGTAGTATTGTTTGAAGATGGGTAACATGATGCTTCCAGGTTTGTTCTTTTTGCTTAGATTTGTCTTGGTGATTTGGGGTCTTCTTCACTTCCATATGAATTTTCAAATAGTTTTTCTGGTTATATAAAGAATGTCATTGGTAATCTGACACAAATAGCATTAAATGTGTAGTTACTTTCAGTGGTATGGCCATTTTAACAATATTAATTTTTGCTATCCATTAGCATGGAAAACTTTTTTTTTTCATTTGTTTGTGTCATCTCTGATTTATTTTGAGCAACGTTTTGTGATTTTTGTTATAGAATTCTTTCACCTCCATGGTTAGCTATATTCCTAGGTATGTTATTATTTTTTGTGGCAGTTGTAAGTGGATCACCTTCCTGGTTTTGCTCTCAATTTGGATGTTGTGGTGTAGAGGAATGCTGCTAAATGTTGCCTGTTTATTTTGCATTATTAAATTTTGCTGAAGTTGTTTATTAACTCAAGTAGTTTGGGGTCAGAAATTATAGTGTATTCTAGACATAGAATAATGTCTAGAAATAGGAATAGTTGGTCTTACCGTCTTCTTGTTTATATGCCTTTTATTTCTTTCTCCTGCCTGATTTATCTTCCCAAGACCTCAAACATTATGTTGAATAGTTGAGGACTTCCTTACTTTGTGCTGGTTTTCAAAGGGAATGCTTTCAGATTTTGCCCATTCATTAGGAGATTGGCTCTGGGTTTCTCACAGATGGCTCTTATTATTCTAAAGTATGTTACTTCAATATCCACTTTATTGAGGATTTTCAACATGAAGGGATGTTGAATTTTATCAAAAGACCTCTCTGTTTTTATTGAGATAACCATGTTGTCCAGGTCTTTATTTTTACTTGATGAATCAAGTTTAATGATAATTCACAGTCATATGGTGGACCAACCTTGTATCCCAGGTATAAATCCTGCTTAATTGTGCTGGATTAGCCTTTTGATGTGCTGCTGAATTGGTTTGCTTGTATTTCATTGAGAATTTTTGCATTCATGTTTATAAAGGATATTGCCCTTAAGAATGTGTATGTGTGTGTGTGTATGTCTGCTAAGTTGTGGTATCAGGATAACCCTGACTTGACCTGAAAAGGAGGTTTTCCTCCTCAATTTTTTTGGAATAATTTCAGTAAAAGTTGTACGAGCCCTTCTTTGTACATCTGGCAGAATTTGGCTGTGAATTCATTGGGTCATGTTTTTTTTTTTTTTTCTTGGTACACTATTACTGATTCAATTTTGGAGCTAATTATTCGCCTTTTCTGGGATTCAACTTCTTTCTCATTCAGTTTTTGGAGGGTGTGTATGTCCAGGAATGTATCCATTTTTCAAGATGTTCTAGTTGTGTGCATAGAGGTGTTCTATTTGCATTTCTTTAGGCTCAGTGGTAAATTCCCTTTGTCATTTCTAAATATGTTTATTTGGGTCTTCTCTCCTTTTCTATATTCATCTAGTTAGTAGTCTATCTTATTATTTTTTCAAAGAGTGACTCATGAATCTGGTGATATTTTGTTTGTTTTGTTTTGTTTCTGGGACGAGATCTCACTCTGTCTTCTAGGCTGTAGTTCAGTGGCATGATCATGGCTCACTGCAACCTCTGCCTTCTGGGTTCAAGCTGGGATTACAAGTGTACACCCCATGCCTGGCTGATTTTCTGTATTTTCAGGTAGAGATGGGGTTTCACCATATTGGCCTTCCTGGTCTCAAACTCCTGACCTCAGGTGTTCCACTCATCTTGACCTCTCAAAGTTCTGGGATTACAGGTGTCAGCCACTGTGCTTGTATGTTTTTATGTTTGTTTCTCAATTGCCTTCTGTTCAGCTCTGATTTTGTTTCTTTCCTTTCCTGCTGCTACCTTTGAGGTAGGTTTGCTCTTGCTTCTTTAGTTCTTCTAATTATGATATTAGGTTGTTAATTTGAGATTCTCCTAGCTTTTGATGTGGGAATTTAGCGCTATAAATTTCCCTCTTCTGCAATCCCAGCACTTTGGGAGCCTGAGGTCGGTGGATCATGAGGTCAGCCTGATCCACCGTGGCAATATTGGCCAGATCAAGACCAGTCTGGCCAATACGGTGAAACTCTGTCTCTACTAAAAACAAAACTTAGCTGAGTATGGTGGCGGGCACCTGTAGTCTCACCTGCTCAGGAAGCTGAGGCAGGAGAATTGCTTGAACCTGGGAGGCAAAGATTTCAGTGAGCTGAGATCGCGTGACTGCACTCTGGCCTGGGTGACAGAGTGAGACTCCGTCAAAAAAAAAAAAAAAATCCCTCCTAATACTACCTTAGCTAGTTCCAGAAACTCTGGAATGTCAAATTCTGTTGTTATAACTTTCTAGTAACTTCTTGATTTCTGCCTTAATTAAATTATCCAAATGTCATTCAGGAGCAGGTTATTAAATTGCTATGTAACTGTATGGTTTTGAGAAGTTTTCTTCATTTTGAATTTTATTTTTATTGTGCTGTAGTCTGAGGGGTGTTTTTCATATGATTTTTGTTTGTTTGTTTGTTTTTTAATTGGCTGAATATTGTTTTTTGCCCAACTATGTGTTTGACTTTAGATTAAGTGCTATGTAATGATGGGAAAAATGTTATTCTGTTGCTTGGGGTGGAGAGCTCTTTAGATATCTATTATTTCCATCTGGTCAAGTGTTTAGTTCAAGTCCTGGGTATCTTTGTTAATTTTTTCCTTGCTGATCTGTCTAATACTATCAGTTGCATATTGAAGCCTCCCACTATTATTGTGTAAAAATTTAAGTCTCTTCATAGGTCTCTAAGAACTTTTTTGAATCTGGGTACTTCTGTGTTTGGTGCATGTTTATTTGGGATAGTTAGGTCTTCTTGTAGAATTGAACCCTTTATCATTATTTACTTCTTCTGTTTGTCTTGATCTTTGTTGGTATAAGGCTGTTTTATTTGAAATTAGGATTGCGACCCTGCTTTTTTTCTGTTTTCCATTTGCTTGGTAGATTTTCCTTCATTTTTCTACTTTGAGCCTGTGGGTGTCGTTGCATGTGAGATGGATCCCTTGAAGAGAGCATACTATTGGGTCTTAGTTCTTTGTTCATCTTGCTACTTTACATTTTTTAATTGGGGGAATTTAGCTGATTTACATTTACACTTAATATTGGTATTTGTGGATATGATTATATTATCATGTTTTTGGGTGGTTTTTATGCAAACATGTTTGTGCTATTGCTTTGTAGTGTCACTTGTCTGTTGTATTAGGCTGTTCTTGCATTGTTATAAATAAATACATGAGATTGGGTAATGTATTTTTAGAAGACTTATATTTGCCTCATATTTCTGCAGGCTGCACAGGAAGCATAATGCTGGCATCTGCTCAGCTTCTGGGGAGGCTTGAGAAAACTTACAGTCATAGCATAAAGTCAAGGGAGAGTAGACATGTCTTAGATGGAAGCAGGAGGAGCAAGAGTGAAAGGGAGATGTGCTACAAATTTTTAAATAACCAGCTGTCACAAGAACTCACTCACTATCACAAGGTCATTACTAAAATGGAAGGTTCTACACCACTCATGAGAAGTCCAACCCCATAATTCAATCACTTCCCCACCAGGCCCCACGTTCAACATTGGGGGATTACAATTCAACATCAGTTTTTGTGGGGGCACAAATTCCAACCACATTTTTTTTCACTCCTGGTCCCTCTTAAATCTCACGTCCTTCTCACATTGCAAAATACAAGTGTTCCTTCCCAACAGTCCTCCAAATTCTTAACTCATTCTGGCATTAACTCAAGGGCCCAAAGTTTAAAACTCATCTAAGTTAAATCCTTTCTACCTATAAGCTTGTAAATAAACAATAAAAAAGTTATTTACTTGCAAAATGCAACGGGAATATAGGCATTGGGTAAATACTTTCATTTCAAAAGAGAGAAATTGAACAACAAAAACAAAAAGGAAGCTACAGTCCCCACACATCTCAATCCTAGCAGAGAAGTCAGTAGATCTTAATCTTCCAACATAATCTCCTTTGACTTCATGTCCCACATCCACAGCACACTGTTGCAAGGGGTAGATACTTGAGGTCTTGGGTAGCTTCAACCCTGTGCCTTTGCAGGGTTCAGCCCACACAAAATGCTCTCATGGGGTGGCATTGAGTGGCTGCAGTTTTTCCAGGCACAAGGTGAACGCTGTCAATGGATCTACCATTCTTTCATCTGGAGGATTGTGTCCACAGATCCACTAGGTAGTGTTCCAGTGTGCACTCTGTGTGGGATCTCCAATCCCACGTTTTTCCTTGACATTGCCTAGTAGATGTTCTCTGTGAGTACCTTGCCCTTGCAGACACTTCCTGGCTGTGCAGGATTTTCCTACATCTTCTAAAGTTTATGCACAGGCTTCCAAGCCTCAACTCAGCTCCCTGACCCCTGTAGATCCAAAGAGTCACGTCATAAAGGAGAGCTCAGGCTGACATCTGGCAGGTATCCTTCTGGGACAAAGATAGAAGAAACTGGCAGAAACCCATACTATTCTGCAGCCGCTGCAGGTGATTCCCAGGTAAGCAGGGTCTAGAGTGGACCTCCAGCCATCCTACAGCAGAGGGGCCTTACTGTTAGAAGGAAAACTAAAAAACAGAAATAAATAACTTAATCATCAACAAAAAGAACGTCCACTAAGAGACCCCATCCAAAAGTCACCAACTACAAAGACCACAGGTAGATAAATCCACAAAGATGGGAAAGAAACCACTGCAAAAAGGATGAAAACACCCAAAACCAGAATGCCTCTCCTCCTCCAAGGGATCACAACTCATCACCAGCAAAGGAACAAAGCTGGATGGAGAATGAGTCTGATGAATTGACAGAAACAGGCTTCAGAAGGTGGGTAATAACAAACTTCTCTGAGCTAAAAGAAGATGTTCTCAACTCAATGCAAAGAAATGAACAACCTTGAAAAAAAGGTTCGATGAAATGCTAATGAGAATAAACAGCTTAGAGAAGAATATAAATGACTTAATGGAGCTGAAAAACACAAAACGAGAACTTTGCGAAGTGTACACAAGTTTCAATAGCCGAACTGAGCAAGCAGAAGAAAGGATATCAGAGATTAAAGATCAACTCAATGAAATAAAATGAGAAGGCAAGATTAGAGAAAAAAAGAGTGAAAAGAAATGAACAAAGCCTCCAAGAAATATGGGATTATGTGAAAAGACCTAATCTATATTTGATAGGTGTACCTTAATGTGACGGAGAGAATGAATCCAAGCTGGAAAACACTCTTCAGGATATTATCCAGGAAAACTTCCCCAGCCTAGCAAGGCAGGCCAATATTCAAGTCCAGGAAATACAAGAGAACACCACAAAGATATTCCTCAAGAAGAGCAACCCCAAGGCACATAATACTCAGATTCATCAGGGTTGAAATGAAGGAAAAAGAAACTAAGAGCAGCCAGAGAGAAAGGTCTGGTTACCCACAAAAGGAAGCCCATCAGACTCACAAAGGATCTCTCATAAGAAACTCTACAAGCCAGAATAGAGTGGGGACCAATATTCAACATCCTTAAAGAAAAGAACTTTCAACCCAGAATTTCGTATCCAGCCAAACTAAGCTTCATAAACAAAGGAGAAATACAATCCTTTGTGAACAAGCAATTGCTGAGAGATTTAGTCACCACCAGGCCTAACTTACAAGAGCTCCTGAAAGAATCAGTAAACGTGGAAAGGAACCACCAGTACCAGCCACTCCAAAAATGTAACAAATGGTAAATAGCATAGACACAATGAAGAAACGGTGTCAACTAATGGGCAAAACAACCAGCTAGCATCAAAATGGCAGGAACAAATTCACACATAACAATATTAACTTTAACTGTAAATGGGCTAAATGGCCCAATCAAAAGATGCAGACTGGCAAATTGGATAAAAATTCAAAAACCATAGGTGTGTCTGTATCCAGGAAAGCCATCTCACATGCAAGGACACACATAGGCTCAAAATCAAGGAATGGAGGAAGATTTACCAAGAAAATAGAGAGAAAAAAAAAATCAGGAGTTGCAATCCTAGTGTCTGTTAAAATAGACTTTAAACGAACAAAATCAAAAGAGACAAAGAAGGGCATTACATAATGGTAAAGGGATCAACGCAACAAGAAGAAGCTAATGATCCTAAATAGATATGCACCCAATGCAGGAACACCCAGATACATAAAGCTATTTCTTAATGACCTACAAAGAGACTTAGGCTCCCACACAATAACGGTGGAAGACTTTAACACTCCACTGTCAATATTAGACAGATCAATGAGACAGAAAATTAACAAGGATATCCAGGACTTGAACTCAGATCTGGACCAAGTAAACCGATCCTAGACATCTACAGAACTATCCACCACAAATCCACAGAATATACACTTTTATCAGCACCACATCACACCTACTATAAAACTGACCACATAATTGGAAGCAAATCACTCCTCAGCAAATGCAAAAGAATGGAAATCATAATAAACAGGCTCTCAGACCACAGTGCAATCAAATTAGAACTCGGGAGTTAAGAAACTAACTCAGAACTGAACAACTTCATGGAAAATGAACAACTGGCTTCTGAATGTCGAATGGATAAATAATGAAATGAAGGCGAGAAATAAAGATGTTCTTTGAAATCAATGAGAATGAAGACACAGTGTACCAGAATCTCTGGGACACATTTAAAGCAATGTTTAGAGGAAAATTCATAGCAATAAATGACCACATGAGAAGCAAGGAAAGATCTAAAATCAACACTCTATCATCAAATTTAAAAAGAGCCAGAAGAGAAAGACCAAAAAAACTCAAAACTAGCAGAAGACAAGATATAACTAAGATCAGAGTAGAATTAAAGGAGATAGAGACACAAAAAGCCCTTCAAAAAATCAGTAAATCTAGGAGCTGTTTTTTTGTAAAGATCAACAAAATAGACAGGAGAAGCTAGTCAGATTAATAAAAGAAAGAGAGAAGAATCAAACAGATGCAATAAAAAACGATGTAAAGGGGATGTCACCACTCATTCCTCAAAAATACAAACTGCCATCAGATATTACTACAAACAAAGCTATGCACACAAACCAGTAAACCTGCAAGAAATGGATAAATTCCTGGCACACTTGCACCTTCCCAATTATAAACCAGGAAGAAGTTGAGCCCTCAATAGACCAATAACAAGGGCTGAAGTTGAGACAGCAATTAATAGCCTAACAATCAAAAAAGCCCAGGTCCACATGGGTTTACAGCCCAATTCTACCAGACATACAAAGAGGAGTTGGTACCACTCCTTCTGAAGCTATTCCAAACAATCCAAAGAGGGAATCCTCTCCCAAATCATTTTATGAGACCAACATCATCCTGATATAAAAACCTGGCAGATACTCTACAAAAAAGAAAACTTCAGGCCAATATCCATGACTAAACATAGATGCAAAAAATCTTCAATAAAATACTGGCAAACCAATTGCAACAGCACATCAAAAAGCTTACTCGACATTATAAGAGTCTTCCCCCAGGAATGCAAGGCTGGTCTCTACATATGCAAGTCTATAAATGTAATTCACAACATAAACAGAACCAAGACAAAAATCACATGATTATCTCAATAGACGCAGAGAAGACCTTTGAAAAAATTCAGCAGCCCATTATGCTAAAAACTGTCAATAAACTAGGTATCGACAGAACGTATGTCAAAATAATAAAAGTTATTTATGACTAACTCACAGCCAATATCATCCTAATGGGAAAAAACTGAAAGCATTCCCTTTGAAATCTGGTACTAGACAAGGATGCCCTCTGTCACCACCCCTATTTAATATAGTATTGGGTAGTTCTAGCCAGAATAATCAGGCAAGATAAAGAAATAAAGGGTATTCAAAATCGGAAGGAGGAGTTAAATTGCCTCTATTCTCGGAGCGTGACATGATTGCATATTTAGAAACCCCTATCACCTGCAGCCCAAAATCTCCTTAAACTGATAAGCAACTTCAGAAAAGTTTTAGGATACAAAATCAATGTGCAGAAATCACAAGCATTTCTATATCACCCAATAAAACATGTAAAGATAGAGCCAAATCAAGAATGAACTGCCATTCACAATTGCTACAAAGAGAATAAAATACCTAGGAATACAACTAACAAAGGATGTAAAGGGACTGCTTTAAGGAGACTACAAACCATTGCTCAATGAAATAAGAGAAGACACAAACAGATGGAAAAACATTCCATTCTCCTGTGGTTAGGACATTTCAATATTGTGCAAAATGGCCACTACTGTTCAATGTAAATTTATATATTCAATGTCATCATCCAGAAGCTACCTATGACCCTTTACAGAACTGGAAGAAACCACCTTAAACTTCATATGGAATCAAAAACAGAGCTGCGTAGCCAAAAAAATTCCTAAGCAAAAAGAACAAAGCTGGAGGTATCATGCTACCTGACTTCAAACTATATCAACAAATGCTACGGTATTCAAATATAATGGTAGTGGTACCAAAACAGTAGATGTAGACAAAATGCTACAGAACAGAGGCATTGGAGGCAATGCCACACATCTACAACCATCTCATCTTTGACAATCCTGACAAAAACAAGAAATTGGGAAAGGATTCCCTCTTTAATAAATGGTGCTGGGAAAATTGGCTAGCCATGTGCCTAAAACAGAAACTGGACCCCTTCCTGACACCTCACACTAAAATTAACTCCAGATGGATTAAAGACTTAAACATAAGGCCTAACACCATAAAAACCCTAGAAAAAAACTAGGCAAAACCATTCAGGACATAGGCATAGGCAAGGACTTCATGACTAAAATACCAAAAGCATTGGCAACAAAAGCCAAAACAGACAAATGGATCTAATTAACTCCAGAGCTTCTGTATAGCAAAAGAAACAATCATTAAAGCTAGCTAGACAACCAACAGAATTGAAAAAAACTTTTGTGATGCTACCCATCTACAAAGGGGTAATATCCAGAATCTACAAAGAACTAAAACAGATTTACAAGAAATAAAAACAAACAAATCCATTCAAAAGTGGGCGAAGTGACACTAACAGACAGTTTTGAAAAGAAGACATTTATGAGGCCAACAAACATATGAAAAAACCTCATAATCACTGCGGTATGCAAATCAATATCACATTGAGATACCATCTCACGCCAATTAGTATGGCGATCATTAAAAAATCTGTAAATAGATACCCAGTAATGGGACCTATGCAACAAATCTTCCATGTTCTTCACATGTACCCCCAAACCTAAAAATGCAATAAAAAAAAAAAACAAAAAAAAAAAAACCAGCAATATGAGCAAATAGTGACATTATTAGTAATAAATAGAAAACTATGCATTTGTAAAGTTCCAAGAAAAAATATTTAGCTAAATTTATGTGTACTATGAGCTGCTCTTCAGCATTATCAAAAAAAAAAAAAAAAAAAAAATCTGGAGACAACAGATGCTGGAGAGGATGTGGAGAAATAGGATACACTTTTACACTGTTGGTGGCAGTGTAAATTAGTTCAACCATTGTGGAAGACAGTGTGGCGATTCACCAAGGACTTAGAAATAAAGATTCCATTTGACTCAGCAATCCCTTTACTCAGTATATACTCAAAGGAGTATAAATTATTCTATTATAAAAATACACACACATTATGTCATTGTGGCACTGTTACAATAGCAAAGACCTGGAACCAACCCAAATGCCCATAGATGATAGAGTGGACAAGGAAATTGTGTCACACATATGGCATGGAATATTATGCAGCCATAAAAAACGACGAGTTCATGTCCTTTGTAGGGGACATGGATGAATCTGGAAACCATCATTCTCACCAAACTGACACAAGAACAGAAAATCAAACACCACATATTCTCACTCACAGGCAAGTGCTGAAAAAAAGAACTCATGGACACAGGTAGGGGAGCATCACACTCCAGGGTCTCTTGGGGTGGGGAATGGGGAGGGACAGTGGGGGGGGGTGCAGGGAGAGTGGGAGGGGATAACATGGGGACAAATGTAAGATATAGATGATGGGGATATGGAGGCAGCAAACCACATTGTCATGCATGTATTTATACAACAATCCTGCATGCTTTGCACATGTACCCCATAACCTAAAGTGCAATAAAATATTTAAAAATATATAGGTTAAGAGACCTGTATCTAAAATATATAAAAATATTTCAACTCAATAAAATATAATAACCCAGTTAGTAATTGGTAAAATACCTGTATAGGCATTTCTCTCAAAGAAGATCTAAAAATGGTGTATAATTATATAAAGAATGCTCAAAATTATCACTCATAATAGAAATACAAATCCGAAACATAGTGAGATACCACCTAACACCACTGTGATGGGCATCATAAAAAAAACATGGAAAATACTAATTATTGCTAAAGATGGAAAAATTTGAACACTCATATATTCCTGGTATAAATATAAATTGATATAGCCACCTTGGGAAACTATATAACAATTCCTCAAAACGTTAAACATATCCTTATCATATGAACCAGCAATTCTACTCCTAGTTATACACCCAAAATAAATAAAATCTCATGTCATCATAAAAAGGTATGCACAAGTGTTCATAGAAGTAGCATTATAAACAAAAGCCAGTTGGTGTTAATACCACAGATGTCCATCAACTGATGAATAACTAAAAAATGTGGTATATCCATACAATAAAGTATTATTTTTCCAAAAAATTAAATGAATTACTGATTCATGCTACATTTTCAAAACATGAAAACTTTATAGTAAGTGAAAAGAAGCCAGACAAAAAGTTTACATATTATATGATTTAAAAATATTCATATCTATAGAGAGAAAAATATGATTAATAACTTTCAGGTGCTAAAGGCCGAGGGGTGAATGAACAGTGGTTGCTTATTGGATTGGGTACATGGTTCATTTATGTGTTGTTTTCTTCTGCAACCTCCACCTCCCAGGTTCAAGCGATTTTCCTGCCTCAGCCTCCCGAGTAGCTGGGATTACAAGCATGTGTCACTATGCCTGGCTAGTTTTTGTATTTTTAGTAAAGACAGGATTTCACTGCATTGGCCAGGCTTGTCTCGAACTCCTGACCTCAAGTGATCTGCTCCCTTCTGCCTGCCAAAATGCTGGGATTACAGGCATGAGCCATTTATGTTTTGATGAAAGTATTCTAGGATTAGATAGTCATGTTTGCATGCTATGAATATGCTAAAAATAACTGAATTGTACACTTTAAAGTGGTTAAAATGTCAAATATTAAGTGATACAAATTTTATCCCTATTAAAGAAGAATTATATATTAACATCTATACCAATATTCAGAATACATTTAAATGCAACAAAACTAAATAAAAAAGAAAGCAAGGGAACAATGAAAATGAGATTAATGGTAAGTGGCCCAGGGAAATAGACTGAAGAGGAGAAGGGCACAATTAAATGTAACTTATTATCAAGGCCTAAGTTTAGTTTTGGATGTTGAATCTGTGAGTGCTTATTACATTATAAAAGGTAACTTACTAAATTTAAAACACACCTTAGACTGCATTTCTTCTCCCCCAATTTTTTTTTCAGTTTGCAGAGTGCTTTTTTTGTGGTTTATTCCTATTTAGAAGTCCTGCATTTCCTTTCATGTTTGAAAAATATTTAAAGTCTCTTGTTACTGTAGTATGATTACATAGTTCTAGAGAAAATTCTAGGATTTGGGCAATCTTTCCTTTAGTTGAATGTGGGCAGTTCCAGGAGACAACAAAGTTTGTTGCTCAGAGGTTTGGGAGCTTCTCAAATCAGATGGATAGTTTTAAGTGGCTAATGCATATTATTGGCATATGCCATAAAAATGTAGGACACTTTATAACAAACACTTTCTCAAAAAGGCAAAAGTGGCACATTCATAATCATCACGTCTTTTCCTCTGCCGGGGCGGAGGGGAACACTGTATTGTTCTTATGGGGAAGTAAGTTTTTGTGATAGTGGAAGAAGGCTGTCTAAGAAAAGACTAAAAATAAAGTTGGTATGTGGGGAGTCTTAAACTTAAAGAAGAAACAATCATAAACATTCATCTGTACATAGCTACTTCTTTCTCCTGGACCTGAGACATCATTTTACCTCCTCCCAAGAAGCCATTGTGCATTGCAAAATAATAAAATTTAATTATCCATATTAGTCACCTTTTCACTTCATTTATATCACGTTATTAAGTTCATCTTCTCAAAGAGCATTTCCCTCACCATCTTATCTAAAACACATACCCTATTCCATTACTGCTTCTTCTTTTCTTTATATTTACTTTACAACATTTATTATCGTGTATTATTTGTCTTACATTTATTTATTTATTTTTTATTTTTTTCCCCCCCCAAGATGTAACCTCCATGAGAGTAAAGGCTGTTTTGTTCATTGCCTTTTAACAATTTATTTTAGTGATGGAGTCTTTCTCTGTCACCCAGGCTGGAATGCTGTGGCACGATCATACCTCACTGCAGTCTCAAAGTTCTGAGCTTGAGCAGTTCTCCCATCTCAGCCTTTATAGTAGCTGGGACTATAGGTGTGCACCACTACATCTGGCTCATTGTTGTATCTTCAAAACTTAGAATAGTGTCATTCATTGTTGAATGAGTAAGCGAATGAATGAACTTCTGGGGGATTCTCTGGAAGGCCATGGCTATCAAAACAAGGTATGGAAGTATCTCAGTATCAGCAGGAAATATATCTTTTATAGTGGTAGTATTAGTGGTGCTCTAAGTTTTCAGAAAAAATAAAATGAGACTTGAAGTTCATTATTCTTTGGTTCATGTGCATAGACATTGCTAAAATGTGAAAATCAATCTTTGGAAATGGACATTTTGTTTCTATGTGTATTAGATTTCTATTGTTGCTGTAACAAATTACAACAAACTTAATGGCTTAAAACAACACACATTTATTTTCTTATAATCCTGGGTATCAGATACCCAAATTGGGTCTCACAGGTGTATTATCCAGGGTTATCCAAAGGGACAAAACCAATAGGATATAGGTATATATAAAAGGGAGTTAATTAGGGGAATTGGCTCACACAATTACAAAGGGAAATCTCACAATAGGCCATCTGCATTATGGGGAAACAGAAAAGTCAGTAGCATGGACTCAGTCTAAGTCCAAAGGCCTCAAAATCAGGAAGCTGACAGTGCAGCCCTCACTGAAGCTGAAGGCCCAAGACCCGCTGGGAAGGTACTGGTGCAAGTCCCAAAGTCCGAAGGCCTAAGAACCTGGAGTCTGATGTCCAAGGACAAGAGGAGAGGAATCAAGCATCCAGTATGGGAAGAGAAAGAGAAAGCCATAAGACTCAGCAAGCAAAATTACCACACCTTCTTCCACCTGCTTTTTTCTTGTCATTCTGGCAGCCAGTTGAATGGTGTCCACCCACACCGGGGGATGGGTCTTGCTCCTCCAGTCCACTGATTCAAATGTCAATCTCCTCTGGCAACACCCTCACAGACACCCCCAGGAACAATCCTTCACCAGCCACCTGGGCATCCTCAGGCTAGTCAAGTTGACATCTAATATTAACCATCACACTAGGCAAATATTAAAATATCAGCAGGGCTGTGATTTTTTTTTTTTTTCTGGAGTTCTAGAGGAAATTTCAGTTGCTTTATTTTTCCAGTTTCTAGAGGCCGTTCACATTCTTTGGTTTTTGTCCCATTCTTATCTCTTCAAAGCCAATAAGCACCAGTCAAGTCTTTCTCATACTACCTTATTCTGACATTGACTAATTTACCTTCCTTTTCCATTTTTAAGAGTCATTGTGATTACATTAGGTTTACTTGAATAGTTCAAGATAATGGGCTAAATTATTAATATGAACAAATAGTTAATAACTTTAATTTTACCTATACCTTTAATTCCATTTGCTATGTGACATTTCATATTCACAGGTGCTGTAGATTATAACATGTACATTTGAGGGACCATTATCTGCCTGTTGTTCTATACCACTACCAGCCATTCTTTTATATATGTTTATCTTCTTATAAGCCAACTCAAATACCTTTCTGAAAGTAGATAAATTACAATTGCAAATTCATTTATTAAATGTGGTCCATTGTTCATCAAATTTCCATTGATTTATTCATTATCTATGGAGCACCTACTATGTGTTAGATATAATAAACATGATATGCTCCCTGCTCTTAAGAAAACATTATTTATCCACCGAGGATGAATTTTAAGAAACAGATGCCCATGAGTCTTTGGTTTTTTGCTTCTCTGCTTCTTAACCCAGTTGTTCTGTTAGTTAATAATATGTAAGCAGATATGTAAAGGTATTTAGGGCAAACTATAATTAAAAGAGCCCTGCATGAACGTTCATGCATAGCAAATCATTCTTTCATCATGAAAACAATCACTTTCTGATGTATCCATCTTGTAATGTTATATTTCACATACCTAAAACTCACCACTTTGAGAATGCCTGTCCAATATTACCCTTCATTTCAGTCAAATCATCCACAAATTGCCTGGGCCAAGAGTATAACTCACCTATTTTCATAGAAAGCAGCCAAAATTGCTTTTGTATTTTTTTCTTTTTCCCCCTTAAGGGGACTACGCCTGCTCTGCTTTTCCTTTTTCGCTCTGCGTCTCTTCATTCATATTTCTGTTAGTTTTACTTTAGGCAGTTTCCTTCACGGAATCTTCTTTAATTCATTTTCTTTGTAATTGTTTACAAACTTTTACTCCCCTTCAATACATAACAAAATCTCTTGTTCTGCAAGCCACATTTTGTGCTATTATATCATGTGTAATAATCACATATCCTAGTCATAATTTATAGGGTTATACACAAATGTATATTATAGAAGCTTATCACATATTCTTATGGAGTGCTTGAGAGTGAAACCTATCATAAAAAATAACCAATAGTGTCAATCACCAAAGTACCTAAAGTGTCCAGAAGTTCTCAGTGGAATCATTCCAAAAAAATATTACTCCCTCCTCATCTTTGTTAAACCTAGAGGTTAATACCTTTACACTTAAGGTCATAGGTCACAACACACTAAGACCATAATGATGAAGGATACATAGCAACCCTGATGTAAACCGATTCTCCATCATACGAGGTAACCACTAAAACTGTGGCAAGACTTATCTCCATGACACCCTAGCTGGGGTTTACTTTTAGCTAGAGAAGAAGGGGCTCACACACTTTGAAACTTATTATCTGTTTAAGCTTGGGCAACCTGTAACTTCTCTAAGCCCCAATTTCAACCTCTTCTAAGTGAAGACAGTCTTATCCTTTGCTCACAATATTAGCTCCTTTTACTTTTCCCTCTAGAAATCATAATTGTTAGATAAACTAGAATCTTCTATGAATAAAGAGTCGCAGACTTAAACCATTGAATTGCACTTATCTAAGCCAAAAGACTGAGATGTGATAGACTTTCATACTCAAAGTTTACCAACTAGAAGCAGAATCAGCAAAGAAATTCTCAACTTATTATCATCATCATGACTGTCACACACCATAATCCCCTAACTTTTAATCATAATATTTGACTGTTTGAGGTTCCATGAGAGGAAGACTGGTGGCCTTAAAGAGCTGAGAGATGCCCTTTACTAATAGCCAGCAAGAAAATAGGGATGTCAGACCTACAACCACAAGGAAGAAATAGAGCCAACCATCTGAATGAGATTGGAAACAGATTCTTCTCAGCCTCCAGATGAGAGCCCAGCCCAACCAGCATCATGATTTCAGTCTTGTGAGACCCTGAGCAGAGAATCCAGATAAGCCTACCAGGACTTCTGAACTACAAAACTATGGGCTAATAACTGGGTCTTGTTTAAGCTGCTAAATTTGTGATAATTTGTTGCACAACAATAGAAAACTAATGCAGCTTATGACTTTAATACTTACTAACTTTGTTGTTAACTACTACTCATCTGGAGAAAGGCAGAAGTTAGTGAAATAGAAGGGAGATAGTTATGAGAGACAAATGTAATCTCCCAGTTTTACTGAGGTCCAAGTCTTAAGTACTGCGATATCAATTACCTTAGATTATAACAGTGTGTAGCTTTTAGTTTGGCCTAGTCAATTTTATTCAGTGGTTTTCAAGCCTGAGTCTCAAGTGAACAGGCATTTCTAATAACCACATGTAATAACTTAAACAAAATCTTCCACTCAAATTAATTATGCTGCAACCAAGAATAAAGGCTTGTTATTAATTTGAGTTACTATAGCTATCCTTCACTCCCCTTTTGGAAGGTTAAACATCATCTGTACACTAATCAATTATCACTACAGAGATTAGTAGAAACATTTGCAGGTCAAAATTCAGTTGGTACAATGTTAACAATTATTGCTTGCAAACAATTATTTCAGCGTGAATATTCCAAGATTAAGCAAGGAAGTGACTCAAAATTTGCCAAAGGTATCTGATTTTGAGATTTTGTTGTCATTCGTTCCCAGAGTGCAGTCAGGATACAATGCTTGCAGCATGTTATTTTTAAAATTCATTTTTCTTATATAGTACTTTATGGCTATGGCTAAATATATTGTGAGATCTTTTGTCACTACATATTTCTAGTTGATCATCAAGGTCAGTATCCACAGATGATTTAGCCTGTCTAGAGTATAATATCAAATTTCTTGGAGCAAAGGCTTTCAACAAGTGCATTTCCCAGTTATGGAATTGACTTCCAACTTCTGCTTGTAGAGTATCATCTGTATTGTAATTTAAAATTAAATGTATGACATATGTTTGCTGACACAGTCAAATACTCCTTTTTTTATCTTTATGTCACATTATGTGATATAATCTTATTTTATTATTATTTTATACTTTAAGTTCTGGGGTACATGTGCAGATCGTGCAAGATTGTTACATAGGTATATACATGCCTTGGATGTTTGCTGCATCCATCCCTCCGTCATCTACATTAGGTATTTCTCCTAGTGCTATCACACCCCAATGCCCCTCCCCCTACTATCCCTCCCCTAGCTCTCCCTCCACAAAACAGCCCCTAGCGTGTGGTGCTCCCCTCCCTGTGTCCATGTGTTCTCATTGTTCAGCAACCATTTATGAAAACATGCGGTGTTTGGTTTCTGTTCTTGTGTCAGTTTGCTGAGAATGATGGTTTCCAGATTCATCCATGTCCCTGCAAAGGACACTAACTCATCCTTTTTTATGGCTGCATAGTATTCCATGGTGTATATGTGCCACATTTTCTTATCCAGTTTATCATTGATGAGCATTTGTGTTGGTTCCTAATCTTTACTATTCTGAAATAGTTCTGTAATGAACATACATGTGCGCATGTGTCTTTATAATAGAATGATATATAATCCTTTTGGTATATACCCAGTAATGAAATTGCTGGGTCAAATGGTACTTCTATTTCTAGATCCTTGAGGAATCACCACACTGTCCTCCACAATGGTCTGAACCAATTTACACTCCCACCAACAGTGTAAAAGTATTCCTATTTCTCCACATCCTCTCCAGTATTTGTTGTCTCCCAGATTTTTTAATTATTGCCATTCTAACTGATGTGAGATGGTATCTCAATGTAGTTTTGATTTGCATTTCTCTAATGACCAGTGATGATGAGCATTTTTTCATGTGTTTGTTGGCCTCATAAATGTCTTCTTTTGAAAACTGTGGACTTTTTAAAATCTTCCAAAACCATGTGGCTTTTTTTTTCAATGACAATTCAAGATGCATATAGTGTTGCTGGCTGTTTTAGTGTTTGTTTTTAATAACTTGGAAAAAGCTACACTTACCCCCAACAACAATTGCTGCCAGTTAGAGACTGGTAATTTTTAAATCTATCATTGAATTATTTCATTTCATAAGATTAGAACGATGTACCTGAGATGCACATAAGGCAGCTATCTTTCACCTTCCAGCTCCCATCCTGAAGGCCTGTGGTAGTGAGAAGTTCTGCACCTAAGGTCATCTTGTCAAGAAACATTTCACTGGGTAAATAAGTAAACTATAGTATGTGCTTTCATTGTACATTGTTGACTTCTGCAGGCATGATTCAGACGACATTATTATTAATATGATATGTGGCTAATGTAAATGATGGAAAACCATAAGTCAATAATATCATAATATATACTGCACATATTTGTCAAGGCTAGAAAGAAGAGAAGATGGAATTGCAATTTTACTATTCAATTATAGGACTTAGAAAACATCGTGATGCCTCTCTGTCTGCTCTCAAGTAGCTTTGTCAACAATTTCTAGGGAACACATCTCATCTTGAAAAATCATGGATGGAATATCATGAACTTTTAATAAAGAGTACCAGGAAAAGCATAGTCCATATCATTCAAAAACCCTTATATAAAATGTACACAGTAGTTATCTTTTTAAATTTCAGTTCCAGGGAAAATTTCCCTCTCCTGGTGACCTGACCCATTTCCTTCTGTCAGCCAATTTATTTTGTCTTCCACTTTGACTGGCAAAAATTACAGAGCTAAAAGATAACTCAGATACTTCATATTAATTTAGTTATTTGGTATGCTTATGTTCTCTCATTTTAGCTTTTTATAAATATTACAGCAATTTAAAACATTTATTAGCCTCTCAACTTCATAAGACTTATTTTATCCTTTATAAATCCAAAGATGTAAATAGATGATCCTTTTGTTATTTCAAAATGCTAAGTTGAGGATTAATTGAGGGAGTAGACGATGGGCAGGAGGGGAGACTAATACTCTTCCCAAGAGTACCAGAAACTACCCTACTACGTTTTAGCTAATATGCCTTAAGATCTAGACATTTAGAGACATTATTTGATTACTTCATTTACTTTTGCAACAATTGTTCACATAAACTTACTTTTTATGATCTATCATCTTGTTTGTTTCTGTAGTTATTCTTGGGCTCAGACAAGTGAGATTCTAAACTCACATTCCTCCTTGGACTTTTTAATGTCACTGCCAACAGTTATCTAGTATTTTTTCTTAGGTTCTTTTCATATACGGCTTTTTGCCATTATTTCAATTTACCGAGTTTTAGGGAATAGGGATCTCCATGTTTGAAAATAAAACAAACATTGTTTTAGAATTTATATTTGTAAAGAAGGATTTATTTTGGTTCAGATATCTTAAAATAAGTAGAAATCTAGTGAAATATGTTGTATTGACTCATTCATTTGACAGTTTTGAGAACCTATATGAGTAAAGCATTGTTCTAGGTGATGGCAATACAGCAGTAAATTAGAAAAATCAGTGTTTCCTATCAAAGATCTTGCATTCTCATGGTAAAAGACAATAAATATCTAGATAAATAAATAAATACTTTCTAATAAGAAAACATACTAATAAGAAAATGTTGAGGAGGGTAATTAGGTGGAGAGCAATGTAGAAAGTCAGTGGAGATGTTAGAATCTTTTGCTAAGGGAATCTGGAAAAGCATCTCAGAGAATGTGATATTTAAATTCAGAATTCAAATATGAGGGGGATTCAAAACATTTGTTGAAAATTTGAATAAAGTATAAAAAATTAAAATAAAAACTTTATTTTTCAACATAGCTCCATGAAGTTCATGACAGTTGTGTAGGTAATGATATCTGACATTTAGTCCATCTTTAAGTAACTGAGGGTGCTGGGAGTTTAACCATGTCAATGTAGTCTTTTTTACCTTATTAACTGAATAAAATTTGTGTCATTTAAAGACATTTAAAGATGAGATAACAAAATGAGTCAGAAAATGCCAAATCAAGACTATAAGGTGGATGCCTAATGATTTCCCATTGAAACTCTCACAAAGTTGCCCTTGTTTGGTAAGGCAAATGATCAGGAACATAGTTGTGGTAAAGAAGGACTCTCTGTTGAAGATTTCCCGAGCATTTTTCTTCTAAAGTTTTAGCTAACTTTCTCAAAAACACTCATAATACACAGATGTTATAGTCCTTTGGGCCTCCAACAAGAAAACAAGCAAAATGCCTTGAGCATCCAAAAAAAAAAAACAAAAAACAGCTGCCATAATTTTTGCTCTTCAATAGCCTACTTTTGCTATGGGTGGGCCACTTCCACCTTTTGGTAACCATCGCTTTGATTGCACTTTGTCTTCAGGAGTGTACTGGTAGAGTTATGTTTCATCTCCAGTTACAATTCTTAAAGAAATACATCAGGACCTTGATACCACTTGTTTAAAATTTCCATTGAAAACTCTGTTCTTGTCTGCAGCTAATCTGGGTGCAACGGTTTTGGCATTCATTGACTGGAAATTTTTCTCAACTTTAATTTTCCAGTCAGGATTGTGTACGCTGAAGCAATTGAACTCTCTATGGTGCTAGTTATTGTTTCTGTTGTTAAACACTGATGCTCTTCATTTAGGGCATGAATAAGATTTTTTTTCTCACAAATTTATGTGCATGATCTGCTGCAGCAGATTTCACCTTTACCATCACCTCATTCCTTCAAGAAAATAAATTATCCGTATGTAAACTGATAATTTCTTTGGGAATATTATCCCTATAAACTTTAATTAAAGTATCATTGACTTGGACATTCTTCCATGCAAGTTTCACCATAAATTCGAGATTTGTTCTTGCTTTAATTTTAGCAGAATTTACATTGCTCTGATAAGGGATCTTGTCAAACTAATGCCATATCTTTGTTAGTGCCTCAAACTAGATTCTGCTCAGATTTGATACAAAAAGTTACTATGAATTTATTTTGGTGCAAAAATAATTGGAAATACATGCAGAATTTTTAAAATTTAATTTAATTTAAAGTTCTGGGACACATGTGCAGGACATGCAGGTTTGTTACAGAGATAAACGTGTGCCATGATGGTTTGCTGCACCTATCAACACATCACCTAGGTATTATGTCCCACATGCATTAGCTATTTTTTTCTGATGCTCTCCCTGCCCCAACAACCCCCAACAGGCCCCAGTGTATGTTGTTTTTCTGACTGTGTCCATGTGTTCTCATTGTTAAGCTCACACTTATAAGTGAGGACATGCCACATTTGATTTTGTATTCCAGTGTTACTTTGTTGAGGATAATGGTTTCCCAGGGCCACCCATGTTTTTGAAGTGGACATGATCTTGTTCCTTTTTATGACTGCATAGTACTCAATGGTGTATATGTATGATGTTTTCTTTACCCAGTCTATCATTCATTGGCATGTGAGTTGATTTCACATCTTTGCTCTCATGAACAGTGTTGCAATGAACATACTTGTGTATGTCTCTTTACAATAGAATGATATATATTCCTTTGGGTATATACCGAGTAATGGGATTGCTGGGTCAAATAGTATTTCTGGTTTTAGGTCTTTGAGGAATTGCCACACTGTCTTCCACAATGGTTGATCTAAAAGATACACTAAAGACTTAAATGTAAAACCCAAAACTATAAAAAGTTTAGAAGAAAATGTAGGCAATATTATTCAGGATATAGGCATTAGCAAATATTTTATGACAAAAACATCAAAAGCAATTTCAACAAAAGCAAAATTTGACACATGTTACCTAATTAAACTAAAGAGCTTCTGCACAGCAAAAGAAACTATCATCAGAGTGAACAAAGAACATGCAGAATGGGAGAAATTTTTGGTAATCTATCCATCTGACAAAGGTCTAATATCCAGAATATACAAGAAACTTAAACAAATTTACAAAAAAGAAAAAAACAACCCCGTTAATAAATGGCCAAAGGGCATGTACAATCACTTCTGAAAAGAAGACATTTATGTGGCCAACAAACATATGAAAAAAATCTCAATATCACTGATTATTAGAGAAATGCAAATCAAAACCCCAATGAGATACCATTTCATGCCAGTCACAATGGTGATTATTAAAAAGTAAAGGAACAATAAATGCTGGCAAGGCTATGGAGAAATAGGAACACTTTTATGCTGTTGGTGGGAATGTAAATTAGTTAACCATGTTGAAGACAGTGTGGCAATTCCTCATAATGGTTTATAATACACACTTTTTCATGAACTTTTTGAAGAACCTTAGTATATAATGTTAAATACCTGTGTTAATTATATGTCCATTCATTGGACAAATAGTTATTAAAATATTTCTATTGTCAGGCACTGTAGATAAACAAAAGTGAACAAAACAGACATGTCCTGTGGGAGTTTATAATTAGCAAATATTGACAAATAATAAATGATAATGAAAATCAGTCTAAGTATGCATTTTATCAAATAAAATGTGATCATGCCAGAAAAGCATATAATAATGGTAACTTGTCAAGTTATACAAATGATAACAGAATTGTAATATGAAGGACAGGTAGGAATTATTTACAGCCAAAATGGGGAGAACATTCCAGGCAAAGGAAACAGCGTAGGCAAAGGCCTTACATTGGATGAAAGAATGACATATTTGAGAAATCAAAATAAAAATTATGGTTAACAAGAGAAGGAAATAAATTTCTTGATATAATATGTGACTGAAGAATTAGGTTGGGTTGTACTATACAGGGCCTTGTAGCAATGTTAGGAATTTTATTCTGTATTAGAAAAACAATTGAGTTCTATCAAAGATTTTAAAGCAGAAGAGTGACAATTATACAGGTATTTCTGGAAAGTAAACTCTAGCTTCTGTAAAAAGGATTGCTTATGAAAATTAGATGTGGGGAGGCTATTTCAGAAAGTTATTACTGTAATGTTGATTAAGGTAATGATGTCTTGAGATTTGGTGGTTACAGTGGTGGTAGAAATATGGAGGAAGGGCCCATTTCAGTGATATGTGGCAGATAAAATCCACAGAATTAATTGACAGATTGAGAAGTGAACTGAGAGAAAGGTCTTCGTAGGATAACTTCTACATTTATAGCTTCTCAGTTTAATTGATGGTGGTGTCATTTTTCTAAGATAAAAAATGCATTTGGATGTGTTTAATTTTATATATGAGTATATTATGTTCGTGTATTTATAGAATGCTGTTTGTGACACAACTATCAACCCAGCATTCCCAACTGAGACTAGTGAAAATAGTGTCCCAATGCAGTTTTTCAAAGAAAGTGCTCATGGGGACTTATGCCATGTGAAACTCCTGCTGTCATGTCCCTCCTAATCTCATAGCTCACAGAGCTTTTACACAGGCTTACATAAGATCTTAATACAAGGCTTACGGCAAGATTGTCCCAAATTTGGCATAGTGGGTATGGTGGTACTTAAAATAAAGCCAATATTTATTTAGCACTTACTCCATGCCACAAAATATTTTGATAATTTTATATGAATTACTCCATACAGTCTTCTTATCAATCCAGTGAGAATATTTTTTATACTTTCATAGCTGTAGCAAAAACATATTTTCATATATGTAATATTATTGACAGTTGTATTATTCGGTTATCACATTGTTATAAATAACTACTTGAGACTGGTTAATTTACACAGAAAATAGGTTTAAGTGACTCACAGTTCTGCAGGTGGTACAGGAAACATGGCTTGGGAGGCCTTAGGGAAAGGAAGCAAGCACATCTAACCATTGCAGGAGAAAGAGGAAGAGAGAGGAGAGGGAGGTGCTACACACTTGTAGACAACTAGATCTCATATGACGCAGTCGCTATTACAAGAACAGCTTCATGAGCCAATGACCTCCCATCAGACTCCTCCAACACTAGGGATTACCATTAGACAAAAGATTTGGGTGGGGATACAAATGCAAACCATATCACCAATTGATACCTAAGAACAATTTGATATTAACTTATATAAATATGAAGTCTGATAACACAAAGCATTGGTAAAACAAAGGGAAACAAGGCATTCTATATATTGCCTGTGAGAGAAAATCTGTATAAAACTTTTGAACAATATATTTGTATAAAAGAGTATTAACTGCTTTCTTCAAATTATCAGTCTTTTAAGATGACCGTTGTCAAGAGTGAACAGGAATTGTTTACTCTTATTAGAATAATGTATTTTGTTTTAATTTTTAAATTTTTACTTATGAAATACCTAAAACATACATAAAATAATATGGTGGATGTGTAATCATAAACCATATTAAATAGGTTTGCAATTTTATATGTTTGCACTGGGTGATTTTCTCAAAAATTTTTAAAAGATTAAACATTAGTCAAACAGCTGAAGCTACACTATCATTTCCCATCTCTTTCACCTCAATTTACACAGAGGTAACAAAGCATGTTAAAGTTGGGACATATTATGCCAGTTAATAGTTTTGTACTTTTACTATATGCAGTACTGTATATGACAATGTATAACTTCCTTCTTTCTTAGTTGTTTTATAGTTCTATCCCTGTTATTACATAGAATAGCTATGAATTATGACAGAGGTGTAATATTCATTTGAATATATAAATGACAGCTTATTTACTCATTTAGATATAGGAGAACAGTTAGATTACTTACGTATTTTCACTATTACAAACAAGGTTTTGGTAAATCTCCTTTTGGTTGTTTTGTGCACACATATATGAGGGTCTCTTTAGGAAAGATTTCTGGGAGTAGATTTTGTGAACAACAAATATAACTATTTTTAATTTAAAGAGATATTGTCAAATTGTTCTTCAAAGCTTTTATACAGATTTACACTCCCACAGGCAATATATAGGATGCCTTGTTTCCCCATATTTCACCAACATTTTCAATTATCAGACTTACTATTTGCTGAGTGGGAAATGCAATCGCATGATAGATTTAATTTACATTCTCCTATTGTTATTGAGATTAAACCACTTTTAACATCTAGTGACTATCCTGGTATCCATAAAAACATTTATTTATAGGCCAGGCACAGTGGCTCACACCTGTAATCCCAGCACTTTGGAAGGCTGAGGTGGGTGGCTCACCTGAAGTCGGGATTTTGAGACTAACCTAACCAACATACAGAAACCTCATCTCTACTGAAAATACAAAATTAGCAGGAAGTGGTGGTGCATGCCTGTAATTCCAGCTACTTGAGAGGCTGAGGAAGGAGAATAGCTTGAATCTGGAAGGCGGAGGATGCGGTGAATCGAGATCATGCCATTGCACTCCAGCCTAGGCATCAAGAGTGAAACTTTGTCTCAAAAAAGAAATATATATATATATAATATTATACATATATCATAAATCATACATATATATTATGCATGTATTATATATTATACTTATATATGATATATTTTACATAATAAATATATATTTATATATTGTATATTTTATATAAAGTAGATATATAAATGTTATCTATATTATATATGTATAATATATGTATATATACTATACATAAAATATATGTTTTATATATTATATGATATACGTACAGCATTTACTTTAGGGGAGGTCTTTAATTTTTAACTTTTAATGAAAGCAGATAATGCTTTATATTTCAATTATTCCTGAAAACATTGTAATGCAAAATAGCAACCTCCTATGTATCCTTCCCCAACTACTAACCAAGATCTCCAGAAGCAATACAGAACCAATAATACTACTCACATAGGAGGTGGAGGACTATATTGAAGGAATGGCTGAACTTCCCTGCCCAATAAAATTACAACTACTAATCACTGTCAAGAAGCTCTAAATTTCTAATTACTGCAGTAGGACCTAAGTTAAGGAATGAGAACAAAACAGCACAAAAGTATAGGTCATTATAGAACTGTTATTGCCAGAGCCCTGGTGAATCTTTAGAAGTCTGGAACATACTAAAACAGCATGAAGAAGCCTAATCTATAAAACTGAATGAGCCAGACTGGAGAATATATGTGGGCCTGCCATCTGACTCTGTTTATCAGAACACAAATTTTGTCCATCATAAAAAATTGAAAAGCACTTTGAAGACTCAATCTTCTGCATGAAATAGTTGATGGCAGAAATAGTTAATGTCTATGGTATTGTGGGTGACATTTAAAAATATATATTTAGGCAGTAGATGAATTTTCTCTAGAATGTTCCAATGTTATGACAATTAGTTGGTCTTCCTTGGCTGTTTTAAAACCCCAATGAATGAAAAGTGATATGTTCTTTAAGGAAACAATGTTAATTAGCTATTACATTTCTTGACATTGCACTGGCCTTCGATGTCCAGTGAGAGGTAATATAATATAGCTAGTGAACTGCATTTTAATACTAAACAGAAGTAAGGAGAAGGAAGTCAGGTGAATACCACAACAAGTGAAAGAAATTCCCTTAAAGGGGACCAAAGCAATTCACAGAACCACCAGATGGGCCTCCATTTAGGAATATTGTATCGTTATTACTATGAGGTCATGGGGTCAAAAATGATGAGATTGATGGCATCCCTAGCCCTCCTTATTTAAGAAATAAACTCTATGTGTCACATCTCCCACTCCCCATGAACAAAGGATGGATGCAAGTGGACTAATTAATTTTAATTTTTAAATAAATTTTAAATATATACATAAACTAATAGTTCAACAAATCCTCCAAGTCTCAAAAATCCTCTATTGATTTGGAACTTACTAAAAAATAGTCTTTATCTGATATCATAAATAAGTTTTATTATTTTTAATATATATTTTTATTGCATTTTAGGTTTGGGGGTACATGTGAAGAACATGGAAGATTGTTGCATAGGTACACACATGGCAGTGTGATTTGCTGCCTTCCTCCCCATCACCTATATCTGGCATTTCTCCCCATGTTATCCCTCCCCAACTCCCCACCCCCACTGTCCCTCCCCTTTTTCCCCTGACAGACCCCAGTGTATGATGCTCCCCTCCCCTGTGTCCATGTGTTTGCATTGTTCAACACCCACCTATGAGTGAGAACATGCGGTGTTTGATTTTCCGTTCTTGTGTCAGTTTGCTGAGAATGATGGTTTCCAGGTTCATCCATGTCCCTACAAAGGACACGAACTCATCGTTTTTGATGGCTGCATAATATTCCATGGTGTATATGTGCCACATTTTCCCTGTCCAGTCTATCATCGATGGGCATTTGGGTTGGTTCCACGTCTTTGCTATTGTAAACTGTGCTGCAATGAACATTCGTGTGCATGTGTCCTTATAGTAGAACGATTTATAGTCCTTTGGATAGATACCCAGTAATGGGATTGCTGGATCAAATGGAATTTCTATTTCTAGGTCCTTGAGGAATCGCCACACTGTCTTCCACAATGGTTGAACTAATTTACACTCCCACCAACAGTGTAAAAGTGTTCCTATTTCTCCACATCCTCTCCAGCATCTGTTGTCTCCAGATTTTTTAATGATCGCCATTCTAACTGGCGTGAGATGGTATCTCAATGTAGTTTTGATTTGCATTTCTCTAATGACCAGTGATGATGAGCAGTTTTTCATATGTTTGTTAGCCTCATGTATGTCTTCTTTTGTGAAGTGTCTGTTCATATCCTTCGCCTACTTTTGAATGGGCTTGTTTGTTTTTTTCTTGTAAATCTGTTTCAGTTCTTTGTAGATTCTGGATATCAGCCCTTTGTCAGATGGGTAGACTGCAAAAATTTTTTCCCATTCTGTTGGTTGCTGATTCACTCTAATGACTGTTTATTTTGCTGTGCAGAAGCTGTGGAGTTTGATTAGGTCCCATTTGTCTATTTTGGCTTTGTTGCCACTGCTTTTGGTGTTTTGGTCATGAAGTCCTTGCCTACTCCTGTGTCCTGAATTGTTTTGCCGAGATTTTCTTCTAGGGTTTTTATGGTGTTAGGTCTTATGTTTAAGTCTTTAATCCATCTGGAGTTAATTTTAGTGTAAGGTGTCAGGAAGGGGTCCAGCTTCTGCTTTCTGCACATGACTAGCCAGTTTTCCCAACACCATTTATTAAACAGGGGACTCGCTTCCATATTGTTTGTTTTTGTCAGGTTTGTCAAAGATCGGGTGGTTGCAGATGTGTTGTGTTGTGTCGGAGGTCTCTGTTCTGTTCCATTCATCTATATCTCTGTTTTTGGTACCAGTACCATGCTGTTTTGATTACTGTAGCTTTGTAGTATAGTTTGAAGTCCGGGAGTGTGATGCCTCCAGCTTTGTTCTTTTTGCTTAGAATTGGCTATGCGGGCTCTCTTTTGGTTCCATATGAAGTTTAAGGTGGTTTTTTCCAGTTCTTCAAAGAAGGTCATTGGTAGCTTGATAGGGATAGCGTTGAATCTGTAAATTACTTTGGGCAGTATGGCCATTTTGACAATATTGATTCTTCCTAGCCATGAACATGGAGTATTTCTCCATCTGTTTGTGTCCTCTCTTATTTCATTGAGCAGTGGTTTGTAGTTCTCCTTGAAGAGGTCCTTCACGTTCCTTGTTAGTTGTGTTCCTAGGTATTTTATTTTCTTTGTAGCAATTGTGAATTGCAGTTGGTTCTTGATTTGGCTGTCTTTAAGTCTGTTATTGGTGTGTAGGAATGCTTGTGATTTTTGCACATTGATTTTGTATCCTGAGACTTTGCTGAAGTTGCTTATCAGTTTCAGGAGATTTTGGGCAGAGATGATGGGGTCTTCTAGATATACAATCATGTCGTCTGCAAATAGAGACAATTTGACTTCCTCCTTTCCTATTTGAATACCCTTTATTTCTTTTTCTTGCCTGATTGCTCTGGCTAGAACTTCCAGTACTATATTGAATAGGAGTGGGGAGAGAGGGCATCCTTGTCTAGTGCCAGATTTCAAAGGGAATGCTTCTAGTTTTGCCCATTCAGTATGATATTTGCTGTTGGTTTGTTGTAAATAGCTTTTATCATTTTGAGATACGTTCCATCAATACCTAGTTTATTGAGGGTTTTTAGCATAAAGGGCTGTTGAATTTTGTCAAAGGCCTTCTCTGCATCAGTTGAGATTATCATGTGGTTTTTCTCTTTGGTTCTGTTTATGTGGTGGATTTTGTTTATAGCTTTGCATATATTGAACCAGCCTTGCATCCCCCGGGATGAAGCCTACTTGATCATGGTGGATAAGATTTTTGATATGCTGTTGCAATTGGTTTGCCAGTATTTTATTGAAGATTTTTGCATCTATGTTCATCATGGATATTGGCCTGAAGTTTTCTTTTCTTGCTGAGTCTCTGCCAGGTTTTGGTATCAGGATGATGTTGGTCTCATAAAATGATTTAGGAAGGATTCCCTCTTTTGGATTGTTTGGAATAGTTTCAGAAGGAATGGTACCAGCTCCTCTTTGTATGTCTGGTAGAATTCGGCTGTGAACCCATCTGGACCTGGGCTTTTTTTGGGTGGTAGGCTCTTAATTACTGCCTCAACTTCAGACCTTGTTATTGGTCTATTCAGGGTTTTGACTTCTTCCTGGTTTAGGCTTGGGAGGATGCAAGTGTCCAGGAATTTATCCATTTCTTCCAGGTTTACTGGTTTATGTGCATAGAGTTGTTTGTAATAATCTCTGATAATGGTTTGAATTTCTGTGGAATCTGTGGTGATATCCCCTTTATCATTTTTTATTGCATCTATTTGATTATTTTCTCTTTTCTTTTTTATTAATCTGGCTAGTGGTCTGTCTATTTTGTTGATCTTTTCGAAAAACCAGCTCCTGGTTTTGTCGATTTTTTGAAGGGTTTTTCGTGTCTCTATCTCCTTCAGTTCTGCTCTGATCTTAGTTATTTCTTGTCTTCTGCTAGGTTTTGAGTTTTTTGATCTTGCTCCTCTAGCTCTTTCAATTTTGAAGATAGACTGTCAATTTTAGATCTCTCCTTCCTTCTCATGTGGGCATTTATTGCTATATATTTTCCTCTAGAGACTGCTTTAAATGTGTCCCAGAGATTCTGGTATGTTGTGTCTTCGTTCTCGTTGGTTTCAAAGAACATCTTTATTTCTGCCTTCATTTCATTGTTTATCCAGTTGACATTCAAGAGCCAGTTGTTCAGTTTCCATGAAGCTGTGCAGTTCTGAGTTAGTTTCTGAATTCTGAGTTCTAACTTGATTGCACTGTGGTCTGAGAGACTGTTTGTTATGATTTCTGTTCCTTTGCATTTGCCGAGGAGTGATTTACTTCCAATTATGTGGTCAATTTTAGAGTAGGTGTGATGTGGTGCTGAGAAGAATGTATATTCTGTGGATTTGGGGTGGAGAGTTCTGTAAGTGTCTATTAGGTTTGCTTGATCCAGGTCTGAGTTCAAGTCCTGGATATCCTTGTTAATTTTCTGTCTCGTAGATCTGTCTAACATTGACAACGGAGTGTTCAAGTCTCCCACTATTATTGTGTGGGAGTCTAAGTCTCTTTGTAAGTCATTAAGAACTTGCCTTATGTATCTGGGTGCTCCTGTATTGGGTGCGTATATATTAGGATCGTTAGCTCTTCTTGTTGCATTGATCATTTTACCATTATGTAATGTCCCTCTTTGTCTCTTTTGATCTTTGTTGGTTTAAAGTCTATTTTATCAGAGATGAGAATTGCAACTCCTGCTTTTATTTGCTCTCCATTTGCTTGGTAAATCTTCCTCCATCCCTTTATTTTGAGCCTTTGTGTATCTCTGCATGGGAGATGGGTTTCCTGGATACAGCACACCATGGGTTTTGGCTTTTTATCCAGTTTGCCAGTCTGTGTCTTTTAATTGGGGCATTTAGCCCATTTACATTTAGGGTTAATATTGTTATGTGTGAATTTGATCCTGCCATTTTGATGCTAGCTGGCTGTTTTGCCCGTTAGTTGATGCAGTTTCTTCATTTTGTTGCTACTCTTTGCCATTTGGTATGTTTTTGGAGTGGCTGGTACTGGTTGTTCCTTTCTACATTTAGTGCCTCTTTCAGGAGCTCTTGTAAAGGAGGCCTGGTGGCGATGTAGTCTCTGAGTACTTGCTTGTTCGCAAAGGATTTTATTTTTCCTTCACTTATGAAGCTTAGTTTGGCTGGATATGAAATTCTGGGTTGAAAGTTCTTTTCTTTAAGGATGTTGAATATTGGCCCCCACTCTCTTCTGGCCTGTAGGGTTTCTGCTGAGAGATATGCTGTGAGTCTAATGGGCTTCCCTTTGTGGGTAACCCAACCTTTCTCTCTGGCTGCCCTTAGCATTTTCTCCTTCATTTCAACCCTGGTGAATCTGATGATTATGTGCCTTGGGGTTGTCTCTTGAGGAATATCTTTGTGGTGTTCTCTGTATTTCCTGGACTTGAATATTGGCCTGCCTTCCTAGGTTGGGGAAGTTCTCCTGGATAATATCCTGAAGAGTATTTTCCAGCTTGGATTCATTCTCTCCGTCACATTCAGGTACGCCTATCAAACGTAGATTAGGTCTTTTCACATAGTCCCATATTTCTTGGAGACTTTGTTCATTCCTTTTTACCCTTTTTTCTCTACTCTTTCCTTCTCGTTTTATTTCATTGAGTTGATCTTCGACCTCTGATATCCTTTCTTCTGCTTGGTCGATTCGGCTGTTAAAACTTGTGTATGCTTCGCAAAGTTCTTGTGTTTTTCAGGCTCCATCAATTCACTTACATTCCTCTCTAAGTTGGTTATTCTCATTAGCATTTCGTCAAATCTTTTTTCAAGGTTCTTAGTTTCTTTGCATTGGGTTAGAACATGTTCTTTTAGCTCACAGGAGTTTCTTATTACCCACCTTCTGAAGCCTGATTCTGTCATTTCATCACACTCATTGTCCATCCAGCCTTGTTCCCTTGCTGGTGAGGAGTTGTGATCCCTTGCAGGAGGGAGAGGCATTCTAGTTTCGGGTGTTTTCCTCCTTTTTGCGCTGGTTTCTTCCCATCTTTGTGGATTTATCTATGTGTGGTCTTTGTGGTTGGTGATTTTCAGATGGGGTCTCTCAGTGGATGTCCCGTTTGTTGATGATGAAGTTATTTCTTTCTGTTTCTTAAGTTTTCCTTCTAACAGTCTGGCCCCCGTTGTAGGACTGCTGAGGTCCACTCCCGGCCCTGCTTGCCTGGGGATCACCTGCAGTGGCTGCAAAACAGTAAGGGTTGCTGCCAGTTTCTTCTTCTGCTATCTTTGTCCCAGAAGAATACCCACCAGACGTCAGTCTGTGCTCTCCTTTATGAGGTGTCTCTTTGGATATATGGGGGTCAGGGAGCTGCTTGAGGAGACAGAGTGTCCTTTATAGGAGCTCAAGTGCTGAACTGTGAGCTCCGTTGTTCATTCAGAGTTGCTGGGCAGGAACGTTTAAGTCTGCTGCAGTAGAACTCATAAACCCCTTTTTTCCCCAGGTGCTCTGTCCTGGGGAGTTAGGGCTTTATTTATGAGTTTTCCTTGTGCTGCTGCCTTTTTCTCAGGGCTGCCTTGCCCAGCGATGAGGCAGCCTAGTCACTGCCTGCAGAGGCTTTGCAGAGCTGCTGTGGGCTCCGCCCAGCTGCAGTGTGAACTTCCCTGCAGTCCTGTTTATACCGGTGTAGTTAGAACCGCCTCAGCAATGGCGGGCTGCCTCTGCAATGGCAAACTACCTCCGTATTGGCAGACTGCCTCAGTAATGGCGGGCGCCCCTCCCCCACAGAGCTGGACCATCCCAGGTTCAGCTGTGCTTGCTGTGAAACTCTTGATCCAGAACGTTTCCAATTGCTGTTTTTTTTTTGTGGGTGTGGGACCAGCCAAGCCTGATCACCTGGCTCCCTGCCTCAGAGTCTCCCAGGTGTTCCAGCCGCCTGTTGAAAAGGCGCCAGGATCTGTGTGATTTCCTGTGCGGCGACCCACTACGCTGGCTGAAACCGTGGGTGCTGAGATTTGTGGCGTTTTTTGCCTGGGAAATCTCCTGGCCTGGCTGCCTGTTTCAGTCCCCTTTCTAAATCAGATGAATGGGTGGCTCTGCCTTCCCAGAGCTCCAATTGCCAGCTAAAATGGCCCCCGGACCCACGTATTTTTGTATGGGGAACTGCTGTGCCGGGGCGCCGCCCAAAACAGCAGCTCCGGCAAAAACAGCCGCGCCAGCCAAACCAAACGTGCCTGGCGACCCGTGGGGGCTCCTCCCCCTGGGAATCTCCTGGTCTGTGGGCAATAAAAGTCCATCTGGGAATGCAGCATCCACTCACCCTCCATGCTTTCACTGGGAGCTGCAATCCTCAGCTGCTCCTAATCGGCCATCTTGGATCCTCCCCAGATGCGGGACATAAGTTTTCTTCATTAGTAAGTTTTATTCTTTTGGGAGTCTTTTTCAGAGCTTTTAGTTTAAAAATAATTCAATTAAAATTAGATGAAAACTTAGCTTTTTATTGATATTTTAAGTTATAATTATGTATATAAATTAATGTGCACTAAAAAGATAGCTGGGTAATATGGGGAAGTTCTAGCACTTACCTTTGGTTAATAATTTTACCTCTTTGGAGGTCTATTCAATGAGTAAGTTAGGCTAGATAATTTTTAAAAATATTCTAAGGTTTTAACATTGTATAATCTTTCTCCTTTTAGGAATTATTATCTACTGTTCTCTAAAGGAATTATGTCCTTTGGGGGCTTTCTGAGCATTGAGAAAGCTTATTCATACTCCAAAAGACTCTGAATTGAACTACAGCTCATTTATCTTGTAAAACTAAAATACTTCATCAGTTAAACAGCAGTCTCCAATTACCACCTGCCCTCTGGCCCCTAATGATCAAAATTATATTATTTGCTTCTATGAGATCGACTATAATAGATACTTTATATAAGTGGAATCGCACATTATTTGCCCTTAAGAGATTGGCTTATTTCAGAACTTAATGTCTTCCAGGTGTATCCATAAATTACAGGATTTACTTATTTTTTATGGATGAATAATATTTTATTGTGTATATAGGTATCTTTTATACAATATATTGTGTATATTATATATGGTATCTATCTATACAATTATAGATATTAAAAACTTGTGCTAAATTTTTTTTTCCCTAGAAAATTTATAGCTCAGGTCTTAAATTTAAGTCCTTATCTATTTGAGTTTATTTTTGTTAATAGTGTAAGACAGGTGTCCAATTTTAATCGGTTTCATATTAATATCCAGTTTGTACAATACCATTTGTTGAAGAGATTCTCCTTTTCTCTTGTGTATTATTGGTGCGTTTGTTGAAAATCAGTTGATCTTATATAAATTTGTTTCTTTTGGAGCTCCTTATTTTATTTATTTTATTGGTCTATGTCTGTCTTTACTCCAGTATCATACTGTCTTGATTATTAAAACTTTGTAATATAGTTTGAAATAAGAAAGTGTGAGGTCTTCAGTTTCATTGTTTTTTTCTGAGATTATTTTGCCTATTCTGGATCTTTTGTGGTTTCATATGAATTCTGAGTTGTTGAGGGGGGGATCCCAAGATGGTTGAATAAGAGGCAGCTCCAGAAAGCAGTTCCCAGAAAGAGAGATGCACAAGCCAAGTGGTCTCCACAATACCAAATGAGGTATCAGTTTCATTTTGTGGATCTTTTGGGACAGTGGGTATAAACCAAATAGGGCAACTTGCAGCAAGGTGGGGCACTGCCCCACCCAGGAGGAGTGCACAACCAACTGGAGGACCAGGGGATCTCCCCCTCTCGGGACTTTGGTTCAGATACAGCACTCTGCCCAAGCCCTTTACAACCCACAGAACAGGAGATCTTCGCCAGGCTGAAAAGCCTTACAAGCTGCCTGAACAGGGCAAAACAGTGACTTCAGCTCTGGGGCTGTGAGTATAGATCTAGGTGGAAGCACTGGCTGATGCCCAGAAAGCCAAAAAGCAGGTGGGTCAGAGCTACCTGCCCCCTAGTAAGAAGGGGAACAGAACACAGGAAAACAGCCCAAATGGCAGGATGGGTCCCCCCCGCCACTGCACAAAGCCCAGCAGGCCAAAAAACTCTCACTCCAGAGTTAGGCACCCAGAACATCAGTTAGAGAGTGACCAGGAATGCTCCAGCTCAGCGGGCAGAAGAGAAGCCGCCATTACAGAAACTGGACTAATTTTCCTGAGTAAATAAAAGATGCTGCAGCTCCACTGAATCTGTGGCAGCCCAGCAGTGCCTCTGCAGTTACACAAAGGAAAGGCTGCCTCCCCAAGCAGCTACCTGAGATCAAAACTATATAAATCCAAGAGACGGGGAGAAACTCAGTGCAAGAAGAATGAAACCATCAAAAACCAGAATGTCTCTCCCCCACCACAAGTTCATGACTCCTCACCAGCAAGGGAACAAAGCAGGATGGAGAACAAATTTGCTGAATCGACAGAAACAGGCTTCAGAAGTTGAGTAATAACAAACTTCTCTGAGTTAAAAGAACATGTTCTATCCCAATGCAAAGAAACTAAAAACCTTGAAAAAATGTTAGATGAAATGCTACCTAGAATAACCAGCTTAGAGAAGAACAAGAACAACGTGATGGAGCTGAAAAACAGCACAAAAACTTTATGAAGCATACACAATTTTCAACAGCTGAATAGATCAAGCAGAAGAAAGGATATCAGAGATAGAAGATCAAATGAATGAAATAAAATGAGAAGGCAAGAAAAGAGAATAAAGAGTGAAAAGAAATGAACAAAGCCTTCAAGAAATATGGGATTATGTGAAAAGACCTAATCTATGCCTGATCCGTGTACTGGAAGATGACAGGGAGAATGAATTCAAGCTGGAAAACACTGTTCAGGATATTATCCAGGAGGACTTTCCCCAACCTAGCAAGGCAGGCCAACATTCAAATACAGGAAATACAGAGAACACTACAACAATACTCCTCTAGAAGAGCAAACCCAAGGCACATAATCATCAGGTTCACCAGGGTTGAAACAAAGGAAAAAATATTAAGGGCAGCCAGAGAGAAAAGTTGGGTCACCGACAAAGGGAAGCACATCAGACTCACAGCGAATGTCTCGGCAGAAACCCTACAAGCCAGAAGAGAATGGGGCCAATATTCAACATCCTTAAAGAAAAGAACTTTCAACCTAGAATTTCATATCCAGCTAAACTATGCTTCATAAGTGAAGGAGAAATGAAATCCTTTATGGACAAGGCATTGCTGGGGATTTTGTCACTACCAGACCTTCCCTGCAAGAGCTCCTGAAGGAAGCACTAAGCACAAACAGGAAAAATCAGTACCAGCCACTGTAAAAAATAACCAATGGTAAAGATCAATGATGCAATGAAGAAATTACTCCAACCAAAGGGCAAAACAACCAACCAGTAATAAAATGGCAAGGTCAGATTCACAAATAACAATATGAACATTAAATGCAAATGGACTAAATGCCCCAATCAAAAGACACAGACTGGCAAGTTGAATAAAAAGCCAAGAACCATCAGTATGCTGTATTCAGAAAACCCATCTCATGTGCAAAGGCACACATAGACTCAAAATAAAGGGATGGAAAATTTACAAAGCAAATGAAGAGCAAAAAAAAAAAAAGCAAGGGGGCAATCCTAGTCTCTGATAAAATGGACTTTAAACCAACAAAAATCAAAAGGGACAAATAAGGGCATTACATAATGGTAAAAGGATCCATGCAACAAGAAAAGCGAATGTTCCGTAATATATACGCACCCAATACAGGATCACCTAGATACATAAGGCAAATCCCTAATGACCTACAAAGAGGCTTAGACTCCCACGCAATAATAGTGGGAAGACTTTAACACTCCACTGTCAATATTAGACAGATCAACAAGACAGAAAATTAACAAGGAAATCCAGGACTTGAATGCAGATCTGGACCAAGCGAACTTAATAGACATTTACATAACTCTTAACCCCAAATCCACAGAATATACATTCTTCTCATCACCACATTGAACTTATTCTAAAATCGACCACAAAATTGGAAGTAAATCACTCCTCAGCAAATGCAAAAGAATGGAAATCATAACAGTCTCTCAGACCACAGTGCAATGAAATTAGAACTCAGGATTAAGAAACTAACTCAAAACTTCATGGAAACTGAACAACTGGCTCTTGAATAATTACTGGATGAATAATGAAATGAAGGCAGAAAAAAAGATGTTCTTCTAAACCAATGAGAACGAAGACACAACATACCAGAATCTCTGGGACACATTGAAAGCAGTGTCTAGAGGGAAATTCATATCAATAAATGCCCACATGAGGAGCAAGGAAAGGTCTAATATTGATACCCTGTCATCAAAATTGAAACAGTTAGAAGAGCAAGATCAAAAAACACCTCAAAAGCTAGCAGAAAACAAGAAATAATTAAGATCAGAGTAGAACTGAAGGAGATAGAGACACAAAAACTCTTCAAAAAATCAACAAATCCAGGAGCTGGTTATTTGAAAAGATCAACAAAATAGATAGACTGCTAGCCAGACTAATAAGAAAAGGAAAGAGAGAAGAATCAAATAGATGCAATGAAAAATAATAAAGGGTACGTGACCACCAATTCCACAGAAATACAAACACCATCTGAGATTACTACAAACAACTCTATGTACACAAAATCTGGAAGAAATGGATAAATTCCTGGACACCTGCACTCTCCCAAGATGAAACCAGGAAGTAGTTGAATCCCTGAATAGACTAATAAGAAGAGCAGAAGTTGAGGCAGCAATTAATAGCCTACCAACTGAAAAAAAGCCCAGGTCCAGACGAGATTACAGCTGAATTATACCAGACATTCAAAGAGGAGCTGGTACCATTCTTTCTGAAGCTATTCCAAACAGTACAAAAAGAGGGATTCCTCCCCCAACTCATTTTATGAGACCAACATCATCCTAATATCAAAACCTGGCAGAGACGCAACTAAAAAGCAACTTTCAGGCCAATATCCGTGATGAACATTGACGCAAAAGTCTTCGATAAAATATTGGTAAACAGAATGCAACAGCAAATCAAAAAGCTTATTCATCATGATCAAGTAGGCTCTTCCGGGAGATGCAAGGCTGATTCAACATACACAAATCTATAAACATAATCCATCACATAAACAGAAACAAAGACAAAAACTACATGATTACCTCAATAGATGCAGAGAAGGCCTTTGACAAAATTCAACAGCCCTTCATGCTAAAAACCCTCAATAAACTAGGCATCGATGGTAAGTATCACAAAATAATAAAAGCTATTTGTGACAAACCCACAGCCAATATCATACTGAACAAACAAAAATTGGTGCATCCTCTTTAAAATCTGGCACTAGACAAGGATGCCCCCTCTCGCCACTCCAATTCAATATACTACTGGAAGTTCTAGCCAGTGCAATCAGGCAAGAGAAAGAAATAAAGGATATTCAAATAGAAAGAGAGGAAGTCAAATTGTCTCTATTTGCAGATGACGTGATTATGTATTTAGAAGACCCCATTGTCTCAGCCCAAAATCTCCTGAAACTGATAGGTAACTTCAGCAAAGCCTCAGGATACAAAATCAATGTGCAGAAATCACAAGCATTTCTATACACCAATAAGAGACAAACAGAGAACCAAATCAAAAGTAAACTTCCATTCACAATTGCTACAAAGAGAATAAAATACCTAGGAATACAACTAACAAAGGATGTAAAGGACCTCTTCAAGGAGAACTACAAACCACTGCTCCATGAAATAAGAGAGGATACACACAGATGGAAAAACATCCCATGCTCATGGTTGGGAATAATCAACATCGTGAAAATGGTCATATTGCCCAAAGAAATTTATAGATTTAATGCTATCTCCATTAAGTTTCTAATGACCTTCTTCACAGAACTGGAAAAAGCCACTTCAAACTTCATATGCAACCAAAAGAGAGCCCACGTAGCCGAAACAATCCTAAGCAAAAAGAACAAAGCTGGAGGCATCACGCTGCCAGACTTCAAAGTATACTACAAGGCTACAGTAATCAAAACAGCATGGTACTGGTACTGGTACCAAATCAGAGACATAGACCAATGGAACAGAACAGAGGCCTCAGAAGAAACAACACACATCTACAATCATCTGATCTTTGACAAACCTGGCATAAACAAGCAATGGGCAAAGGATTCCCTGTTTAATAAATGGTGTTGGGAAAACTGGCTAGCCATGTGCAGAAAGCAGAAACTTGGACCCCTTCCTGACACCTTACACTAAAATTAACTCCAGATGGATTAAAGATTTAAACATAAGACCTAACACCATAAAAACCCTAGAAGAAAACCTAGGCAAAATCATTAGGGACATAGGCATAGGCAAGGACTTCATGGCTAAAACATCAAAAGCAATGGCAACAAAAGCCAAAATAGACAAATGGGATCTAATTCAACTCCAGAACTTCTCTACAGCAAAGGAAACAATCATTAGAGTGACTGGCAACCAACAGAGTGGGAAAAATATTTTCAATCTACCCATCTGACAAAGGGCTAATATCCAAAATCTACAACGAACTAAAACAAATTTGCAAGAAAAATACAAACAAATCCATTCAAAAGTGGGTGACGGATATGAACAGACACTTTACAAAAGAAGACATCGATGAGGTCAACAAACGTATGAAAAAATGCTCATCATCCCTGGTCATTAGAGAAATACAAATCAAAACCACATTGAGATACAATCTCACACCATTTAGAATGGCTGTCATTAAAAAGCTGCAGAAAACAGATGCTGGAGAGGATGTGGAGAAATAGAAATGCTTTTACACTGTTGATGGGAGTGTAAATTAGTTCAACCATTGGGGAGGACAGTGTGGCAATTCCTCAGGGACCTAGAAATAGAAATACCATTTGACCCAGCAATTCCATTACTGGGTATATACCCAAAGAATTATAAATTGTTCTATTATAAAGACACATGCACACGTATGTTCACTGCTGCATTGTTTACAATAGCAAAGACCTGGAACCAACCCAAATGTCCATCATCGATAGACTGGATAAAGAAAATGTGGCACATATACACCATGGAATGCTATGCAGCCATAAAAAACGATGAGTTCGTGTCCTTTGCAGTTACATGGATGAATCTGGAAACCATCATTCTCAGCAAACTGACAGAAGAACAGAAAACTAAAACCTTATGTTATCACTCATAGGTGGGTGTTGAACAATTAGAACATGTGGACACAGGGGAGAGGAGCATCACACACTGTGGTCTGTGGGGCAGGGACTAGGGGAGGGACAGTGGGGGTGGGGAGGGTTGGGAGGGGATAACGAGGGGAGAAATACCAGATATAGGTGATGGGGGGGATGAAGGCAGCAAACCACCTTGCCATGTATGTACCTATGCAACAATCCTGCATGATCTGCACATGTACCCCAGAAACTAAATTATAATAAATAAAAAAAAAAGCTCTGTAAAAAAAAAATTGCGTTGTTTTTCTATTTTTGTAAAAAAAAAAAATGCCATGGGATTTTGATGGGGGAGGGCACTGAAAATGTAGGTCTCTTTGGCTAGCATAGACATTTTGTCAATATTTATTCTTCCAACCTATGGACACAGGATATCTTTCTATTTATTTGTGTCTTCTTCAATTTATTTCATTAAACTTTTGCAGTTTTTCATACACAAATACTTTACCTTGCTGGTTAAGTCCATTTCTATGTATGTTATTTTTCTGATATCTTGTAATGAGATTGCTTTTTTCTTTTCTTTTCTTTTCTTCTTTTCCTTTTTTTTAAATCTCTGCCATTACTAATTGATTAACATTACTCAGGACTCAGATATTCAGTAATCCTCTTGAAATTACATAAACAAATCCAAATAATAAAAGTCAATTTAAAGTTATATAACAAACACTAGTCCATCACAAAACATGTAAAATTATAAGAATGATATTTTAAAACCCTGATACTTTTTAAGAGTATGATAATCTCAAAAACTACAAAATTGCCACAGTTATTTCTAAACTGCCATGCTGATAAATATATGTCCCTAACGAAGAGTTTGTATACTGTGGTGAGAAGTTTAAAGGCCTTATTTCTTCATGTATATTTTATTTAAGTAGTTAGAAGCCACAGTGTACTAAAATTATTTTATTCAAAATATTATATCTAAAAGTTTACAGATATTAAAAGGTGACTTGATTAAATAAAAGCACTTTTAATGAAGAGCATCAGGAACTTACTGAATAACCTCTATTTAGGCAATTGGAAAAAGACATTTACAGCCATCACTTTCATAGAGCTTTTCTTGGGACTGACGTCAATAAAAATCTTAATATATCAATCTTTTATTTTAAATTCATACTTTTGGGTATATATTTTTAGGTCTTCTTCTATGTTGGAGTGAAAAATATAGTTCAAGGATGTATAGTCCAAATATGAAGATGAGAACATATTTTCTATTCGTTCTTTAAGGACAGACCTTCAAAATGCTTTATTTTAATAATTCAATGCTGTGAGTAGATTTGTTATTGTCTTAGTCCATTCAGGCTGCCATAACAAAATGCCATAAAGTTAGCAGATTATAGACAAGAGAAATTTATTTTCGACAGTTCTGAGTGCCAGCAAGTTCAACATCTAAGCATCAGCAGATTCAATGTCTGGTGGGAAACCCTTTCCCTGATAGACAGACAGTGCCTTCTTCTTGTTTTGTTTTTATATAGTATAAAGGAAAAAGGAGCTCTCTAGGGTCTCTTTAAAAGGGCATCCATTCCCCCGTCATGGACATTAGATATTTCTCCTAATATTATCCCTTCCCAATCCCCCCACTCCCTACTATCCCTCCCCTAGCCCCCACTCATTCTCGACAGGCCTCTGTGTGTGATGCTCCCATCCCTGTGTCCGTGTGTTCTCATTGTTCAATACCTACTTATGAGTGAGAACATGCAGTGTTTGGTAACAAATTTCCTTGGTTTTTATTTCCCTAGGTAAGCCTTTTTTTTTCTTTTGCCTTAAAGGGACAGTTTTGCTGAATATAGTATAGAACATCAGGGTATTTTTTTTTTTTCCAGCACTTTGTATATATCACTCCCCTTCTTCTGAACTGCAAGATTTCTGCTGAAAAATCTGTTTCTAGTCCTATCAAAGCTCCCTTGCATGTGAAGAGTCAATTTGGTCTTGCTTCCTTTAATCTTCTCTTTGTTTTTGACTTTTCAAAATTTGATTATAATGTGTCTCAGTGTAGTCTTCAAAGTTACTTTATTTAGGGTCCTTTGAACTGTACAAAAATGGACTTCACTTATCTCTTCAGATATGGGGGACTCAGGCCTTTATTTCTTGAAAGCAGTTTTCTGCTCGTATCTTTATTTTTGCCTTCTGTAAATCTCATAATGACTATATTGGTTTACTTCATGGTGTCCCATAAATTCCATAGGATTTCTTTATTGCTTTAATTTCTTTTTCCTATTTGCTCTTTTGGTGGAATAATTTCAAATTACCTGTCTTTGAGCTTATTGTTTCTTTCTTATGTTTGAAGAAGTCTTCTTTGATACTCTCTACTAAATTTTTTCAGTTCAGTTACATCATTTTTCAGTTTCAGAATCTGTTTCATTCTTTATATGGTTTCTATATTTTTGTTGGTATCCTTATTTTGTTAATGGATTATTTTTCTAATTTGTGTTTAGTTTTCTATCTGCCTTCTCTTGTAGCTTATAAAGCTTCTTTCAAACAATTGTTTTGAATTATTTGTCAGGCAATACACAGACCTCCATACCTTTAGAATTGATTACTGGAGGTTTATATTGTTCCTTTGATAGCTTCATATTTTCTTGATTCGTCACGTTCTTGATACTTTTGCATTAGTATCTGTACTGTTGAAGAACCAGCCACATCTTCCACTCCTTATGAAGTTGCTTCAGAAGGAAAACGTGTCCTCATCTGGCCCAGCTACAGATTCTGGGTGTCTCTCAAACATTTTCTATAGACATATGTTGTTCTTCACATCTCTCCTTCCTTGGGAAGGAGGCAGTCTCAGGACTGTGCACTTTCTCCCAATCTTTCATAACCAGTTTAGTGCTGAAAGCCACCCAACCCATTTTCCTAGGTCAGTGTACTGACATGCTAGGTCTTTTGGTGAAAGCTTCCCATTCCTTTTTTCCCTCCTGAAGCAGACATCTCAGGATTTTATGCCTTCTTTCAGTTCTGCTGATCTGATCTGACTGATGAGATGTCAGCTGAGAGCTATGCCATCTACTTATAGCAACATTTCAGCTGTGACAGATGTTGAGTTGCATGCCATCTGATGAAATCTGTGTGAGCTTCTGAAATTCATGTCAGCTGCTGAAAGATACATACTAAGTTGATAACTGTGCCATCTGCTGAAATGAAATCATGCTGTCTGGCAAAATCTGCACTGGATGCTGAGAACCACACAGTCCAATGGGATCCATGACATATGGTGAGAGCTGTGCTGCCTACTGGGTTGTGCACTGTCAGCTGAGAACTGCAACAGGTGTTCAGACATATGCCATCTGCTGGGTCTGCATCAGCTGCTGAGATCTGTGTTAGCTTCTGAGAACTGGGACATCATCTGAGAGTAATAGTGTATTCTGAGAACTGTACCAGCTGCTTAGAGCCACACTGGCTATTGATATCTATACAATCATCTAATAGCTATATTGGCTGCTGATAATTGTACTGTCTGCTGAGGCTCATGCTGTCTGCTAAGATCCATGTAATAATCTACTGAGATCCACACTAGCTGTTGAAATACGTGCCATAGGCTGAGCCATGCCACCTTCTGAGAAACACTTCCTCTTTGCTCTTAGCTTCCCTGATTCATTCCAATTATTCTGGGTTCCTTCAGTGCTCTAGGCCAGGTGAGATAGAAGCAGGACTTTTGAGTAGCACCTTATGTACCTAGAGATGCTGGAAGCATATTTTTCTCTCTATTTTCCTCAATTTCATGGAGAAATCACAGGCCAAGGTGATCTCTCTCTACATGGAGCTATGCCAGATTGGGGTAGGGTATGGAATGGGCAAAGTGGAACTGCTCCTCTTATCTGTTTCAATGTGGCTGTTCTTAGTCTTTGGCTTCTCTGGGATGCTACAAATTCTTAACTGGATTCTCATGAAGGTATTTTTGTCTATACATGCTTATTAAATTGGCATTTCTCTGAGGGAATCATTTCTAGGACATTCTATTTTTTTGTCTTGTTGACATCACTCGGTATTTGATTACAGTACACAAAATTCCTTAGTTGATAGTCCAAAGGTTGTTTTATGACTTTCTTACAAATACTATTTCATGAGACTGGAGACTGCTGTTCCTGCATTTTCCTTATTTCCACACTCTAAAGGAATGGTAGAGTTTCCACTACTAGACAGCTCATGACTAATTAAATGAGTTAACAATATATAGGAAAAGTTTGTTCAGATCTTCCAGTGTCAGCATCTCAAATTTGTATTGCGTTATCTTCTATTGGATTGTGCAAATTATTCCAAACTTTAGTACATTAAATTCTCATATTAAAAACTACCATATTTACATAAATTACTTTTTCATTATGCCCCTTAATATCTAATGGGCATTCATTCACATCCTCTATTTTCACACTGCTATAAGAAACTGCCCAAGACTGGGCAATTTATAAAGGAAAGAGGTTTAATTGACTCATAGGTTAGCATGGCTGGGAAGGTTTTAGGAAACTTACAATCACACTGGAAGGCAAAGGGAAGCAAGTCACCTTCTTCACAAGGCATCAGGAAAGAGAAGGAACACAGGAGGAACTACTAAACACTTATAAAACCATCAGATCTCATGATAACTCAGCCACTATCATGAGAAATGCAGGAGGAAAAAACCACCTCCATGATTCAATTACCTCCACATAGTCTTTCCCTAGACACATGGGGACTGTGTGGATTATAATTCAAGATGTTATTTGGGTGGTGATACAGCCAAACCATATCACAGCCCAAGATAGAAATACAACAATACTATTACACAATCACAAGTGCAAAGGAGACCAAAAACTGGTATAAAGTATTTATTTACCTTTCCCTTTGTATCAGTTTTGTGTATCTGCAAAGCAAATCATCACATACTTAGTGACTTAAAACTACACCTATTTATTAGCTCATAATTTTTTTTTTAAGCTGAAAGCACACGTGTGCAAAAAGCTGTTTAATAAAAAAATTGCTAACAACTCAAACATGTAAGTCAGTCTAGGTAAATTACATAATATTCTTTTCCTTTCTTTCTTTCTTTTTTTTTTTTTAGAAATCCAGGCATTTTTGACTGAATTCTCCTTCTAAGGACATCAGCAGACTGAAATCAATGTGTCCACTAGGCTGTATTCTTATATGGAGAATCTGGGAAAATGTTTGCTTATAAGCTCATCCATACTGTTGGAAAAAATTCAGAATAAGGTTCTCAGTTTATTGCTTGCTGGCTATCAGCCAAGAATTTTTCTAGCGTCCAGTGGCCATACTTAGGTCCTGAGCTGTGGCTCACTTAAGATCAGAGCTCACAAAGGCATAGTAAATTTTTCTCACACTTCAAATTGCTTTGACTTCCTTTTTTGCTAACAGCTAGAAACAACTTTTTAAAAAGGGCTTTTGTGATAACATTAGGCCTATTAAATAAGCTTTCTGATTAATAAGTCATCTGAAAAATCCCTTTTGCCATATGTATTAGTCCACTTTTATACTGCTATGAAGAAGTACCCACGATGGAGTAATTTTTAAAGAAAAAGGTTTAATGGACTCACAGTTTCACATAACTGGGAAGGCTTCACAATCACAGTGGAAGCCAAAGGAGAAGCAATGTCACATCTTACGTGGCAGCAGGCAAGAGAGTGTATGCAGGGGGAACTGCCCTTTATAAAACCATGAGATCTCATGAGACTTATCTCTATCATGAGAACAGAACAGGAAAAACCTGCCCCCATGATTCAGCAATCTCACACTGAGTCCCTCTCTTGACACATGGAGATTACGGGAACTACAATTCAAGATGAGATTTGGGTTGGGACACAGCCAAATCATATCACCATGTAATGCAACAGAATCATGAGTAACTCCAGAGGTCAAACATTACAGGGGCCAGCTTAGAATTATGTGTAGCATATACATTTAAATAGTGAGTCTCAGATCTATGCCTAAGGGTTCCTGTTATCTGATATCCTCTTGGTATATTTTGTTTCATGTATCCTTATCCACCACAGGCATTACTCAGTTTTGCAGCAAGGCTTATCCTTGCAACAGTAAATGATGTTAAGAACATGAAAGCTATGAATCCTGACTCTATTCTGTAGTAGACTCTGAAGCCAAGAGTAGATGATGAAGACCATAGTATTCTGTCTTAGAAGTAAGATATTAGGTCTTTCAAGATTCTTCAGAGTAGAGCATGCTTAAAATAAACTAACCTTGGTATTGGAAATACAGTCCCCCATTTATGATGGTGCACCTCAAGATTTTTCAACTTCATTATGGTGGAAAATCAATATACATTCAATAAGCACACTTCTTGTCTTACAATAAGGTTATATACAGATAAACTTATTCTAAGTAGAAAGTATGGTAAGTCAAATTTGCAATATTGCATATTTGACTTACCATATTTTCTACTTACAACGGGTTCATTGAGATGTAACCCCATCAGAAGATAAAGGACATCTGTACTTATTTTCTCTTCTGCCATGGCTTCAGTGTATTATTATGCTAAAAGTATTATATCATTCTCCACCACACACAAACACTCTAGGTAAAAGGCAAGAAAAGAAAGAACAAATTTGCGGTTGTGAATAGAAAATCCATAGAGTTTATCCTCAGTGTTTCCTTAGGAAAAATAATAACACCGTTTAGCAATCAAAAATAATAGATAGTATCTATGTTATTTGCTTTCCTCTTTTGATTATTTTTTGAAATTGGGACATATTATTTCTTGCAGCTTTTAGGTAATATGCATGCAACTTTTTCATAAACCTCTAGATATACTGAATTGAATTTTTCCTGAAAAACTCATTTGTATGATTATTTATTTTGTAGTCATTTTCAATTATTTTGTAAGCTGAATTTTGAATTGGCATTAAGTTTCTATATATCGATGAAGAAAATGACTATGACATTTATATTCATAAACATGAGCATGAGTATAGCTCTATGTTGGGCAACACAATAATGCATCAAGCAATTTTTAAAATATGAATCCCTAGTCAATAGGTTCATGTATTTTGTTAGAATAGATCTTTACCAAAATTTTTCGGAATATTTGAAATATTGGACAAAAACACTGTTCACAAAATTACTATATTAATTGCTATAAAATAATATTATATCAGTGGTTGATATAAAAATTTTGTAGTCCCACTTCTCCCCTAGCTGATAATCTTGTGCATGTAATCATGATGCATACAAACATGAAAATTATTTCCACACACATTTTATATTATGCCTTTCCAATTCTATTGTTGAAATATCCAGAGTAACCCATTATTCTATCTTTTCAGAATCAGTAGTTGTTTCCTTAACTGCTGCCTTTCTTAGTTTTTTTTTTTTTCACGTTTCTTCCTTGGCTCTCTGAAACTGAGCTTTCACTAATTTTAGGGGAAAGGAAAATTTATTTTTTTGCCTGTCCATTTACATCTTTAAATGTCTTTCCCCAAATGTCTCTAGCTCCATTTCTTTACTGTCAGACAACATGTAGTTACCAGACTATGATGGCAGCAGTTTCTTACAAACCATTATCTAGACTCCTTTACCATTGGAACCTCACCCAGTGTATCGACTTGGGTAGATAGACAGACAGACAGACAGACAGATAGATAGATAGATAGATAGACAGATAGATTAATAGATATTCTCTTTTTTTTAACCACAAGGAAATTGTGGGTTGAGTCTTTAGGGAAAAGTAGCATGACAGGGCATGGTGTTTTGTTGAATTAGCCCTATAATTCTTGTCAAAGCCAAGAATCTGACTTGAACTACAAAAAAATTAATCTGTGCATGAATAAAGTTGGAAGAATGTTCAGTTTTGGAAAAATATGTGTATATATGTATACACACAAACAAGGAATCCCTGTTATCTTAGTTATAATTTGCTCATACATTTTCTCTCCACTTCAGCTTCCAAGCATTATTTAACAAGTCAAGTTGTAAATTGTGTATGAAATACATTACTTGACTACTCCAGAATCTTTGTGACTTCAGTGTAAGTAAATTCTGAGAAATTTGATTCTAAATCATTACCTGTCTTTGAAATACTAAAATCAAAAGCAAATGAACCTTTATCATTTGTCACTGGTATTAAGCTTTGTTATATAGGCTTATAAGATCATACTTTAAATAATTTTATTTGGATACAAACCTGTCCTATTTCATAGGTCTCACATGCAGGCATTCAAAATTAACAAAAATGAAAACATCTGAAGGCTCTAAAAAATACTACATTTCCACTTTTTTGAAGAGATGAAAAAAAAAGTTCAACTTAAACCCAGCAAACAAAAACAGTTTTGAAATCACTACATAGGAAAAATTGCTATATCTGATTTGAAATTCTCCTCAAACACTTAATAGTTATGGGCTAGATAACTTCAGCCTTTATATAACATTATTCCAAAAGCACTAACCAGAGGAGATAGACTTTTGTTAAATGAAACCATAGCACAAGCATTGTGACTCTGTAACGATTCATACAATAAAGCTGAAACAGTTCTGAACTGCCTGTGTCAACAAGATGAGCTACTGAAAGAACCAATTCTTGTCAAAACATAATGAACCCATAGTATAGAAACTGCTTACAATGTCTCAGTAAAAGTTCTGTTGATTAATTGCATTTTATGTATATATATGTACATATATCATAGAAAATTTATTTGTCTTAAATGATACCACTTTTAATGCTACATAAGGGGAAGTGTGGAATGAATTACAAACAAATTATAAAAACGTATGTGTGGAATGCTCATTACTATAAATTGTAGCTCTTTATTAATTAAAATGATAATTTTAAATAATAAAACAATTATTCATTAAAATATGTTTAAAATTCACTTTTTTAATATACTTACAAACTAGAAGTTGATTATGGCAGAGGTATATTGTTTAACATAGAAGATTCATGTTTCTCTTCCATACAATAAAGTTTGTACCAGGGACTGTCTTACAAGCTCTCCCTTGAATATAGGTAAAGATATATGAGCTCCGATCCACTAAATAAGAACAAAAGCTCTGTATGTAACTTCCAATTCAAGGTAGTTAATTAACCACTGGAACTTCCTCATGCTCTCTTCTCTTTCCAGGGACCTTGAAGACCATGTGGTGAAGATGGCTATAACACGAAATAGAAAGCACCTGGGTCTCTGACTCACATTTTGAAAGAGGGATGTTCAGGTAAGCCATCTAATCAGGAATTGTTTTTCATCATGGAGGGGTAAAACTCGATGCTGAGTTTGGAGTTTGTTACAGCAAGTAGTCTACTGTGAGTAATACAGTGACTCGGGAGTGAGCAGAGAGGTAAAAAGCTAAACTGCCAAGAAGTCTAAAATATTCAATGAAGAAATGTATGTAGAAATGGTTTGAAATGTACACAGTATTTAATAGATTTAAATAATTTGTATAATCAATCCACAACACAACTAATGCCCTAGAATAATCAGGTCAATATATGGGAAACTTTATTTTCCTGTTTTTATACCTAGATTTTATTGCAGTTAAAAATATATTTTTAAAATATCTTCAACGTTATTTTAGATTCAAAAGGTATGTGTGCAAGTTTGTTACATGGCTATACTATGTGATGTTGAGGTTTAGAGTGTGATAGATCCCATCATCCAGGTAGTGAGCATAGCATACAAGTGTTAGTTTTTCCACACTTGGCTCCCTCCTCCTCCTCTCTGGTAATTTCCAATTTTTATTCTTGACATCTATATGTCCATTTGTACCTAATGTTTAGCTTCCACTTATAAGTAAAAATGTGATATTTGGCTTTCTATTCCTAAATTAATTTGCTTAAGGTAATGGCCTCTAGCTGCATCCGTGTTGCTGCAAAATGCATGATTTCATTCTTTTATATTGTTGCACAGTATTCCAGGGTGTATATGTACCACATTTTTTTTCGACTTTTATTTTAGGTTCAGAGGGTACGAGTTCATGTTTGTGACATGGGTAAATTGCATGTCAGTTGGGTTTGGTCTACAAATGATTTAATTACCTAAGTAGCAAGCATCGCGCCTGATAGTTTTTGAAGCTTAACCTCTTCCCACACTTCCTGCTCAAGTAAGCCCTTGTGTCTATTGTTCTATTCTATGTGTCAATGTGTACTCAATGTTTAGTACCCACTGATAAGTGAGAGAATGTGGGACTTTGCTTTATCTTTGTGTGTTCACTCACTAAGAATAATGGCGTTCAGCTGACTCCAAGTTGGTGAAAAGGACATGATTTATTTTTATGTGGCTTCATAATATGCCATAGTGTTCATGTACCATGTTTTCTTTGATAAAGACACTCCTGATGGGCATCTTGGTTGATAGCATTACCTTGCTAATGTGAATAGTGCTGCGATGAACATATGAGTGTATGTGTCATTTGGTAGAATGATTTATATTCCTTCGTGTATATACCCAATAATGGGATTGCTGTGTCGAGTGGTAGTTCTGCTTTAAGTCCCTTAAGAAATCTGCAAACTGCTTTCCAAAGTGGCTAAACTAAGCATTCCCTTTTATCTGCAAATGTCGACAACGTCGGTTATTTTGCAGCTTTTGTAATAACCATTCTAACTGGTGTGAGATGGTATCTCATTGTGATTTCAATTTGCATTTCTCGAGTGATTTGTAATATTCAGCATTTTTTCATATGCTTGGTGAGTACATATATATCTTCTTTGGAGAAGTGTCTGCTCATGTATTTTGCTAATTTTTAAAAGAGGTGGTTTGTTTTTGCTCCTTGGTTTACTTAAGTTTCTTATTGATTCTGGATATTAGACTTTTGTTGGATGCACAGTTTACAAATAGGTTATCTTTTTACTCTGTTGATGGTTTCTTTTGCTTTGCAGAATCTCTTTAGTTTCATTAGTTCACAGTTTTTGATTTTTGTTTTGTTGCAATTGCTTCCGGATATTTGGTCATGAAATCTTTGACAAGGCTTCTGTCCACAATAATATTTCTTAGGTTTTCTTTTCATGTCTTTCTTTCTTTCTTTTCTTTCCTTTCTTTCTTTCTCTCCTTTCTTTCTTTTCTTTCTTCTTTCTTTTTCTTCTTTCTTTCTCTTTCTTTCTTCTTTCTTTCTTTCTTTCTCTTTCTTTCTTTCTTTCATGACAAAGCCTTGCTCTGTTACTCAGACTGGAGTGCAGTGTTGTGATTGGCTCACTGTAACCTCTGCATCCGGAGTTCAAGCAATTCTCATGTCTCAGCCTCCCGAATAGCTAGGACTACAGGCTTGTGCCATCATGCACAGACAATTTTTTGTATTTTAGTAGAAATGGGGTTTCACCATGTTGTCCAGGCTGGTCTTGAACTCCTGACTCAGGCAATCCATCTGTCTCAGCCTCCCAAAGTGCTAGGATTACAGGCATGAACCACTGCACCCACCCAAATGGATTTCATATGTCTTGAATAGAAGTTCTTAACCCTTCTTGAACTTATTTTTTAAATAAGTTATTTATTTATTTTGTGAAATAAAGGGTCAAGATTCTATCTTCTGCATGTGTCTATGGAAGTATTCTCGCACCATTTGTTAAATAGGGAGTCTGTTTTCCATTGCTTCCTTTTGTCAACTTTGTGGAAGATTAGATGGTTGTGGATGTGGTTTTAATTCTGTTTTCCCTAACATGTTCCATTGTTTTATGTGTCTGTTTTTGCATCAGTACCATACTTCTTTGGTTACTGTAGCTTTGTAGTACAGTTTTAAGTCAGGTAGCCTGATGCCTCCAACTTTGTTCTTTTTACTTAGAATAGCTTTGGCTATAGAAGCTCTTTGTTGGCTCCACATGAATATTAGAATAGTATTTTTTCTAATTCTGTGAAAAACATTCATTGATAGTTTGGAATAGCATTGAATCTATGAATTACTTAAGGCAGCGTGGTCTCTTTTTTTAATTGTACTTTAGGTTCTGGGGTACATGTGCAAATCATGCAGGATTGTTGCATAGGTACATGGCAAGGTGGTTTGCTGTCTTCATGCCCCCATCTCCTCTATCTGGTATTTCTCCCCTCGTTATCCTTCCCCACCCTCCCAAACCGCTGCTGTCCCTCCCCTAACCTCCCCCAGCTGACCACAGTGTGTGATGCTCCTCTCCCTGTGTTCACGTGTTCTCATTGTTTAACACCCACCTATGAGTGACAACATGTGGTGTTTGGTTTTCTGTTCTTGTGTCAGTTTGCTAAGAATGATGGTTTCCAAATTCATCCATGTCCCTAAGAAGGACACAAACTCATCGGTTTTTTTATGCTGCATAGTATTCCATGGTGTATATGTGCCACATTTTCTTTATCAAGTCTATCGTTGATGAACATTCAGGTTGGTTCCAGATCTTTACTATTGTAAACAGTGCCGCAATGAACATATGTGTGCGTGCATCTTTATAATAGAACAATTTATAATTCTTTGGATATATACTCAGTAATGGGATTGCTGGGTCAAATGGTATTTCTATTTCTATGTCCTTGAGGAATCACCACACTGTTTTCCACAATGGTTGCACTAATTTGCACTCCCACCAACAGTGTAAAAGTGTTCCTATTTCTCCACATCCTCTCCAGCATCTGTCTCCAGATTTTTTAATGATCGCCATTCTAACTGGTGTGAGATGGTATCTTAATGTGGTTTAGATTTGCATTTCTCTAATGACCAGTAATGACAAGAATTTTTTCATATGTTTGTCGGCCTCATAGATGTATTCTTTTGTAAGGTGTCTTTTCATATCCTTTACCCACTTTTGAATGGGTTTGTTTGTTTTTTTCTTACAAATCTGTCGGCCTCATAGATGTATTCTTTTGTAAGGTGTCTTTTCATATCCTTTACCCACTTTTGAATGGGTTTGTTTGTTTTTTTTCTTACAAATCTGTTTTAGTTATTTGTAGATTCTGGATATTAGCCCTTTGTCAGATAGGTAGATTGCAAATATTTTTCCCATTCCATTGGTTGCCAGTTCGCTCTAATGATTGTTTCCTTTGTTGTACAGAAGCTCTGGAGTTTTGTGGTGGTGGATATTCGTGCTGTATTTTCCTGTTTAGCACTCCACAAGGATCACTAATAAAGTAGGTCTGGTGGATATATCATATTTTTTTTTTACCTAGTTCACCACTGATGTACACCTAGGTTGTGAACCATGCTGTGATAAACATACAAGAGTAAGTATCTTTTTAGCAAAACATTTTGTTTTCCTGCAGCTATATATCTAGTATTTTATATGGGATTGCTAGTTCAAGTGGTAGTTCTGTTTTTAACTTCTTTGAGAATTCTCCAAACACTTTTCCACAGTGGCTAAACTAATTTATATTTCCAGTAATAGTGCATAAGCACTCCCTTTTTCCTCAACCTCCCCAGCATCTGTTAGTTTTGACTTATTAATAATGGCCATTCTGACTGGGATGACATAGTATCTCATTGTGGTTTTGATTTGTATTTATCTGACAATTAGTGTTATTAAGTATTTTTTATATATTTGTTGGTCACTTCAATGTTTTCTTTTGAGAAGTGTCTGTTCATGTCTTTTGTCCACTTTTTTAATGGAGTGGATAGTTTTTTGTTTGTTGATTTATTTAAGTGCCTTATAGATTCTGTATAGTAGACCTTTGAAGAATGCAGTGTGCAAAAGTTTCCTCCCATTCTGAGAGCTGTCTGTTTACTCTGGTAGTAGTTTATTTTGCTGTGCAGAAGCTCTTATATTTACTTAGGTCACACTTGTCAAATTTTGTTTCGTAACAATTGCTGTTGAGGACTTTGTCATAAATTCTTTCCCAAGGCCAGTGTTCAGAATGCTATTTCCTAAATTTGTTTCAAGAATTTCTATAGTTTGAGATCTTACAGTTAAATGTTTAATTCATCTTGAGTTAATTTTTGTATATGGTGAAAAGTAAGGGTCCCATTTTATTCTTCTGCATATGGCTTGGCAGCTATACCAGAATTATTTATTGAATAGGATGTCTGTTCCCCATTGTTTATTTTTTTCTGACTTTCTTGAAGATCAGATGGGTGTAGTTTTTCAGCTTCATTTCTGAGTTCTTTTTCCTGATTCATTAGTCTATATATGTTTTTCTAACAATATCACGTTGTTTTGGTTACTGCGGTCTCATAGTGTTGTTTGAAGTCAGGTAATTTGATGCTTCTAGTTTTGTTCTTGTTGATTAGATTTGCTTTGGCTATTGTCTTTTTTTGTTTGCATATGAATTTTATATTTTTTTCTAATTCTCTGCAAAATGATGTTGATATATTAATAGAAATGGATTAGAGTTTGTAGATTGCTTTAGGAAGTATGGTCATTTTGACAATATTGATTCTTCCAATCCATGAGCAGGAAATTATTTTCAGTTGTTTGTATCATCCATGATTTCTTGTAATGTAATTCTTGTTTAGTGTCATGTAATTCTTGTTTTACCTCATTGGTTAGGTGTATTTCTAACTTTATTTTTGTGGCTATTGTAAATAAAATTTTATTTTATTTTTATATTATTTAATTAATTAATTTATTTATTTTTTGAGACAGAGTGTTGTCCTGTTTCCAGGTTGGGGTTCAGTGGTGCGAAATGGGCTTAACACAACTTCCGCCTCCTAGGTTCAAGCCATTCTTCTGTCTCAGTCTCTTGTGTAGCTGGAATTATAGGCTCATGCTGCCACACATGGCTAATTTTTCTATTTTTAGTCGACACGGGGTTTCACCATGTTGGCTAGGCTGGTTTCTAACTTCAGACGTCAGGTGAACCACCTGCCTTGGCTTCCCAAAATGCTGGGATTACAAGCGTGAGCCACCGTGCTTGGCCCTTAAAATTTTATTCTTGAATTGGCTCTCAGCTAGATCATTGCTGATGTATAGAAAAGCAGCAGCCTGGGCTCTGGAATCAGACACTGGACTTATGTTGTTATCAGATGAATTTGCTTAGTTGTGTACTGTTGTGTTGCAAAATCAAATGGCATTAGATAAGCTTACTGCAGTCTAAGGAGGGGTTTACACCTTACTGCATACTGAATGTTGTGTGTATAGCCACTTCTCACAATATTACTCTCTTGCAAAGCTAAAGGAGAAAAAAAAATGCTACTATTATTTTGGCCAGGTATGGTGGCTCACACATGTAATCAAAGCACTTTGGGAGGCCAAGGTGGATGGATCACCTGAGTTCAGGAGTTCAAGACCAGCCTGGGCAGCATAGTGAAACCCCGTCTCTACTAAAAATCCAAAAAGTATCTGGGTGTGGTGGAACCTGTAATTCCAGCTACTTGGGAGATTGAGCCAAGAGAATTGCTTGAACCTGGGAGGCGGAGGTTGCAGTGAGCCAAGATCACGCCACTGCACTACAGTCTAGGTGACAGAGTGAGACTCCATCTCAAAAAACAAACAAATAGAAATGCTACTGTTTTTTACATTAATTTTGTATTCATAAACTGTATTAAAATTATTTATTTGATATAGGAGCATTTGGTGGGGTCTGTAGGTTTTTCTCTGTAAAGAAAAGAATTACATTCACAGTCAAGAGAAATAATTTAATTCCTTTTCAAATTTGGATGTTATTTCTTGCCTAATTGCTCTGGGTAGGATTTCTAAAAACACATTGAATAGGTGTGTGAGAGGGTGTTTCCTTGTCTTTTTCGTGTTCTTAAGGAAAATGCTTCCAGCTTTTGTTCATTTAGTATGACACTTGTGTGTTTGTCATATGTGGCTCTCATTATTTTGAAGTATGTTCCTTCAATGCTTAGTTTGTTGCAGGTTTTTATCATAAAGCTATGCTGGACATTGCTGAAAGCTTTTTCCACATTTACTGAGATGATCATGATATATTTTTACATTCTGTTTGTATGGTGAATCATGTTTCTTTATCTGCATATTTTGAAGCAACTTTGAATCTCAAATATAAAGTAAACTTGATCTTGGTGGATTAACTGTTTGATGTATTGCTGGATTCAGTTTGCTAGTATTTTGTTGAAATTTTTGTAAGTATGTTAGGAATAATAATCAGGAATACAAGTCTGTATTTTTCTTTTTTTCATTGTGTTTTTATTAGGTTTTGGTATCAGAATCATGCTCAATTTACAGAATATGTTAAGGACTCATTCCTCTGCTTAAATTTTTGGAATAATTTCTGTAGAATTTGTCCCATCTCTTCTTTGTACATCTGTCAGAATTCAAATGTGAATTCATGTGGTCTGGGGCTTTTTGGTTTCATAATTTTTTTATTAGTAATTCATTCTTGGAACTCATTATTAGTCTGTTCATGGTTTAATTTCTTTTTGATTCAATATTTGGCAGTGGTATATTCCCGAGTATTTTACTATTTTCTCTAGATTTATTAGTTTCTGTTCATAGAAGTGTTCATAATTTTATCTTAGGATCTTTTGTATTTTTGTGAGATTGTTTGTAATGTCACCTTTGTCATTTTGATTATACATATTTGAACCTTCTTTTCTCTGTTAAAAATTATTCAACTTAAGGCCCTAAAAATCATAAGTTTCCAATGAAAGAGGAGCCACGCATTTGTCAGCATTTAGCCATAGGAATATTCATGATGTCTAAACACTGTGTCTTTTGACCACATTTAATCCACTATAGCTAAGAAACTGTGTTACATTAAAAAGCAATACCAAACTAAGAGAAATGGGAGAAATATGAAAAATGTACAAATTGTTGCCTTTCCTGACTATTATTTGTTAAAAGGTAACATCTATGCAGATAGTTGGGAAGATCTGAGTTTGATTCTATCCTTGGCCTTTGACTAAGTTACCTTAGTCACTTTGTCAGCTATGTATACTGTATCATCTGTGAAATAGACTTTAGACCAATTGTTCTCAAAGGTATTTTCTAAAACTTAAATGTTCATATTTCTCCATATATTATCTACAGAGTTATCCATTTTGTAAGGCAAAAATAATAACACTTTATTATTTTTGTAAACAAATATATGTTTTCCCTGAGCAATGTTATAATTTCCATAAGGAGAAAGAATATGGGAACAAAGTCAGACTTTCCTTCAACATTATCTTTCTTCTTTTGGCCTCAGAATAATGTTCAAGCTCCATTTCTCTATTACAAGTCCTAGTACAGGTAGACTACTATGTGAATTTGATAATGAAGCTTATAGAAAAGGTGGTGTCTATTTATGCCAAGATGTATTTTGCACTTACACTGTGTCTGCTACTATGTTAAGCATTCAATTAAAATGTATCTCATTTGATGACAAAAATCATTTTATTTGTTTATTCTTATTTTTATTTATTTATTTATTTATTTATTTATTTATTGTACTTTAGGTTCTGGGGTACATGTGCAGATCAGGCAGGACTGTTGCATAGATAAATACATGAAAAGGTGATTTGCTGCCTTCATCCCCCCATCACCTATATCTGACATTTCTTCCCGTGTTATCCCTCCCCCAACCTCCTCACCCCCAGCTGTCCCTTCCCTAGTCTCCCCAAAAGACCCCAGTGTGTGATGCTCCACTCCCTGTGTCCATGTATTCTCATTGTTCAACACCCACCTATGAGTGAGAGCATGTGGTGTTTGATTATCTGTTCTTGTGTCAGCTTGCTGAGACTGATGGTTTCCAGATTCATACATGTCCTTAGAAAGGACACAAACTCATCATTTTTTTTTATGGCTGCATAGTATTCAATGGTGTATAAGTGCCACATTTTCCTTGTCCAGTCTTTCATTTATGGGCATTTGGGTTGGTTCCAGGTCTTTGCTATTGTAAACAGTGCTGTAATGAACATATGTGTGCATGTGTCTTTATAAAACAAACATTTATAATCCTTTGGGTATATAGCCAGTAATGGGATCGCTGGGACAAATGGAATTTCTTTTTCTAGGTCCTTGAGGAATCACCACACTGTATTCCACAATGGTTGAACTAATTTACACTCCCATCAACAATGTAAAAATGTTCCTATTTCTCAAAATCCTCTTCAGCATCTGCTGTCTCCAGATTTTTTAATGATTGCCTTTTTAGTGGCGTGAGATGATATCTCAATGTGGTTTTGATTTGCATTTCTCTAATGACCAGTGACGATGAGCATTTTTTCATATGTTTGTTGGCCTCATATATGCCTTCCTTTGAAAAGTTTCTGTTCATATCCTTTGCCCAGTTTTGAATGAGTTTGTTTTTTTCTTGTGACTCTGTTTTAGTTCTTTGGAGATTCTGGATATTAGCCCTTTGTCAAATGGATAGATTGCAAACATTTTTGCCCATTCTGTTGGTGGCTGGTTCACTTTAACGATTGTTTCTTTTCCTGTATAGAAGCTCTGGAGTTTAATTAGATCTCATTTGTCTGTTTTGGCTTTTGTCGCCATTGCTTTTGGTGTTTAAGTCATGAAGTCCTTGCCTATGCCTATGTCCTGAATCGTTTTGCCTAGGTTTTCTTCTAGAGTTTTTATGGTTTTAGGTCTTATGTTTAAGTCTTTAATCCATCTGGAGTTAATTTTGGTAGTAAGGTGTCAGGAAGGGGTCCAGTTTCTGCTTTCTGCACATGGCTAGCCAATTTTCCCAACACCATTTATTAAACAGGGAATCCTTTCCCCGTTGCGTGTTTTTGTCAGGATTGTCAAAGATCAGATGGTTGTAGATGTATGGCATTGCCTCTGAGGCCTCTGTTCTGTTCCATTGGTGTATATGTTTGTTTTGGTATCAGTACCATGCTGCTTTGATTACTGTAGCCTTGTAGTATACTTTGAAGTCAGATAGCATGATGCCTCCAGCTTTGTTCTTTTTGCTTAGGATTGTCTTGGGTATCTGGGCTCTCTTTTCATTCCATATGAAATTTAAGGTGTTTTTTTCCAGTTCTGTGAAGAGGGTCATTGGTAGCTTGATGGGCTAGTGTTGAATCTATAAATTACTTTGGGCAGTATGACCATTTTCACAATGTCGATTCTTCCTAATCAAGAGCATGGTATGTTTTTCCATCTCTTTGTGTCCTCTCTGATCTCCTTGATCAGTGGTTTGTAGTTCCCCTTGAAGAGGTCCTTTACATCCTTCATTAGTTGTATTCCTAGGTATTTTATTCTCTTTGTAGCAATTGCAAATGGGAGTTCACTATTCATTTGAATCTCTGTTAGTTTGTTATTGGTGTATGGTAATGCTTAAGATTTTTACATATTGATTTTTGTATCCTGAGACTTTTCTGAAGTTGCTTATCAGTTTAATGAGATTTTGGGCTGAGATGATGGGGTATTCTAAATATGCAATCATGATGTCTGCAAATAGAGACAATTTAACTTCCCCTTTCCTAATTGAATATCTTTAATTTCCTTTTATTCCCCAATTGCTCTGGCTAGAACTGACAATACTATCCTGAATAGGAGTGGTGAGAGAAGACATCCTTTTCTATTGCCAGATTTCAAAGGTAAATACCAGAAAACCAAATACCGCATGTTCTCACTCAGAGCGGATGTTCAACAATGAGAACACATGAGCACAGGAAGGGGAGCATCACACACTGGGGTCTGTTGTGGGGATTATAAAGGAGGGACAGCCTGGAGTTGGGGAGGTTGGGGAGGGATAACATGGGGGAGAAATGCCTGATAAAGATGACGGGGGGGGATGGAGGCAGCAATCCACCTTTCCATGTGTGTACCTATGCAACAATCCTGCATGATCTGCACATGTACCCCAGAACGTAAAGTACAATAAAAAGAAACTAATTAACTAAATAAATATATAGATCTAATATCCAGAATCCATAAAGAATTTAAAAAAATCAACAAGCAAAAAAGAACAATTCTGTTAAAAAGTAGGCAAATAACACAGACACTTTACAAAAGAAGACATACACATGGATCACAAGCACATGAAAAAACGCACAATGTCACTAATCACTCGAGAAATTCAAATCAAAATCACAGTGAGATACTGTCTCACACCAGTCAGAACAGCCATTATTAAAATGTCAAAATAAATAAATAAATAACAGAAGCTGTGGAGGTTGTGGAAAAAGGGGAACACGTACACTGAAGGTGAGAATGTAAATTTATTCTGCCATTGTGTAAAGCAATTTGGTGATTTCTCAACAAAACTCAAAGCAGAGTTACCATTTAACCCAGCAATTTCATTATTAGGTATATACCCAAAGGAATATAAATTTTTCTATCATAAAGACACAGGCACATGCATGTTAATTGCAGAACTCTTCATAATAGCAAATATATGGAATCAACCTAGATGCTTATCAACAGGAGACTGGATAACAAATATGTGGTACATATAAACCATGGAATATTACAGAACCATAAGAAAGGATGAGATTATGTCCTTTGCAACAACATGGATGGAGCTGGAGGCCATTAACCTAAGTGAACTAACACAGGAAAAGAAAACTAGATACTGCATGTCCTCATACGTGGAAACAAAACATTGAGTACATATGGACTCAAAGAAGGAAACAACAGACACTTGGCTCTACTTGAGTATGGGAGGGAGGGAGGAGGGTGAGAATAAAAAAACACTACATACTGAGTACTATGCTTATTACATGGGGAGTGAAATAATGTGTACACTTAGCTTCTGTGACACAGTACTTATCTATATAACAACCCTGCATATGTACCCTTGAACCTAATGTAAAAATCTAAAAGAAACTAATAGCTTACTGTTGACTGAGAGCCTTATCAATAACATGAATAGCAAGTTAACACATATTTTCTTTTTTCTGTATTTACATAAAATCTTACAGAAAAAGATATTGTCAATGTTATATGTATTGTATACATTATTCTCACAATAAGGTAGGCTAGAGAAAAGAAAATTGTATTAATAAATTATAAGAAAGATAAAATATATTTTCTATTCATGAAGTGGAAGTGAATCATCACAAAGGTCTTCATATTTATGGTTTTCATGTTGAATAGATTTAGGAGGAAGAGAAAGGTTGGTCATGCTTTCTCAGGTATAGCAGAGGTAGAAGATGTGGAGAATATGGAAGGGGAGAAAATAGATATTTACTGAAAAAATTCATGTGTAAGTGGACCTATGCAGTTCAAACACATGTTGTTCAAAGGTCAACTGTAATTTCCATACAAGTAAATTCATTTACAAATTTTGCAAGGGCTTTAGCCTCAAGGTTTTACTCTTGCTGTTTCTTCTGCCAGGAATGTCCCTCTGAGTTTCTATTCCTGCATTGTCTATGTTTAGCATCTTCTAATTCTTCAAATTTTAACTGAAATATCATCTACTTTGAAAGAATTTTTCTGTTTATAATATCAAAAATATTCCCACTTCCTTATATTTTACTTTAACAGTTATGTCTTCTTTGTAGTTATTATGATTTATAATTATTCTATGTTATTATTTACTTTTTTGTTTTCTTAATTCCCAGAAAACTCCATAAAGACAGAGACTTGGTCTATTTTGTTAACCATTGTGCTCACAATACCCCTACAAGTGCCTGGGACGTAGTAGGTGCTTAATAAATATTGATCTAATTAATGAATAAAAAGGGATTCAAAAAGCAGTAAACCTAGAAAGGGCCTCATTCTTTTGGGCTAAAATTTTACGTATTTTGAAACCTAAAGAAAAAATACAATTTTCATAATTGGTGCTATATGATGAGGAAATTTCTAGGTCATGTCATTTGTTCCTTTTTACTAACACTTTGCAATCTTGTCATAGCTAATTCCATTAAAGCAGTTCTCAGCCCAGGAGATATGTTACTTTCAAACATGCAAAAATTAATTGTGTACTGCTCACTGATGGTCAATCTTCAGTTCATTTACAATAAATACTTATTTTTAAAGTACAGAAGATTGATCTTTTAATATATTAACATGACATGGCCTCAATTATGTTAACTTAAAACTCTAATAAAGTATTGTAACAGAGCAAATAAAGCTGTAGCTCATGATTTCCAGCTGTCACATAATAAAGAAAACTACTCAATAGATATTCTTTTCAGATGTATCCCCTTCCCACTTTGTTTTGCCAACAGAAGAATTTTAGACTTGTGTCTAAGTTTAAAGCCTCTAATTTTTTCTTTCACAAATTCCTCCTTATATTTGACTATAACAAAACCCAGGCATTTTTCCTCTTGAATGCTACTTATTTCTTTATTTTCCAAAGTACTCTACAACTGAAAATTTCTTTCAGCACAGTTTTGGTGGCAAGAAACTTCACCCCACAAAATGCAACAGTTTGGTATGTTTTAATTTCCACACAGTGGACTAACCACATTTTTTTACTCTTCATTCTTCCTTAAACCCCTATGAAATGATAGGAAGTAAAAAATTGCAAAGAAATAATTATATAACAGAGAAAGTTAACGAGAACATATTAACAGGCTAGGTAGGGCAGAGCATGTACACAAGTGTGGAGAAAAGATCCAATATTTCCAGAGGAATACCAGAGAAGATAAAGGCAAGTGAAAAACACAGGTTTATTTAATAAGGAAAGTGAATAAACCGATTGCACAGGACTTGGGTTCCAAGTGTGGGTTATGATATACTTGAATAAAGATATCCTCATCCTGTCACTTGAAGGACTCCCCACAATCTACTCCACAATGTACTGGTAAGACTCCCCCACAAATACACCCCAAGTGAAACCTTGCAAAGTAACATATCTTGCCAATGTACAAAGAGCCCATACTCAAGCTTCACGTTAAGGAAAAAGGCCAACTGTGGACACAGATCTATACACACAAAAACAAAAATAAACCATGAAGTACTTATAAAAAAATCATTCTTAAATATGAACAGACAACTGAGTATCAGGAAATAAAATAAATGAATATAATATCTGACAATAAAAATTAACTGGGCATCATGGTTGATGCCTGTAATCCCAGCACTTTTGGAAGCTGAGACCGGCAGATCACTTGAGGGCAAAAGTTTGAGACCAGCCTGGCCAACATTGGGAAACACTGTTTCTACTAAATATACAAAAATTAGCTGGGCTGGTGGTACCTGCCTGTAATCCCAGCTACTCAAGAGGCTGAGGCACAAGAATCACTTGGACCTGGGAGGCAGAGGTTGCAGTGAGCTGAGATCATGCCACTGAACTCCAGCCTGGGGTGACAGACAGAGAAGTGACTGATCAATCAAGGGATTCTCAGTATGATGCACAGCTGGTTTATCATCATCAACAATGGTGTCCAGAATGCAGTGAAATGACACAATTCAAGGGCTTAAAAAGAAGCCCAAACAATAAATGATGAATTCTATATCTGGCAAAAATACCCTTTTAAGCATGGAGGAGAAATTAAGACATTCCCGGATAAACAAAAGCTGAGGGAGTTTGTTTCTATAAGACATGATCTGCAAGAATAGTAAATGAAGTCCTTCAGGCTGAAATAAAAGGACACTGAACAGTAACTTAAAACTATATGAAGAACTATATAAATCATTCATAAGATAACTCTGTGGGTAAGCATAACACATAGTATTATAATTTTAGTTTGCAGTTCTTCCTGTTTTTTCTCATATAATACAAAAATTAGCTAAGCTGGAGGTACATGTCCCTAATCCCAGCTACTCAGGTGGCTGAGGCATGAGAATTGCATGAACCTGGGAGGCAGAGGTTACAGTGAGCCGAGATCATGCCACTGCACTCCAGCTTGGGCAACAGAATAAGACTCTGTCTCAAAATAATAATAATAATAATAATAATAATTCTATAAAGAGAAAAAAGAAAAATTAACACAGTATGAAGTGACAACATGAATTGGTGGAGAAGTAAACTTCAAACTCCCATTTCTTTACAGAAACATCAAAAAATAACCAACTGTCATATTCAAATATCAGAAATATTAAAAAAATCAAATATTTATAGCCACCAAGAAAAGCCAAATTAAAAAAGGTAACTTTAAAAGTTTTGTGGTTTTATACTTGCTCTTGCCTCACCCAATTTCTGGATCAGTGATAGTCTGAAAGATGGCAACCTACATTCTCAGTGTGGGACCTTGTTTCCTGGTTCCTGAGAGAGCAGAGTAGACCATATTAACAAATTATTTTGTTTGTTCTAACTCATCTGGGGGATACTTGAAGGAAAAAGACAAGATAATCATCTTTGATTTCTCTTACTGGGTACCCTCTTAGGGTAGAAAAGTGACAGCCGTTGCTCAAAAACATTGCAAGGTGGTTGGAAAAAAAAATCTCTGACACTGCCTGAAGCAAAAAGTTACAGTTGATACATATAATAGAACATGATTAGACTAGAAGAAAAAACCATAGATTTTCTTTGGAAAATTAGGGCATTCCAAAGCACTTGAGAATTAAGAAAGCAATATACATGTCCAGGAAAAATATATGTAAAGAAAAGAGTTGAGAAAACACTAAGCTTTCAACATTGAGAGATCTGTAAGCTTAGTGCTGGCAGGAACTGAAGACTGAGGCAAAATTATGAATGTTCTGCCTAAGTGTTGAAAAAAGTACCCAACACGAAGCCAGTCTAAAACAAAACGGTGAAGGTTTTTTGTTTTGTTTTAATTTGTTTAATCTTCAGTCATTCTAAAAGGTCTTTGTCAAAACACTGGATAAAAAGAAACTAAGACTTTAACTATCAAGAATAAGAAATCCCGGAAAAGAGGGGGATAAACTGATTTCCAGAGTTAACACATTATAATATTTCATGTACAGTTTTTAGGAAAGATATCACCCAGATATATTTTCCAGTATATAAGAAAGAAAAAAGTATAGCTCATTTAAAAGAAAAATATATTGAACAAAAACTGTCTTTGAAGAAGCTTAGACATTAGACTTATTAGACAAATGTTTTAAATCATCTCAATATGTCCATAGAGCTAAAGGAAATCTATGAGAAACAAATTATGCATGAATAAAATTAGGTTATCATTTAAGAGATAAAAATTATATAAATAAATAAAAGCTGTAGAGCTGAAAAGTACAATAACCGTAATGAAAAAATCACTAGAAAATTTTAGGAACAGACTTAAGTAGGCAGAAAAAAGAATCAGCATATATAAAGATTAAGCCAAATGAACTTTTAAAATCTGAGGGTCAGAAAAAACAGTGCAAGGGACTTGTAGCATACCATCAATCAGACCAACATATACATTTATGGAAGTCTCAGAAGGAGAAGAGAAAAATAAAAAGGCAGAAGGAGTATTTTAAGAACTAATGGTGGATAACTTCCCAAATTTAATGAAAGGCATAAACTACATATAAAATAGCCCAGCAAATTCCAAGCAAATTAAATTCAAATACATCCATACTGAGACACATTATTGTCAAATTTTTGAAAGATATAAAACAAAAGAGAATCTGAAAGCAGAATGAGACTGTCCCCAAAGAAATTCCTATAAAGAGAAAAACAAGACTAAAAATTAACACAGTAAGAAAGGACAACAGGAATTGGTGAAGTCATAACCTTCAAACTCCTGTTTCTTTACAGAACATCCAAAATATAACCAGAAGCTGGTCATATCCAAGTATCATAAATATGAAAAACAGTCAAAGATTTATAGCCACCAAGAAAAGCCAAATTAAAAAAAGAAGTAACTTTAAAAGTTTTGTGGTGTTATATTTTCTCTTACCTCACACAATTTCTGGATCAGTGATAGTCTGAAAGATGGCAGATTATCAGACAAAATATATTTTTTTAAGTCCTGAAAGGTCAAAGAAGGCAAAAGACATTATATATCGATAATTATTTTAATTCATCAAGAAGATATAACAATTATAAACATATATACACTTAACAACAGATCCCTCATATATGCGCAGCATTAATGAAAATAATTAAAGAAATAGAGAGTTTTAGAGTGTTAGAGATTTCAATGGTTCTAACTATTGAATGAGCAACAAGACAACTGATCAGTAAGAAAACAGAGGACATGTTAGGCCTTAGGCCACAAGTCTTAATAAATTTCAAAATCGAAATTATACATAATATTTTTTTCTAACAACAATGTAATAAACCAGAATCAATCACAGAAGGAAAACTTGAAAATCACAAATATAATGGAAAGTAAAACATATACTCTCAATTAGCTAAGAGGTCAAAAAATAAATGATGTGGTAAAATAGAGAATACTTCATTACAAATGAAAATGAAACACAACATACTGAATCTCATGGAATGCAGCAAAAATACTGCTTAAATGGAAATTTATACCTGCAAATGCATTCATTAAAAAGAAGAACTATTTCAAATAAATAACCTAACTGTACACTTTGAGGTACCAGAAAATAAAAAGCTAAAGCCAAAAGTAGCAGAGGAAAAAAAATCTACTTATTTTGAATACAAATACACAAAATAACAATATAGAAAATCAATACAGCCTAGAAATGGTTTGTTGAAAGAAAAAATCAACAAAATTTTAAAACCTTTGTCTTGATTGACTAAGGGGAAAATTACTACATTCAGAAATAAAAAGGAAACATTACTACTGGCATTATGGAAATTAAAACATTTATAAAATAATACTATGAATAACTGTATGTCACCAAGCTGCATATATAGATAAAATGGATAAATTCTGAGAAATGCAAACAATACCAAAGATGTTGTATGAAGAAATACAAATTCCCTGATAGACTAAAAGAAATAAGTAAATTTAATCCATAACAGAAAACTTCCCAACAAAGAAAAAACCAATACCAGAAGAATTCATTAATAAATTCTACCAAATATTTAAAAAAATACAAAGTAATTCTTTTCAAACTTTACCAAAAAGTAGAAAAAGGCAGAATACTTTCTAACTTACTCTATGAGGTCAGCATTACCCTGATAAACAAACCGAAGACATTACCAAAAAAAAAAAAAAAAAAAAAAAAAGAAAACACTAATGCTTTTCATGAATATTGTGAGGGTAAATTTCAGGGATCAACTTGACTGAATTAAAAGATACCCAAATAGCTGATAAGACATTATTTCCAGGTATGTCTGTGATGATGTTTCCAGAAGAAATTGGCATTTATATCTGTGGACTGAGTAAAGAAGGTAACACTCTCAGCCAATGTAGGAAGGCACCATCATATTGGCTGAGGGTCTGGACAGAACAAAAAGGCAAAGAAAAGGTAAATTTTCATTCTGAATTCTGGAGCTCCTGCCCTTGGTCATCAGAAGTATAGGTTCTCTGCGTTTGAATTCCAGGACCTATAGTAGCAAACCCCCAGGGTCTCAGGCCTTTGGACTCAGGCCTTTGGACGGAGAGTTTTTATACCACCAGCTTTCTTAACTCTTTAGCTTGCAGACAGCCTATCTTGGGACATATCAGCCTCTATAATTATATAAGCTAATCTCCCTAACTAAGCCCCTTTCATCTATCTATCTATCTATCTATCTATCTATCTATCTATCACATTGTTTCTGTCTCTCTGGAGAACCCCATTAATACAAACATATATGTAGAAAATCTGAAAAAAAAAAAAAAAAAAACACTCTCAAAGGTAACCTAACATCATATGAAATACAGCAAACTACCATGGCACGTGTATACCTATGTAACAAACATGAACATTCTGCACATGTTCTCCAGAACTTAAAGTAAAAAAAAAAAAAAGAAAGAAAGAAATTATGCACCATGATCTGGTGGGGTTTATCTCAGAAAAGTAAGTGTCATCGAAAATCCAAAATAATCCATGTAATGCATCACTGGCATAGATTGAAGAAACAATGATTATATAAATTGATGCAGAAAACACATTTGATTAAATCAAACACATTTTCATAATAAAAACATTCGATAAGCTAGGAATATAAAGAAACTTTCACAATATGATAAAAACCATATATATATGAAAAGCCCATAGCTAACATCATACTCAATGGAGAAAGACTGAAATTTTCTCCTTAAGGTAAGGAACCAACAAGGATGTTTATTTTCACAACTTACATTTAATAAATACTATAAATTCTGGGCAGAGAAATTAGACAAATAAAATTAATAACAGGTTTCCAAATTAGAACATAATTTTAAAACTATATTTTCAGATAGCATGGTCTTATTTCTAGTAAGCCCTGAAAAGTACACTAAAAACTGTTAGATCTCATCAGTAAATCAAGCAAAATTACAGCATACAAAATCAACACATAAAAATTAGCCTCATTTCTACACAACAGTGTAAATAATCTGAAAAAGAAAGTTTAAAAATCAATTTAAAATATCTTCAAAAATACTTGGGAATCAATTTAATCAAGAGGCAAAGTACTTACATATTAAAAATTATAAAACATTACTGAAAGAAAATTAAAAAGAAAAATCATGAAAGACATCTTTTGTTTATAATTTGAAGATTTAATACTGTTAAGATATCAATACTACCTAGAGTAATCTAGAAACTCAATGTAAGCCTCATCAAAATCCTAATAATGTAATTTTGTGAAGAAATGTAAAAGCCCATCGTAAAGCTAATATGGAATCTAAAGGGATCTTGAATAACCAAAATAATCTTATAAAAGAACAAAGTTTAAGGACTCACACTTCAAAACTTGTATACAAAGATAGATATAGTACTCCAAACCATGTGTAAGGTTTGTACATATGGACATACATGCAGACTAATAGAATTGAACTGAAAGCCCAGAAAAGGTCCTCACGTATATAGTCACATGACTTTTGACAAAAATGCCACTTCCATTAACTTAGGAAATAAAATAATTTAAAAAAAAGTGCTGGGGAAACTGGAAAAAACAAAATATGAATGATGGATTTTTAGTTTTATTATATACAAAATAAACTCAAAATGAATTGAAAAACTCTAAATTAGCTACTAGTCAACACTGGACTCCTAGAAGACTTAAAGGAAAGCATAGTGGAAAATCTGCATTACATGTGTGTGTATATACATATATAATTGCACTTTAGGTTCTGGGTTACATGTGCAGATCATGCAAGATTGCTGCATAGGTACATATATGGTTTGCTGTCACCATTCCCCCCATCACCTATATCTGGCATTTCTCCCCATGTTACTCCCTCCCCAACCTCCCTAGCCCCACTGTCCCTCCTCTAGTCCGCCCCAACAGACCCCAGTGTGTGATGCTCTCCTCCCTATGTCCATGTGTTCTCATTGTTGAACACCCACCTATGAGTGAGAACATGTGGTATTTGATTTTCTGTTCTTATGTTAGTGTGTTGAGAATGATGGTTTCCAGATTCATCCAAGTCCCTACATAGGACATGAACTCATCTTGTTTATGGCTGCATAGTATTCCATGGTGTATATGTGCCACATTTTCCTTGTTCAGTCTATCATCAATGGGCAGTTGGGTTGGTCCCAGGACTTTGCTATTGTAAACAGTGCCATAATGAACATAGATGTGCATGTGTCTTTATAACAGAACAATTTATAATCCTTTGGATATGTACCCAGTAATGGGATGGCTGGGTCAAATGGAATTTCTATTTCTAGGTCCTTGAGGAATTGCCACATTGTCTTCCACAATGGTTGAACTAAAGAAATTGCATCAACAAATGGGCAAAACAACCAGCTAGCATCAAAATGCCAAAATCAAATTCCCACATGACAATATTATCCTTAAATGTAAATGGGTTAAATGCCCCAATCAAAAGACACAGACTGGCATATTGGATGAAAAGTCAAAACCCATCACTGTGCTGTATACAGGAAACCCATCTCGCATGCAAAGACACGCGTAGACTCAAAATAAAGGGATGGAGGAAGATTTATTAAGCAAATGGAGAGCAAAAAAAAAAAAAAAAAAAAAAAAAAAAGCAGGAGTTGCAATCCTAGTCTCTGGTAAAATAGACTTTAAACCAACAAAAATCAAAAGAGACAAAGAAGGGCATTGCATAGTGGTAAAAGGATCAATGCAATAAGAAGAAGTAAGGATCCTAAAGGTATACACACCCAATACAGGAGCACCCAGATACATAAAGCAAGTTCTTAATGACCTACAAAGAGGCATAGACTCCCACACAATAATAGGGGGAGACTTAACACTCCACTGTCAGTATTAGATCAACCAGACAGAAAATTAACAAGGATATACAGCACTCAGATCTGGACCAAGCAAACCGAATAGACATCTACAGGACTCTCCATCTCAAATCCACAGAATATACATTCTTCTCAGAACCCCATTGCACTTACTCTAAAATTGACCACATAATTGGAGGTAAATCACTCCTCAGCAAATGCAAAAGAATGGAAATCATAACAAACAGTCTCTCAGACCACAGTGCAATCAAATTAGAATTCACGATTACGAAACTAACTCAGAACTGCACAACTTCATGGAAACAGAACAACTGGCTCTTGAATGTTGACTGGCTAAACAATGAAATGAAGGCAGAAATAAAGTTGTTCTTCAAAACCAATAAGAACGAAGACACAATGTACCAGAATCTCTGGGACACATTTAAAGCAGTGTCCAGAGGAAATTTTATAGCAATAAATGCCCACATGAGAAGCAAGGAAAGATTTTAAATGGACACCCTATCATCGAAATTAAAAGAGCTAGAGGAGTAAGATCAAAAAAACTCAAAAGCTAGCAGAAGACAAGAAATAACTAAGATCAGAGTGAAACTGAAGGAGATAGAGACACAGAAAACCCTTCAAAAAAATCAATAAATCTAGGAGCTGGTTTTTGAAAAGATCAACAAAATAGACCACTAGCCAGATTAATAAAAAAGAAAAGAGAGAATAATCAAATAGATGCAATTAAAAATGATAAAGGAGATATCACCACCAATTCCACAGAAATACAAACTACCATCAGCGATTACTGAAAACAACTCTATGCACATAAACTAGTAAACCTTGAAGAAATGAATAAATTCCTGGACACTTGCACCCTCGCAAGCCTAAATCAGGAAGAAGTTGAAATCCTGAATAGACCAATAACGAGGGCTGAAGTTGAAACAGTAATTAGTAGCCTACCAACCAAAAAAAGCCCAGGTCCACCTGGGTTCACAGCCGAATTCTACCAGACATACAAAGAGGAGTTGGTACCACTCCTTCTGAAATTATTCCAAACAATCCAAAAAGAGCAAATCCTTCCCAAATCACTTTATGAGACCAACATCATCCTGATACCAAAATCCAGCAGAGACTCAAAAAAAAAAAAAAAGAAAACTTCAGGCCAATATCAATGATGAACATAGATGAAAAAATCTTCAATAAAATACTAGCAAATGGATTGCAACAGCACATCAGAAAGATTAGCCATCACGGTCAAGTAGGCTTAGTCCCAGGGATGCAAGTCTCTTTCAGCATACGCAAGTCTATAAACATAATCCACCACATAAACAGAACCAAAGACAAAAACTATATGATTATCTCAATAGATGCAGAGAAGGCCTTTGACAAAATACAACAGGGCTTTATGTTAAAATCTCTAAATAAACTAGGTATCGATGGAACATATCTCAAAATAATAAAAGCTATTTATGACAAACCCACAGCCAACATCATACTGAATGGGCAAAAATGAGAAGCACTCCCTTTGAAATCTGGCAGTAGACAAGGATGCCCTCTCTCACCACTCCTATTCATTATAGTATTGGAATTTGTAGCCTGAGCAATCAGGCAAGAAAAATAAATAAAGGGTATTCAATTAGGAAAGGAGGAAGTCAGATTGTCTCTATTTGCAGACGACAGGATTGTATATTTAGAAGACCCCATTGTCTCAGCCCAAAATCTCCTTAAACTGATAAGCAACTTCAGCAAAGTCTCCAGATATAAAATCAATGTGCAGAAATCACATGCATTCCTATACATAAATAACAGATTACATTGGATTTAAGAGTGATTTCCTTAATACAACGTGAAAACCAAAAGCAATAAAAGCAAATTTCTTTATCAAAAAGATTGTGTATCGGAGATCACAATTAAGGAAATGAAAATAAAACCCACAGAATGGGAAAAAAAATTTGCAAATTATACATCTGCTAAGCAATTCATATCTAGAATATATTGAGAACAACTCAACCACCACTACCACTTAACAACAAGAAGACAAAGCACCCAATAAATAAAATGGACAAAAAAACTTGACTAATTTTTTTCCCAAAGAAAATACACAAAATGTCAATAAGCCCATGAAACAATTCTCTATTTTAGTAGTCATTAAAGAAATGCAAATTATAAATACAATTAGATATCACTACACACCTACTAGGATGTCTATAATTTAAAAGAAAGTGGAAAGTGAGTGTTGATGATAATGTGGAGAAATTGGAACCTTTGTACATTGCTGGGGGAAATGTAAAATGATGCATCTGCCATGGAGAACAATTTCGCAGTTCCTCATAAAGTTAATTATAAAATTACCATATAAGTCAGCAATTCTTCATTTAGTTATAAACTCAAAAGCATTAAAATTAAGCTTTCAAATAGACAGTTGAACACCAGTATTCATAGCTGCATTATTCACAATAGACAAAATGTGGGAAAAAAAAAACTAAAGTGTCCATCAACAGATGATTGGATAAAGAAAACATGGCATATGCATGTAATGGAATATTATTCAGCCATAAGGCTGAATGAAATTTGATACATGCTACAACGTGGGTGAACCTTAAAAAATTATGCTATATTAAATACGTCATACACAAAATGAGAAATACTGTATGATTTCACTTTCATGAGGATTCTAAATTAAGCAAATTCATAGAGACAATATAAAATAGAGTCTGTTGCGGTTGGGATCAAGGAGGAATGAGAGTTCTTGCTTAATGGGTACAGTTTCTGTTTGGAAATATTTAGTGGTAATGGTTGTGTACTACTGTGGATGTAATTATTGAAACTGAATTGTATACTAAAATATGGTTAAAATGACCAATTTCTAGCCCAATTTAACACTCTTTATCCTGTGATCCAAAACCCACTATGTCAGTGGCAAGTTATATATTTGTGATATTTATTGTATCAGCACTTTAAACCCAAAGATAATATTTATGAGGGTGAAAAAAAAAGTTGGTGATGCTTTTAAATTGGCTACTATAAATTTAATATTGAGGATTATACACAACCCCAAATTTCTTGCACTTTTAATTTCTTTGGCAGTGAAATAGACATGATTCTGAACTATATGAAGCTGGTCCTTGCATCTCTTTCTTGATTAATTGAAGTCTGAATATTTCTCTCTCTCTCTCTTATGGTTCACAGGTGGCCAATCTAAATAATACTTTGAGCCAACTAAGAATATACGGTGTCTTAGAGAGTAGTAGTTAACTAGATGGGGAATAAAGGCAAGTTTTAAAGTGGAGTTCCAGATATTTTTGCAAACTTCTCTAGCATGAAAAATCAGTTTTAAGTAACAGAGGATAAGGAGTTTTGACCTCAAATGTTTCAAGAGATCCACCACTTGCTAGCTGTGCAGTATGTGTGAGTGATTTCATCACTCTGAGCCTTAGTTTTCTTCTCTGAAATGGTATAATAGTAAATATCTCCCCAAAGCATTAAAGTGCTTGTTAACTGAGATATAATGTAAAGCAACTAGCCCAATAAATAGTGAATAATAATATTTAATACAGCAGTAAAATCACCTTTCTCTTTCTGATATGGTTTCTTGTTGAATCTTGTGTCTATTCCAAGCTAGTAGATATTTGGTATTACCAATCATAAAAAAGAAAGATCAGATAAGTATTCAGCTTAACTGCTGGGTAAATCCTAGCATCTAGGGATAAATAATCTCAGATTTTCTGCTGTCTAGTCTGAAAGTGACTACAGTTCTCTTGGAAGTGCAAGTGAGAAATGGCTAAGAGAATAAAAGTTCATAAGAAGAATGCATTGTTTAGAAATTCTATTAGAAAAGTGAAATAAGTTTTGAGATTTGTTACACAGCAGGGTGACCATAGTCAATATGTTGTATATTGACTATGGTATAATATATTGTATAATATATTGTATATGGTATATTGACTATGGTATAATATATTGTATATTCCAAAATAACTTAGTAAATTTCAAATATCTCATCTCAAAACGATAGGCAAGTGAAGTGAAGAGTATGTTAATTAGCTGGATTTAATCATTTCATATTGTACACATATATTAAAACACCACTTTGTACCATGTAAATGCATACAATTATGATTTAGCACAGAAAGTAATATTGATAAAAATAAATTTTAAAAATAATATAATGTGCTATATAGCCTAACACCCAAATTCCGAATTATTATTTGTGAAACACCATTTATAAATTGTTTGTGCCTTGCTTCTTTTCTTCATAGTGTTCTATGAAACTATACCTGCTCTTAATAATATGACGATTTCTTAACTTCTCTAAGTAATTTTACTGATCTTTCTCTCTTATACATAAAAACATGGGGGTTTTGTGCCTCTGTTAAAGCTCTTACCATAGTCTTACTCAGAAAACAGTTTTTTAAGTTTGTGTTTTTCTCCCCACTACAAGGAGTTCTTTAAGAAAGAAGGGCTTCTGTTTGGAATATTTCATGTTATCTGAGTAATACCTAATGCAGTAGCTGGGACATATTAGGCAATTAGCAAATATTTGTTGAATTGCCTCTGTTGTTTGGTTATCAATGCAATTCATTTGTATTACAGATTTTCTCTGTTGTTCATTTGTAAATTTTTTAATCCTTGGGATCCCTGAAGAGCAGTGTTAGAATAGTTCACTACCAAACTCTTCACCAACTTAACACCATTTACAATTATCACAGAAATATTTATGACTAGACTACAAGGCTTATTTTCATTAATTCTCTGTATAATCTACCTCATAAATTTACACCTCACCTACCCACATAGTCAAAGACCAGGAAAGTTCAAATTATTTTCTGCTATACTTTAAGCCTCCCAGCTTTTGTATACAAGATAAGAGTATGAAGTCTTCATTATTGTACTGTTTTCACACCCAGGCATAAGTTATGGATATAGCAACAGAGAGTGAAATTTCTTTGTGCTTCTCATTGGCTTCGGTTCGCTGCCTTAAACGGACTGAGTCAAGGCCATGTTTTCATGCCATAGACATGCTATTCAAATACCAGTGTGACCACATTTGAAAAGCCATCCTGTACCACTTCATTGCCGCAGATGTCTTTTACATCTGGCAAGGACCGTTCTCTGCATGTCAACAGTAATTCAGTTTAACAGCTGTCTCTTTTGACAAGCTTAGTGTCAGACTCTAAAATGACAGGGTGACAGTTTTTCTTTTCTTTAACAGAACATAGTGCAAATTAACTATTTGAATACAGAAGCATTGAATGTATTTAGAGCAGTTTTTTTTTCTGAGTATGCTGAATAGACTTTGGGATTTTATTTGTATGATTACATGGTCTATAAAGCTATTGAAGCTGATGATTCGAGGCACTTTGCAGGGGAGCTTCGATCTGTACCTTAAATATGCTCATGTACAACATAACAATTAAATGAGGGTAAAGCAATTATTGTAAAGAAACAGTGGAATTTGAGACATTGGTGAAATAAACACTTGTGCCGCATTGTCTAAACTTGCCAGAATTCTCTGGATTCAGGTCACAGAGAGTTAAGATCTTGCAGATATCACAGCTGATTGTATCATAGGTTAATTTTTTTGCTTGTTTCAGGCAGTGTGTACACCATATTCTCTAAGTAAAACCAACTATAAGAACAGAATTTTGGAAAAATCATGAACATAAGACTGTACTGGCCTATGTGCTTTCCTGTCTCCATTTTTTTTTCTGTTAATCTTTCTTCTAAAGTCTGTCTGCCTTCAAGTAATACCCAGGAACTCTAGTTTTCTCCTATGTAATTCTTTTGTGTTCAACAAATCTTGACTAAGCAACTGCATTCTGCCAGACACAGAGCTACTCACCGGGGATACTTTGAGGAGCAAAGGCAGGTATAACCCCTGACATCATAGAAGTTTCAGTCCATTGGTGTATTTTAATTATCTACTACTATCATAAAAATTTATCACAAACTTAGCAGTTTAAAGCAGCATAAGTTTATTATGTCACAGTTATGTAGGTAAGAGAAGTCCCGGTACATCATAGATCAACTATTTATTCTGCCTAGAGTTTCACAATGCCCAAATCAAGATATTGGCAAGTCTGCTCTCTTCTGGAGGCAGTAGGGAAGAATATGTTTACTTGTTCATTCAAGTTATTGGCAGAATTGAATTCACTGTGTTGTACAACCGAGTCCCTCATTGTTTTCTTAGGAACTTTTTCAGGTAGTTCATTTTAGTGTATAGAATTGCAACTGAATTTTATGTGTTGATTTTGAATCCTGCAAATTGACTGAATTAATTCATTAGTTTTAACAGGTTTTTTTTGTTGTTGTTGTTGGAGTGTTTAGGGGTTTCTATATAAGATCATGTCATCTGCAAGCAAAATTGTATCTATTTATTTGAATGTGGATGTTTTATATTTTCTTTTCTTGTCTTAATGCTCTGACTAGGACTTTTAGTACTATGTTAAATATAAGTGGCCAGAGTAAGCATCCATGTCTTCTCTTTGTTTTAGAGAAAAAGCTTTCGAATTTTTACCATAAGGTATGATGTTAGCTGTGGTCTTGTGTTATATGGCCCTTATTGTGTTGAGTGACATTTCTTGTATTTCTAATTTACTGAGAGTTTTTATCATGAGAGGATATTGAGTTCGTCAGTTGCTTCTTTACATCTATTGAAATTGTCATATTTTATTGTCTTTCATTATGTTAATGCAGTGTACCACATTTATTGATTTGTGTTTGTTAAGAATTCCTAGCATCACAGAATAAATACCACTTGATCATAATGTATGACTCAATTCAGATAGTGTGTAATTTGGTTTGCTACTATGTATTTGAGTATTTTTGCATTTATGTTCATCAGAGATATTTTAGCCTGCAATGTTCTTTTCTTATAGTGCCCTTGGTTAACTTTGGTATCAGGGTAATATCGAACTGGTAAAATGAGTTAGAAAATATTCTCTCTGCCTCAAGTATTTGTAACAGTTTAAAAATAATTGTTTTTTATTCTTTAAATGCTTTGTAGAATTCACAAATAAAGACATCAGGTCCTAGGCTTTTCTTTAATGAGTCGATTTCTTACTGATTATTCCATTGGTCATTTATTATTTGCCTGTTTAGATTTTCAATGTGAAACATAAACTAATTCAGTTTTAAAATGTTGCATGTGACTAGAAATTTAGCAATTTTTTAGATTATCCAATTTGTTAGAATATGGTTATTAGAACACCTGTATTCCTAGATATTTTATTTTTTGTTGCAATTATGAATGTGGTTGTGTTCCTGCTTTGGTTCTCAGCTTGGCTGGTGGTAGTGTATAAGAATGCTACTGATTTTTGTACATGTTTGTATCCCAAAACTTTGCTGCAGTTGCTTACCAGCTCAAGGAGCTTTTGAGCAGAGACTGTGAGGTTTGGGGGGTTTCTAGATATAAAATTATATCACTCAAATCAGGGATAGTTTGACTTCTTCATTTTGTATTTGGATGCCTTTTATTTCCTTCTCTTCTTTGATTGCTCTGGCCATGATTTCCAAAGTGGTGTTAAATATGAGTGGTGAAAGAGAGAATCCTTGTCTTCTTCCTGTTTTCAAGGGAGATGCTTCCAGATTTTGCCTATTCAGTATTATGTTGGCTGTGGATTTGTCATAGATGGTTTTTATTATTTTGAATCATGTTTCTTCAATGTCTAGTTTATTGAGGGTTTTTAACATGATAGGATTTTGAATTTTATCAAAAGCATTTTCTGCATCTATTGAGATAATTATGTGGCTTTGTATTTAGTTCCATTTATGTGATGAATCACATTTATTGATTTGCATATGCTGACCCACCCTTGCATCCCAAGGATCAAGCCTACTTGATCATGATGAATTCGCTTTCTGATGTGCTGCTGGATACAGTTTGCTAGTATTTTTTTGAAGATTTTTGCATCTAAATTCATCAAGGATATTGGTCTTTTTTTTAAGACTCTCCCAGGTTTTGGTGTAAGGATAATGCTGGCCTCACAGACCTCTATCTTTTCAATGAAGTTACAAAACACTGTTCAAAGGTAATCAGAGATGACACAAACAAATGGAGAAACATTCCATGCTCTTGGGTAAGAAGAATCATACTGTGAAAATAAATTTACAGATTCAATGCTATTTCTATAAAACTACCAATTATAGAAATAGAAAAAAACTATCTTAAAGTTCATATGAAACCAAAAAAGAGCTCATATAGCCAAGTCAATGCTAAGCAAGAAAAACAAAGCTGGAGGAATCACATTGCCCATTTTCAAACTGTACAAAGGTATAGGCCAGGGCCTAGATCCTAGACAGATGCAGAGTTACAGTGGCACTGGAGTCTGGCGAATGCTTTGTCGGGGGTGGCGGTAGCTCAGCCTCAGGGTAGCACAGCAGTGGTGTTTTCTTGGGGAAGTCCACAGCAACAAATTCCTCTTCAGGGGGTCCGTGATGGTGATGTCTGTTGGTTACTTCCGTGGTTAAAGTGGTCAGTGTTTTCTGAAGATTAGGCCATTGGGACCAAGGCAGCACCTTCTTTGTCACTAATATCGATAATCTCTGTCATTCTCCTTTGTTCTCAGTGATTTTCACTCATCTCAGGTATGCTGATCTCCCCCAGAAACTTTTTCTATGTGGTTAGTTTTTGCTTTTTGCTCCACTATTTCACTGGAGGTTTTCAGTTGGACTCTTGGGCCCTCTCAAGGCTATTTTCATTCACTGCTAGTTGTCTAATTACTGGTTTTCATAGAAGAATAAAGCTGGTGTCTCCTACTTTACCATCCTGATGACATCATTTCCCAAATATTTAGGTCCTTATATATTAACTGTCAAAAAATCCCTTAAGAGTCATCCCTGGAAATTGCCTCATGTTTAAAACTTATGGTTTAGGACCTAAAATTAAGGCTCAATATTTTGTAAGCCTTGCCATCTGGGACAACCTTGGAAGCCTCAAATGGCCTAAATTCAAGTTTAAAGTTTTCCTCTCTGTTTTTAATCCCACAGAAAGTTTCCCTAATTAAACACCTTTCGTTGTTATGGAGAACACAGTTTCTGCTTACCCTGAGTAGGAGGACTTTGGTTCCTGGGAGACTATGAAATTATTCGCAGATGTCTGTCATATTCTTCCATGAAAATTCAGTTATGTGGGTTAGTAGACAGTGGATCTGTATTTTTATAAATTAAAATCAAGAAGACTAGCCTTTGTAAAAATAGTTTATTAATAGTGGAATCGGGGAGGGGAAAAAGAAAAAAAAAGAAAAAAGAAAAAAATAGTGGAATCATATCGATACAGCAGACGGTGGGGATAAATTTGGGGGCCAGGGAACTGTAACTGGTGCTATTCATGATACAATAGAATAAGAAAATGCACGCTAATGCATACAGTAGGGTTTCATGGCCAAATAAATGATTTTTCCAAACCCATAGTAAAAAAAAAAATTATAATCAAGAGCCAAGAAATCTGAATTTTAAAGACATTTAAGTTTTATATCTAGTTCTGTAAGTGACTAGTAACATGACAGGTAATTTATCTTCCCTGTGTCTCTGTATTTCTATTTGTAGAAAAGTCTATGAAAGGGTTAAACTCAATTGTTTCTATATCTTCATTTATATCTGAAATTTTATATAGCTATAAAAGATTGATAGATATAAATTTTACCCTGAACTTATGCACAATATAAAATATTGAGGGGCATGTTGGAAAATAGTGAGCTACTACAAATTGACCTTTTATGGTGTAAGAAGGGGACTTTTCAGACACTGAAAATTCTTTCAGATTTTTGGAGGTTAATGCAAACTAAGAAAAGCATTTTTCTGATTCCCTTTCTTCATTCCAATGTTATAAATCATATATTTTTTATCAATACATAATAACTGTACATATTTATTGGGTACATGTAATATTTTGATACACACATACAATGTATAATGATGAAATCAGTATAGTTGCCATATTCACCACCTCAAACATTTATCATTTTTAATATTAAAAGCATTGCAAATTTTCTGTTGCAGCTACTTTGAAATATACAAAAAATATTGATAATTATAGTGGCCTCACTGTGCTACCAAACATTAGAAATTATTCCTTTTATTTAACTGTATTTCTGTTTCCATTAATCAAACTTACTTAACTCCTCACTATCCCCTACTCTTTCTGGATAACTACCATTCTACTATCCTCCTCCATGATAATATTTAGCTCCCATGTGAGTGAGAACATGTGATATTTTTCTTTCTATACTTGGCTTATTTTATTTAACATAATGGCCTCTAGTTCCATCCACATTGCTGCAAATGACAGAATTTTATTTTTTCTAATGGCTTGCAATGTGTGTATATATATATATATATATATATATATATATACACACACACACAACGTTTCTTATTCATTTATTCATGATTGGGCACAGATTAATCCCATAACTTGATTATCATGAATAGTGTTCCAGTAAACATGGGAGAACATATATGTCTTTGATATACTAAATTCCTTTATTTAGGATATATTCCCAGCAATGAGATAGCTGAATCATATGGTAGTTTTTATTTTTAAAAGTTGGGGAGGGGCCAAGATGGCAGAATAGGAACAGCTCCAGAATGAAGTTCCCAGTGAGACCAACGCAGAAGACAGGTGATTTCTGCATTTCCATCTGAGGTACCCAGTTCATCTGATTGGGACTGGTTAGGTAGTGAGTCCAACCCATGGAGGGCGAGCAGAAGCAGGGTGGGAGTTGCTTCACCTGAGAAGTGAAAGGAACTGGGGACCTCCATCCCAGAACCAAGGGAAGCCATGAGGCACTCTGCTACCCAACTGGGTTATTATGCTTTTCCACAGTTTTTGTAATCTGCAGATCAGTAGATTCACTCTTTTGCCTACATGACCAGAGCCCTGGGTTTCAAGCACAAAACTAAGCAGCTATTTGGGCAAACATGGAGCTAGCTTCAGGAGTATTTTTTTGTACCCCAGCGGTGCATGGAACCCCAGGGGAGAGAGAACTATTCACTCCCCCTGGAAAGGGGGCTGAAGCCAGGGAGCCAAGTGGTCTCCCTCAGTGGGTCCCACTCCAATGGAACCCAGCAAGCTAAGAACCACTGGCCTGAAATACTCTCTGCCAGCACGGTATTTGGAAGTCAACCTGGGACTATTAAGCTTGGTGTGGGGAGGGGTTTCCACCATAACTGAGGCTTTAGTAGGCAGTTTTTCCTTGACAGTACTAAGGAGTCTGGGAGGTCTGGGCTGGGTGCAGCAAACTGGCTGTGACCAGACTGCTTCTCTAGATTCCTCTTCACTGAGCATGGCACCTGGGGAAAGGGGGTGACTGTGGAGTGCAGCTTCAGTGTATTTAATCGTTCCTGCCTGCTGGCTCTAAAGAGAGCAGCTGATCTTCAAAGAGAGATTCTCCCAGCAGAGCACACCAACTCTCTCAAGGGACAGACTGCCTCCTCAAATGAGTCTCTGACCTCCATAACTCCTGAGTGGGAGAAACCTCCCAACAGGGGTCAATAGACACATCATATAAGAGAGCTCCAACTGGCATCAGGCCAGTGCCCTCTGGGATGAAGCTTCCGGAGAAAGGAGCATGCAGCAATCTTTGCTGTTCTACATCCTCCATTGGTGATACCCAAGTAAACAGGGTCTGGAATGGACCTCTAGCAAACTGCAACAGACCTGCAGAAGAGGGACCTGACTATTAGAAGAAAAATTAACAAACAGAAAGAAACAACATTAACATCAACATAAAGGTCTCTCACACAAAAGCCCCATCCAAAGATCATCAACCTCAAAGATAGAAGGTAGATAATTCCATGAAGATGAAGAAAACCAGTGCAAAAATGATGAAAATTCCAAAAGTGAGAATGCCTCTTCTCCAAATTATCACAACTCCTCTCAAGCAAGGGTACAAAACTGGATGGAGAATGAGATTGACAAATTGACAGAAGTAGACTTTAGAAGGTGAGTAACAGAAAACTCCTTTGAGCTAAATGAACATGTTCTAACCTAATGCAAAGAAGATAAGAACCTTGATAAAATGTTATAGGAACTGCTAAATAGGATAACCAGTTTAAAGAGGAACATAAATGACAAGATGGAATTGAAAAACGTAGCACAAGAATTTTGTGAAGCATATGCAAGTATTAATAGCAAATTGATCAAGTGGAAGAAAGGTTATCAGAGATTGAAGATCAGCTTACTGAAATAAGGTGTGAAGACAAGATTAGAGAAAAAAGAATAAAAAGGAACAAACAAAGCCTCTAAGAATTATGAGACTAAGTGAAAAGACCAAACCTATGATTGATTGGTGTACCTGAAAGTGACAGGGAGAATGGAACCAAGTGGGAAAACACACTTAGGATATTATCCAGGAGACTTCCCCAACCTAGCAAGACAGGCCAACATTCAACTCAAGAAATACAGAGAACACCATTAAGATACTCCTCAAGTAGAGCAACCTGAAGACACATAATTGTCAGATTCCCCAAGTTTGAAACGAAGGAAAAAATCTTAAGGGCAACAAGAAAAGAGAGGTCAGTTTACTTAGAGATGGAAGACCATCAGACTAATAACTGATCTCTCTACAGAAAACCTACAAGCAAGAAAAGACTGGTGGCCAATATTCAACATTCTTAAAGAAAAAGAATACTCAGAACTTCATATCCAGCCAAACTAAGCTTCTTAAGCAAAGGAGAAAAAAAAATCCGTTCCAGACAAGCAATCACTGAGTGATTTTCACACCACAAGGCCTGCCTTACAAAAGCTCCAGAAGGAAGCATTAAATATGGAAAGGAAAATCTGGTACTAGCCACTGCAAAAATACACCAAAATATAAAGACCAATGACACTATGAAGAAACTGCATCAACTAATATGCAAAATAACCAGCTAGCATCATGATGCCAGGATCAAATTTACACATAACAATATCAACCTTAAATGTAAATGGGCTAAATGCCCCAATTAAAAGAAACAGACTGGCCAATTGGATAAAGAATCAATACTCGTTGGTGTGATGTATTTCAGGAGAGCCATCTCATGTGCAAAGACACACATAGGCTCAAAATAAAGGGATGGAGGTATATTTACCAAGCAAATGGCAAGAAAGAAAAGTAGAGGTTTCAGTCCTAGTCTCTGATAAAACAAAGATCAAAAAAGACAAAGAAGGGCATTACATAACGGTAAAGAGGTCAATGCAGCAAGAGAGCTAATGATCCTGAATATATATGCACCCAGTACAGGAGCACCCAGATTCATAAAGAAAAGTTCTTAGAGACCTACAAAGAGACTTAAACTCCCATACAAAAATAGTAGGTAACTTTAATAGCCCACTGTCAATATTAGACAGATTAATGAGACAGAAAATTCACAAGGATATTCAGGACTTGAACCAGCTCTAGGCCAGAGGACCTACTATACATCAACAGAACTCTCTAACCCAAATCAACAGGATATATATTCTTCTCAGCACCACATAGCATATATTCTAAAATCAACCACATAATTGGAAGTAAAACACTCCTCAGCCAATGCAAAATAATAGAAATCATAACAAACAGACTCTCAGAACACAGTGCAATCAAAACAGAATTTAAAACTAAGAAACTCATTCAAAACCACCAACTACATGGAAATTGTACAATCTATAATCTGCTCCTGAATGACTACTGGATACATAATGAAATTAAGGCAGAAATAAAGAAGTTCTTGAAAAAGAAACAACATACCAGAAACTCTGGGACACAGCTAAAGCAGATGTTAAGAGGGAAATTTATAGCACTAAATTCTCACAACAGGAAGCTGGAAAGATCTAAAATCGAAACCATAACATCACAATTAAAGAACTAGAGTAGCAAAAGCAAACAAACTCAAAAGCTAGCAGAAGACAGGAAATTAACTAAAATCAGATAAAAACTGAAGGAGATAGAGACATAAAAAAAAAACTTAAAAAAATCAATGAATCCAGGAGCTGGTTTTTGAAAAGTTTAACCAAATAGATGGACCACTAGCTAGACTTATAAAGAAGAAAGAGAGAAGAATCAAATAGACACAATAAAAAGTGATAAAGGGAATATCACCACTGATTACACAGAAACACAAACTACCAACAGAGAATACTATAAACACCCCTATGCAAATAAACTATAAAATGTAGAAAAACATGGATAAATCCCTGGAAACATACACCCTTCCAAGGCTAAATCAGGAGGAAGTCAAATCCCTGAATAGACCAATTACAAGTTCTAAAATTGAGGCAATAATTAATAGCCTACTAAACTACAACAACAAAAAAGCCCAGGATCAAATGGATTCACAGCCGAATTCTACCAAAGGTACGAAGAGGAGCTGGTACTATTCTTTTTGAAACTATTAGGGGACTCCTCCCTAACTCAATTTATGATGCCAGCATCATCCTGTCACTAACACCTGGCAGAAGACAGCAACAAAAAATAATTTTAGGCCAATATCCCTAATAAACATCGAGGCAAAAGTCCTCAATAAAGTACTAGCAAACCATATCCAGCAGGATATCAAAGAGCTTATCCACCAAGATGAAGTTGGCCTTATCGCTGGAATGCAAGGCAGGTTCAACATATGCAAATATAAATGTAATCCATGCACATAAACAGAACCAATGACAAAAACTACGTGATTATCTTGATAGATGCAGAAAAGGCCTCCAATAAAACTCAACATCCCTTCATGCTTACAACCCTCAATAAATTAGGTACTCATGGAACATAACTCAAAATAATAAGAGCTATTTATGACAAATTCCATAGCCAATATCATACTGAATGGGCAAAATCTGGAAGCATTCTTTTTGAAAACTTGGACCAGACAAGCGATTCCCTCTATTACCATCCTATTCAACACAGTATTGGAAGTTCTGGCCAGGGCAATCGAGTCAAGAGAAGAAATGAAAGTATTCAAATAGGAAGAGAGGAAGTCAAATTGTCTGTGTTTACAGATGACAAGGTTGTATATTTAGAAAACTCCCATTGTCTCAGCCTCAAAACTCCTTAAACTGAAAGCATCTTTGGCAAAGTCTCAGGATACAAAATCAATGTAGAAAATATCACAAGCATTCCTATACACCAAAAATAGACAAGCAGAGAGTCAAAATATGACTGAACTCCCATTTACAATTGCTACAAAGAGAATAAAATACCTAGGAATACACCTTACAAGGAATGTGAAGGACCTCTTCATAAAGAACTACAAAACACTGCTCAAAGAAAGTGAGAGAGGACAGGAAACAAATGGGAAAAAGTAATTCATAGATTCCATGTTATTCCCATCAAGCTACCAGTGACTTTATTCCCAGAATGATTAAAAAAAAAAAAAAACTATTTTAAATTTCATATGGAACCAAAAAAGAGCCTGTATAACCAAGACAATTCTACACAAAAACAAAGGTGGAGGCATTATGCTACTTGACTTCTAACTATACAACAAGGCTACAGTAGCAAAACAGCATGATACTGGTACCCAAACAGACATATAGACCAATGAAACCGAAGAGAGATCTCAGAAATGTGGGGGGGGGGGGGGGAGGGAACACCACAAATATAAACCATCCGATCTTCAACAGACCTGACAAAACTAAGCAATGGGGAAAGGATTCCCTATTTAATAAATAGTGCTGTGAAACTGGCTAGCCTCATGCAGAAAACAAGAAACTAAACCCTTTCCTTACACCTTATACAAAAATTAACTCAAGATGGACTAAAGACTTAAATGTAAACCCAAAACTGTAAAAAACCTAGAAGAAAACCTAGGCAATACCATTCAGGACATAGACATGGGCAAAGACTTCATGACTAAAACACCAAAAGCAAATGAAACAAAAGCCAAAATTGGCAAATGGGATGTAAATAAACTAACTAGCTTCTACAGCAAAAGAAACTATTATCAGAGTAAACAGACAACCTACAGAATGGGAGAAAATGTTTGCAAGCTACCCATTTGAAAAAGGTTTAATATCCAAAATCTACAAGGAACTTAAACAAATTTACAAGAAGAAAACAAATAAACCCATCAAAAAAGTAGGTGAAGGATATGAACAACACTTCTCAAAAGAAGACATTATGCAGCCAACAAACATACGGGAAAAAGCTCACCATCACTGGTCATTAGATAAATGCCAATCAAAGCAACAATGAGATACCATCTCACGCCACATAGAATGATGATCATTAAAAAGTCAGGAACCAACAGATGCTGGTGAGAATTTGGAAAAATAGGAATACTTTTTACCCTGTTGATGGGAGTTTAAATTAGTTCAACAATTGTGCAAGACAATGTGGTGATTCCTCAAGGATCTAGAATCAAGAAATACCATTTGTCCAACAATCCCATTACTGGGTGTATACTTAAAGAATAATAAATTATTCTACTATAAAGACACATGTACACATATATTTATCGCATCACTATTTACAGTAGCAAGACTTGGAACCAATTCAAATGCCCATCAATGATAGACTGGATAAGAAAATGTGCCACATATACAACATGGAATACTATGCAACCATAAAATGAATAAGTTTCATGCTCTTTTGCAGAGACGTGGATAAAGCTGGAGGTCATTATTATCAGCAAATTAATACAGTAACAGAAAACCAAACACTGCATGTTCTCACTCATAAGTAGAAGTTGAACAATGAGAACACATGGACACAGGGAGGGAAAATCACACTCCTGGGACCTGTCACAGAATGGAGAACAAGGGGAAGGGGAGAGCATTATGACAAATACCTAAAGCTTGCAGGGCTTAAGACCTAGATGATAGGTTGATAGATGCAGCAAACCACCATGGCATATGTATATCTATGTAACAAACCTGTGCGTCTCTGCACATGTATACCAAAACTTAAAGTAAAACTTTTTTTTAAAATAAAGGAAAAAAATACACAACTCCATACTATTTTTCATAATTTTGGCACTAATTTATATCCCACCAATATCTATAGAATTGCCCTTTGCTGCTTCCTCAGCAGCATCTATTCTGCTTTTTGATAGTAGGCCATTTTTAACATGGGTGAAATGTCTCACTAAAGTTTTGATTTGCATTACCTTTATGGTTAATGATGTTGAACATTTTCTTATACCACTTTGCCATTTGTAGTGTCTTATTTTAGAAATGTCAATTCATTTTATTTTCTTATGTTTGAATTGGATTATTTGCACTTTTGCTACCTAGTTGTTTGAATTGTTTATATTTTCTGGATAATAATTTCTTGTCTGATGGATGGTTTACAAATATGTTTCTCTCATTTTTTAGGTTGTCTGTTCACCGTGATGACTGTTTCTTTGATGTGTGAGGCTTTATATTCTACTGTAGTCCCATTTGCCTATTTTACCTTTTGGTTGTCCTGTGCATTTCAGTCTTAACAAAAAACTCTTTGCCCAGAGCAATGTCCTATAGCATTTTGCTTATTATTCTTTTACTTAATAGTTTCATAATTTTGTATTTTACATCTGTCTTTAATCTACTTTCATTTTATTTGTGTATATGGCTGAAAAATAAGGGTCAATTTTATTTTTCTGCATATTTATTTTTTCACCACCATTTATAAAAAGACTGCCATTTCTGCAATGAATATTCTTGGGCACTTTGACAAAAATGAGTTGATGGTAAATAAATTCATTTAGATCTGTGTTCTCTACTCTGCTTCATTGATCTATATATCTTTTTTATGCTGATACCTTTTTATTATTTTTATTATTATTAGAGCTTTGTAGCATATTTTGAAATCATGTAGTTTGATGATTCCAGCCTTGTTCTTTTTGCTCAGGATTGCTTTGACTATATAAGGTTTCCTTCTGTGTTTCCTGTACATATTAAGATTTTTTTAACTTTTATTTTAAATTTAAGGGTACATGTGCAAGATGAGCAGGTTTGTTTGTTACATAGTTAAATGTGTGTCATGGGGGGTTGGTGTAAAGATTATTTCATCACCCAGGTATTAAGCCTAGGATCTATTAGTTATTTTTCCTTACTCCTCCCCCCTCCTCCCACCCTCCACCCTCCAGTAGTCCCCAATACGCCTTGTTGTCCTCTATGTGTCCATGTCTTCTCATCATTTAGCTCCCACTTACAAGTGAGAATGTGCAATGTTCGATATTCTGTTCCTGCATTAGTTTGCTAAGGATAATGTTCTCTACCTCCATCCATGTCCTTGTAAAGGACATGATATTGTTCTTTTTATGGCTACATAGTATTCCATGGTATATAAATGCCACATTTTCTTTATCCAGTCTAAAACTAATAGGTACTAAGGTTGATTTCGTGTCTTTGCTATTATGAATAGTACTGCCATGAACTTAAACCTGCATGTATCCTTATGATAAAATGGTTTATAATAATATTTCTGCTGAGAATGTTAATGGTATTTTGAGAGCTACATTGCTGAATCTGTATATCACTTTGGGAGTTGTGGACATTTTATCAATATTAATTATTCCAATTCATGAATACAGATTATCTTTCCATTTTTTGTGTTCAATGCAATTTTATTCATCAGGTTTTTTTGTACAGATTTGTTACTTTGTTTAAATTTTTGCCTAGGTATATATTTTTATAGCTACTGATAATGAGAATGTTTTCTTAATTTGTTTTTCAGATTGTTAACTGTTAGCATATTAAAATGCTACTGAGTTCTAGATGTTGATTTTGTATCCTGCAACTTTACTGATTTCATTGTCAGCTCTATCAGTTTTTGGTGGTGCCGTTTAGTTTCTCTAAATATAAGATTATATCATCTATGAACATAGACAATTTCTTTCTTTCCAATTTGACTGTCTTGTATTTCTTTTCTTATATGATTTCTCTAACTAAGACTTATCGTATTAATGGTGAATAAAAGGAGTGAAAGTGAGAGAAAAAGCTTTCAATATGTCCTTGTTCAGTTAAAGATAGCTGTGTGTTTTATGGTCTTTATTGTTTTGAAGTATTTTACTTGCAAATCTAATTTGCTAATTTTTTTACAATGAAGAATGTTGAATATTATCAAATATTTTATCTGTATCTATGAAGATAATCATATAGTTTTGTCGTTACTTGGTTGATATCATGGATCACATGTATCAATTTGTGTATATTGGGCCATGCTTGCATCCCTGAAATTAATCTTCCTTGATCAAAATGTATTATCTTTTTGATATTTTATTGGACAAAGTGTGCCTGTCGTTTGTTAGGGATTCTTTCATTCATGTTAATCAGGAATATTAGCTGGTAGTGTTCTCTTTTTCAATTTTAATAACATTTTTATCTTATCCAAAATACTTTTTAGCTTTTATTTTAGGTTCAAAGATACATGTGCTTGTTTGTTATACAGGTAAATTGCATGTCATGTGGATTTTGTACAGACTGTTGCCCAGGTAGTAACCATAGTACCCAACAGGTAGTTTTTCAATGCTCACATCTCCTCCCACTCTTTCTCAAGTAGCTCCTTATGTCCTTTGTTCCCTTCTTTGTGGCCATGAGAACTTGATGTTTAGCTCCTCTAGTTTTGAAAGGGATTTATCAGGCCTTAGCCAGAGATAACCATGGTGGAATTTTCCCACTGATAAGCATGCACACTCCTCCAAAAACTCACCCTAAAATAGCCTTTTGTTCATTATAACAGTATAAAACAGATGCCTGGGTGGTGATTTTATGTGCTAATAAGATATGTAATGTGTGTACTAGCACATACAACCACAAAGCATACATGCCTAAAGAGACTTCTTATAACATGGTCGCAAGTTACACCCCCTTGACCATTTATAAAAAATCGTAATATTCTCATAAAGAGAATATTCCAGCACTAGCTGTTGCTGGCTCTTTCTTTTGTGCAGCCTGCTCTGTCTCTTCTTTCAGAGTGTACCCTCTCTTTAAATGAACAATGCTGCTGCTACTACTTCTACTACTACTACTACTATTATTTCTACTACTAATATTCTAACTGGACCAGCCTGGCGCTATTTTCCACTCCTCTCTAGGAATGTACTTTGTCTTCCTTCAATACACTCTGCTACTCAACCCTTGCTATGCATCTCTTGTCTGAATTCTATCTTTCAAGTTAGACAAGACCAAGGATTACCACACCTTTTGGTAACATACTGTGGTACTTTGGCTCAGATGGCCTTCCCTGTGAACTCTTCTCTGAGGTAAGTGCCAGGGGTAGTTGAGTCCCCAGGTCGACTGCTTCTGATTTTTCTGCATTGCCTAATGCTGTTCTTGCCACTTAAAGGTGAAGTTTTTTCTCTCCCTCCCTTGCTCACCTATAAGCCTCACAGATCAGACTGCTTACCCCTTCCCTGCTATCCCTTTGTTCTTGGCAGGGCTTTCTCACATTCCTTTCTTCACTTTTACCTTTGACCCACCAGGCTGATTTGGAGGTCCTTTTTGGTGTGCATGTCAGAATTCCTCTCCATCTGTCCAGGGCAAATGGAGTTTTTTTATTTACACAGAGAAAAACTTAATTTCTGGGTAAAAGGTCTTTTTGACCAGACTCCCTTTGTGAAACCTAAGAAACCTAATGGGTGTGACCCTTCACACCTTTCCTGAAAAATAAAGACAGAAAACAATTCATTTAGACATCAATGTTCTTGTCCTCATAAAATTGGGCTTGTTCTAAGGATTCCAAAAGCTTTCCCTTTCCAAAGCCCCAAGGGCTGCAGATGCTTAAGCAATAAACACTCCTTCAAGAAGAGAGCTGCTTCATGGACACCCACTTCAAAACAAGAGCTTGTCCAGGGAAGCACCAAGGGATTCCTGGGAATTGAGCCAAAGAGGACACGGATGCCTAATATCCCTGGCTTGACTGCAGGACTGGCCTCTTAAAGGATTCAGGTTCCCTGGAAAAGGTCAAATAAAAAAAAAAAACACACCTCCAATTCAGGCACCTTTCTGATTCATTTTCCTCTTCTTTGGAAACATGTGAAGGACAAATATAAATTATAAGTGAGTCACCTGGACCCATCTGAGTCCAGGTCCCCCTCTTCTATACAGGACCTTTGCCAAGTTAAAGGCAACAGGACAGCTCTCAGCTCACACTGAGAGGCTCATCAAGGGCTTCCAACAATTAACTCTTACACTTTTATTAACATCTTCATCCTCATGAAACAAGCCCTTCCCAAGGGGAAAAAAAAACATATATAAGGCAGCATTCTGCCACAAGGATAAGCTACACTTGGCAGATGCCATCTCCCCTCATAGTAACTACAGCTGTTCCCATGTAGGACCCCAATTGGAACTACAACACCTAGATGGAAATACAGGCCAGAAATAATATGCTCCTATGCCTAGCAGATGCAATAAAAAGGAGTAGCATCAAACTTGGAAATTGCAAATTAACTACCATAGACCAAGGGCCAAATAACAACCCCACAACATTTCTCAAAAGGCTGCAAGAAACTCTTATCAAACATACCAACCTAGACTCAGGATTCTCCAAAGGACAACTAGTCCTAAAGCATTACTTTCTTACCCAAGCTGCCCCAGACATTGAGAAACCAATTACAAACATCACTTAGGACCCAAAGTCCATATGTCAGAAAGCCTCAAATTGACTTCCTCAATCTTTTATAACCAAAATCAGGATGAGGAGAGCAGGGCCAAAAAGAAGAAGAAATGGAAAGACAGGAAACAGGCTCAATTATTGGCTGCTTTACAAGTCAGCCAGGCCCCTTCAGGTTGCCCTAAAATCTGCTCCCAGCGAACTGCCATAAGAGCAGAAAACCAGGCCACTGAAAGGTAAACTGTCCTAATGTGCCAAATAGTAGAAATAACCAAATGGCCTTTCCTCTCTGCCACAAGCTTGGCCATAGGAAAAGGAGCTGTCTCGAGAGGCAAAAGGCTCCAGGCCAAATCCCAATCCAGCGATGAATTTGAGCTGAAGTGGCTCCTCTGTTTCAGCTGTCTCCGAGATCTGACATCATCATCAAAAACAAAAAACAAAAAACAACTGAAACCAATGCAACTCTAAAGATGGCAGATAAGATTAAAAATTTACTTTTATATTCAAGAGCTGATTATCCTATGCTAAACTCCTTCTCTGGGCAACTTCTGTCCAAATCCTGTTGAGTAATGAGGACAAGTGGCAGTCCCCACCCCCCACAAAAAAAAATACACACTCCTTCTCACACTTCTTTTTTGAGATGGAGTCTTGTTCTGTCACCTCGGATGGAGTGCAGTGATACGATCTCAGGTCACCGCAACCTCTACCTCCCAGGCTCAAGTGATTCTCCTATCCCAGCCTTGTCAGTAGCTGGTATTACAGGCATCTGCCACCAGGCTTGGCTACTTTTTGTATTTTTAGTAGAGACAGTGTATCACCATGTTGGCCAGGCTAGTTTCAAACTCCTGACCTCAGGTGATCCACCCGCCTGAGCCTCCCAAAGTGTTGGGATTACAGGCATAAGCCACTCTGCCCGGCCTGCACCCTGTTTTTATTGCTTAAAGGACAAATTGCTGTTTGCTCACAAGTCCTTGGTAATGTCTAAATGGCCCAAACTCCTTTTGTTTAAAAAGGTACTTTCCAAAATGTGTGCCTCGTTAATATTTACCAAACTTCTAAATTCATTTTCCCCTCCAACATCTCTATTTCTCCTGGGGAAGCCACATAAACCAAACTTATACCCAATAACTTGAACCTGGAAAGCCCTAATTTAGAGTTTGAAAAACAGCCTGTATTTATCCAAACAGGCCCTAGCAAAAAATCTAACTGAGCTACCTCTTGATGAGGGAGAAATTCTACAGTATATAAATTACTTACTCTTCTGCCCCAACTTCACAGAGCTCACACATGGACAGGCAGTACAAACCTTAAACTTTCTATAAAGAGGATGCAAAGTATTCAAAACCAAAAGAGTAAGTTGAGTAAAGGAAATATAAAGAAAATTATGAATATAAAGATGTGTTTTTCATAAAGCAGGTCATAAAGAAAATACAATTTTGTATAAAAAAAATCTTGTGTGGTTAAATTCTTGTTCTAAAATTAAATGACTGGTTGTTTAAAAAAGAGTGATATTTTGGAGAAGTAAAAATGTCCAAGAATGTCATAGATGGTCTGTGAAGTTATGATAAGATTTGTGAAGATAAATTTATGGAAGGAATTTTGTATGTCATTAAGTTGATTGTAATTGGAAGAAAATTATTTATGATAGTCTTTCAAACATTTGCCCCCTCTGTTAATATAAGGTTTTATTAAAGTATTAATCTGGTTTTAATGAAATTATAAGAAGTTTTACTTTTAATTTTATAACTTGGTTCTTTTAAAAACTTCTCAAAATAATATCTCAGAAGTTCACCTTTGCTGTGCCTCAGTGTTTTCAGCTCTTTCTCTCCTGAAGAAAGTCTGAGATAATGACTTTTCCAAGCTTTTTATCAGTTCCTGTAATTTTTTCCTCCAGTGCCAACTGTTATTATGGCCCAATGCTAAATGTTTATCTTAAAATTTAAAAAAAATTGTATACTTAAAGCAACATTTTCATCTAACATAACTTAGTTCTGTACTCTTGGCTTTTCCTATTATGTCTAAATTCTCAATATAATCAGAACATTTCTTATGCTGTTAATAACAGTAATGTATTTCCCTGCTATATTCATAACCCTGAACATAGAATTCCTGTTTCTGATTAAATTCAAACACTTTTTTTTAAGTGAGACAATGGGGTCCTCTAAATATACAATCATGTCATCTGCAAATAGAGCCAATTTGACTTCCTCTTTTCCTAGTTGAATACCTTTTATTTCTTTTTCTTGCCTGATTGCTCTGGACAGAATGTCCAATACTATATTTATTAGGAGCACTGAGGAGGGCACCCTTGTCTTGTGCCAGTTTTCAAAGGGAGTGCTTCCAGTTTTTGCCCATTCAGCATGATATTGGCTGTGGTTTTGTCATAAATAGCTTTTATTATTTTCAGATACATTTCATTGATACCTAGTTTATTGAGAGTTTTTAGCATAAAGGGGTGTTGAATATTGTTGAAGGCTTCTCTGCTTCTATTGAGATAATTATGTGGTACCACTATTGTATCTCTCTTTAGCTAAGTGTTAATTTTGTTTATTTCTTAAAAGTAACTTAGTTTTGTGATTTTAAAATTTTATTTTTTCTGTTTCTTATTTTATTTCTCCTCTAAGATTTATTCTTTTATTTTATTTTCCTGACATCAAATTATAGTTTTATTATAGTAACAAATAGTTGGTACAGTGAGACCTACACACATATACAGAATTATACTTAAATTCATAGCGAATATTTACATTTTAAGTTATATTTTTGAAATTAGAAGATGAACTACAGCTTAAGTTTGACAACAAAAAGAAATATATAAGACAAAAACACAACTATCTGTTCTTGATATAAGATGTGGAAACTTTTTGTCAGAAAGCTACATCTTCTTCATCTGATTGTCCAAATCATGAAAATATGGATGATTCAGTGCCATTGTGCCAGAAATTCATTTGGCTGGATCGTAGATTACCATTTATGAGAGCCAATCCAAGCCATTTTCATCCAAGTTTTTGACACTTCACTTCAAAGCTGGCTCTTGGAAGTTGACCAGAAAGCGAAGTGGCTGTGGTAGTTGCCTCTGCAGCCACCGTGGGATAATAAGCTGGGATCTACCATACTTATTGACTAACTAAGGAAGATTATACCAAAACAGAGAAAATTGGAGAAGGTACCAATGGAGTTGTGTATAAGGGTAGACACAAAACAACAGGTCAAGTGGTAGCCATGAAAAAATCAGACTAGAAAGTGAAGAGGAAGGGGTTCCTAGTACTGCAATTTGGGAAATTTCTCTATTAATAGAACTTCATCATCCAAATATAGTCAGTCTTCAGGATTAGCTTATGCAGGATTCCAGGTTATATCTCATCTTTTAATTTCTTTCCATGAATTTGAAGAAATACTCGGATTCTATCCCTCCTGGTCAATACATGGATTCTTCACTTGTTAAGAGTTACTTATACCAAATCCTACAGGGGACTGTGCTTTGTCACTCTAGAAGAGTTCTTCACAGTGACTTAAAACCTCAAAATCTCTTGATTGATGACAAAGGAACAATTAAACTGGCTGAGTTTGGCCTTGCCAGAGCTTTTGGAATACGTCTTAGAGTATATACAGATGAGGTGGTAACACTCTGGTACAGATCACCAGAAGTATTGCTGGGGTCAGCTCGTTACTCGACTCCAGTTGACATTTGGAGTATAGGCACCATATTGCTGAAGTAGCAACTAAGAAACCACTTTTCCATAAGGATTCAGAAATTGATCAACTCTTCAGGATTTTCAGAGCTTTGGGCACTCCCAATAATGAAGTGAGGCCAGAAGCGGAATCTTTACAGGACTATTATTTTATTTTGTGTCCTTTTTTGCTGTTTTACTTTTTTTCTAATTTTCTGAGGTAAAATTTCATTGAGTATTTGAAATCGCTCTTCTTCTTTAATATAAGCATTCATTGCTATAATAGTCTTTCTTAGTACTGCTTTCCTGTATCCTACAAGTTTTGGTATACTGTGTTTTCAGTTTCATTTGCCTCATTTTCACAACTCTTTTTATTTATTTATTTGACCCAATGGTTGTATAATTGTGTATTGTTTAATTTCCACATATTTGTGATTTTTAGCATTTTTTACTTTTTAATCTAGTTGATGCAATTTTGATTGAAAGAGATACTTGGAATAATTTCAGTTTTCTTATATTTGTTAAGACATATTTTATGACCTAACATTTGATATATTCTGGAGAATGTATCGTGTGCTTGTCTAGAATGAGTATTGTACTGCTGTTGGGTGAAATGCTCTCTGCATATCCTTTAGGTTCATTTTGTCTAATGTGTTATTCAAATCTGCTGTTTCCTTATTGAATTTTTTCTATCCGTTTGATGTGGTGTGATTGTGTCCACACACAAATCTCATATTGAATTGTAATTCCCACTATCCCTGTGTGTCATAGGAAGGACCTGTTGGGAGGTAATTGAATCATATGGGTGGTTCCCCATGCTGTTCTCCTGATAGTGAGTTATTTATCATGAAATCCAATTGTTTTATTATGGGCTTTTCCCCTCTTCACTTGATATTTCTCCTTCCTACCTCCATGTGAGGAAGGATATGTTTGTTTCCCCTTCTGCCATGATTGTAGGTTTCCTGAGGCCCCCCAGCCATGTGGAATTGTAAGTAAATTAAATCTCTTTTCTTTATAAATTACCCAGTCTTGAGAATTTCTTTGTACCAGCATGAGAACAAACTTATACAGTAAATTGGTACCACAGAAAATGGGATGCTACTATAAAAAATCTGAAAATATGGAAGTGACTTTGGAACTGGGTAACAGGCAGAGTTTGGAGAGCTCAGAAGAAGAAGGAAAATGTGTGAAAGTTTGAAACTTCCTAGAAACTTGTAAGGCTCAGAAGACAGAAAGATATGGGAAACTTTGGAACTTCTTAGAGGCTTGTTGAATGACCTTGACTGAAATGCTGATAGTGATATGGACAACGGAGTCCAGTCTGAGGTGGACTCAGATGGATATGAGAAACTTGTTGGAAACTGGAAAAAAAGGTGATTCTTACTATGCGTTAGCCAGGAGACTAACAGCGTTTTGCTCCTGCCCTTCAGATCTGTGGAATTTTGAACTTGAGAGAGATGACTTTAGGGTATATGGCAGAAGAAATTTGGAAGCAGTAAAGCATTCAAGAGGAAGCAAAGCATAAAAGTTTGGAAAATTTGCAGCCTGTTGATGCCATAGAAAGGAAAAAAAACATTTTCTCAGGAGAAGTCAAGCCTGCTGCAGAAATTTGCATAAATAACAAGGAGCTAAATGTTAAACACCAAGACAGTAGGAAAAATGTCTCCAGGGCATGTTTTCATGACAGCTTCTCTTTCCACAGGCCTGGAAACCTAGGAGGAAAAAATTTCCTTGGCTGGACCTAGTGCCCCCATGCTGTGTGTGCTGGTGCCCTGTGTCCCAGCTGCTTTAGCAGTGGCTACATAGGGCCAATGTACAGCTCTGGTTTTTGCTTCAGAGGATGCAAGTCCCAAGTTTTGGCAGCTTTCATGTGATGTTGAGCCTGCAGGTGCACAGAAGTCAAGAATTGAGGTTTGGGAAGCTCTGCCTACATTTCAGAGGACGTATGGAAATGACTGGATGTCCAGGCACAAGTTTACTGCAGAGATGGAGCCCTTATGAAGAACCTCTGCTAGGGCAGTGTGGAAGGAAAATGTAGAGTTGAAGCCCTTATACAGTTCCCACTGGGGCACTCCCTAGTGGAGCTGTGAGAAGAGTGCCACCATCCTTCAGACCCCAGAATGGCTGATCCACCAACAGCCAAGGCCGTGGGAGCCCAACTCTTCTGTCAGCATGATTGTGTTTTGAAATGTAAAAACATCAGATTTGGAAGGGGTCACAGACAGAACGATGTGGTTCAACTGTGTCATAACCCAAATATCATCTTGAATTGTAGTTCCTATAATCTCCACTTGTCATGGGAGGTACGCACTGGGAGGTAATTGAATCATGAGGGTGATTCCCCCATACTGTTCTTGTGATGGTGAGTTCTCATGAGATCTGATAGTTTCATATGGGGTTTTTTCCCCTTTGCTTGGCACTTCTTTATGTCACCAGGTGAAGAAGGATGTGTTTGCTTGCACTTCCACTAGGATTGTATGTTTCCTGAGGCCTCCCCAGGCATGCTTAAATGTGACTCAAATAAACTTGTTTTCTTTATAAATTATCCACTATCAGGAAGTTCTTTATATCAGCATGAATATGGACTAATACAACGTTGTTGAAAGCAGGCATTAATGTATCCTATTATTGCATTTGTGTCTATTTCTTCCTTAAGTTCTGTCAACTTCTGCTTTATATAGTGCTTTGATGTTGAGTTTTCATATATTTTATAATTGTTTTCTTTTCCTGTTGAATGGTCCCATTTCTAAAAACAAAACAACCTTATTTGATGCTTTTAGTTTTTAACTTAAAGTCTATATTTTTCTGATATAAATATAGCTACTTTAGTTGCTTTTGTTTACATTTGCATGAAACATCTTTCTTCTTTTCCTCAGCTGTAGTCTTTATGTGTCTTTAATTCTAAAATGAGTCTCTTGATACCATGAAGTTGGGTATTTTTAATTTTTATTCATTCAGCAAATTTGACTCTTTTTTTTAAATTTATTTATTTTACTTTAGGTGTATACTATATCTAGCATTTCTCCCCATGTTATCCCTCCCCACCCTCCCCTCCCTCCCCCACCCCCCTGCTGTCTCTCCCCTACCCCCCCCCAACTGTCCCCAGTGTGTGATGCTCCTCTCCCTGAGTCCACGTGTTCTCAATCAACACCCACCTATGAGTGAGAACATATGGTGTTTGGCTTTCTGTTCTTGTGTCAGTTTGCCGAGAATGATGGTTTCCAGATTCATCCAAGTCCCTACAAAGAACACTAACTCATTATTTTTTATGGCTGTGTAGTATAGCAAAGACCTGAAACCAACCCAAATGCCCATCAATGATAGACTGGACAAAGAAAATGTGATACATATCCACCATAAAATCTGACTCTTAATCAGGAAATTTAATCCACTTATATCTAAAGTAAAAATTGATGGGTAAGAACTTTCTCTACTTCCACTTTTTTATTGGTTTCTCTATGTTTTATACTAATAACCACATTTTAAGCTAAGACAGCTTAACTTTAATAATATACAGCAGGGGTCACCAAATCTTGGGCTGTGGACCAGTACCAGTCTGTGGCCTGTTAGGAACCAGGCTACACAGCAGGAGGTGAGCAGCAGTGACTGAGAATTACCACATGAACTCTGCCTTCCATCAGATTAGCAGCAGCATTATATTCTCACAGAAGCACAAATCCTATTGTAAACTGTGCATGCAAGGGAACTAAGTTGCACACTCCTTATGGTAATTTAACTAATACCAGATTATCTGAGGTGGAACAGTTTCATTCTGCAACCATCTCCCCCACCCCAGTTTAGCCAAATGTTAAACACTAAGAGAGTTGGTGGAAAAGTCACCTTTCATAAAACCAGTCTCTGGTGCCTAAAGTTTGGGGATCACTGACAGGAACTGTATACTTTATTTTCTTCTTATGGACACATTTTAAATTATTGATGTGAGAATTATACTTCTTTCATATATTGTTTTTATTATCAAATTTCTGAGATTATAATTATTCCTAATGATTTTGCTTTTTATTTTTTATATTAATGTTACCATTATTTATGTGCCATCATTGCAGTATTAATTACATTATTCTCTATTTGTCTATGTATTTACATTTATCAGTGAGATTTATACTTTCATATGTTTTCATTTACTGTTTAATATATTTTTATATTTGAATAATTCACTGTGGCATTCTTATACAGCAGATAGAGTGGTGAAAATTCCCTCAGTTGTCCTTTTTCCAGAAGTTTTCCTTTTCTTTATTCGTAAAGATCTGTTTTGCTTGGTACAGTATTTGTTTGGGGGAGATTTTTTTTCTTTCTGTTTATGGACTATATCATTTATTTCTTTACTGGGCAGCAACTATTCTACTGAGAATTCAGTTGATAGTTGTACCAGCAATTTTTTCCATATAGGACAAGTCACTGTTTGCTTTCTATGTCTTACATTCTTTGTATTTTATTTTGATTTTCTTTAATTATAATATATCTACATGTAGACTCACTTGTGTGCAAACTATTTGAAGAACTCTGGTCTTTATTAATCCAAATGTTCATTTTCCTCTGTATATTTAAAATGCTTTCTGTCAGTATTTTTAATGTGTAATTTATCTTTGTTTTGTAGTTTCTCAATAAACAGAAAATAACTGTATACATTTATAAGGCACATGTAATATTTTGATACATACCTATAATGTATAATGTTTAAATTAAAATGACTAGGATATTCATTACCTCCAATGTTCATTATTTTGTTGTATTAGAACTATTTCAAATCTTCATTTCTCTAATAAATTATTGTTATCTATTGGCGTCCTATGGTGCTATCAAATATTAGCATTCATTTCTTCTACCTAACTATGCTTTTACCTGTTACTCCAATTTTTTTTTCTACCCTATACACCTCTACATTTCCCAACCTCTAGTGATAATTATTTTACTCTCTACTATGATGAGGTCAACATTTTTATCTCCCACATATGAGTGAGACCATGTTATATTTATCTTTCTGTGCCTGGCTTATGTCACTAAACTTACTGGTTCATCCATGTTGCTCAAAGTGACATAATTTTGTTATTTTAATGGCTTAGTAATATTTTATTCTGTATATATACTACAGTTTCCTTTATCCATTTGTCTGTTGATAAACATGTAAGTTGATTTTTATCTTGGCTGTTGTGTGGCTGCAATAAACCTGAGAGTGCAGATGCATCCTTACTATATTGATTATCTTTTTTTTGGATATATATCCAGTACTGGAATTGCTAGATTATATGGTAGTTCTATTTTTAAACTTTTGAGAAAACTTCATACTGTTTTCCATTGTTGCTGTACTAATTTGTATTTCTACCAGTGGTGTTTAAATGTTCCCGTTTATACACATTCTCACCAACATCTGTTATTTTTTTATCTTTTGAAAGTACATATTTTAACTGGGATGAAATGATATCTCACTGTGGTGTTGATTTGTGTTTCACAGATAATTAATGGTGTTGAATATTTTCTTTCATATACCTGATGGCCATTTGTATATTTTCATTTGATAAATGACTACTGAAATATTTTCCATTTTAATTGGATATTTTTTGATATTGAGTGCAAATATATATTCTCATTATTAATTCATTCTCAGAGAGATAGTTGCAAATATTTTCTCCCACTCCGAAGGTTTTACCTTCACATTTTTGGTTGTTGTCTTTGCTGTGCAGAAGCTTTTTAGCTTGATATTATCCCATTTGTCTATGTTTGCTTTGGTTGCCTGTGCTATTTAAGTCTTACTCAAAAAATCTTTGCACAGACCTATGACCTGAAGCATTTCTCTTAATATTTTTCTGTAGTAGTCTCATCATTTTCAGGCTTATATTTATATATTTAATACATTTTGATTTAATTTTTCTATATAGTGACAGATAAGAGTCAAGATTTATTCTTCTGTATATAGATATTCAGTCTTTCCAGCATCATTTATTGAAGAAACTGTCATTACCCCAATGTATGGTTTTGGCATCATTATTTTTCTGTTTCTGTGAAAAATGGCATTGTTATTTTGAAAGAATTTGGCTGAATCTATAGATTTTTGGGGGTGGTATAGATACTTTAACCATATTTATTCTCCAAGTACATAAGCATGAAAAACATTTCACTGTTTCTTATTTAATTTATTGTATCAGTGTTTTATAAGTTTCATCGTAGAAATATATTACTACTGTCATTAGGTTTATTTCTAGGTATGTTTGTAGCTATTACAAATTGAATTGTGTGTTTTTTTTTAGATTGTTCATTGTTGGGATATAGAAATGGTACTGATATTTTGTTCTGCAACTTTACTAAATTAGTTTATCAGTTCTAACGATTTTTGTGGTAGACTATTTAGTTTTTTCTAAGTATAAGATTATGTCTTCTGCAAATAAGAACCAGTTGATTTCTATTCAATTTGGATGACATGCATTTCTTTATTCAATCTAATTGCTCTGATGAGAATTTCCAGTACTAGAATAAATACAAATGTTGAAAGGGGGCATTCTTATATTATTGTAAATCTTAGAGGAAAGGTGTTTATTTTTTCCCATTCAGTATGACGCTAGCTGTGGGTTTGTCATATATGATATTTATGGTTGAACATTTGTTTATTCCACACACAATTTGTTGGCTTTTCTTTATAATGAAATAATGATAAATTTTACTGAAATTTTTGCTATTAAGTGATTATATGGCTTTCGTACTTAATTCTATTAATATGTGTATCTCATTTATTGAGTTGTATGCATTGAATCATCCTAGTATTCATTGAATGAATTCTACATGATCATGGTGAATGATCTTTTTAATGTTCTGTTGAATTTGATTTGCTAGTATTTTCTAGAGCATTTCTGCATCTATGTTTATCAGAAATATTGGTCCATATGTTTTTTCCTTCCAACTATTATCCTATTTTCAGGGGCTACTGGTGCAGATTTTTTGGTTCGTGTAAATTGCGTGTTACTGGGGTTTGGTGTACAAAATATTTTGTCACTCAGGTAGTGAGTATAGAACCCGATAGGTAGTAGTTTTATCCTCACCCTTCTCCATCCTACATCCACAAGTAAGTCCTGGGGTCGACTGTATCTCTTTTGGTGTTTATGTGTATTCAACGTTTAGTTTCCATTTATAAGTGAAAGGATGTAGTACATGGTTTTCTGATTATGTGTTAATTTGCTTGAGATAATGACCGCCAGCTGCATCCATGTTGATGCAGAAGACATGATTTCATTTCATTCGTTTAAACCGTGCAGTTTCATGGTGTATATGTGCCAGATGTTTTTATCCAGTCTATCAATGATGGGCATCTTGGTTGATTCCATGTCCTGGCTGTGGTGAAAAGTGCTGCAATGAACATATATATGTATGAGTCTTTGTGGTAGAATGACTTATATTACTTTAAGTATACTTGTTAGTTATAGTATTGCTGTATCAAATAGTAGTTCTGTGTTAAATCCTTTGAGAGATCTCCAAACTGATTTTCATAGTAGCTGAACTAATTTATATCCCCACCAGTAGTGTGTAAACGTTCCCTTTTCTCTGCAAAATTACAAAACTTTTTTTTCTTCTTTTTAATAATAGCCATTCTGACTGGCGTGTGATGGTATCTTATTGTGATTGTAATTTGCATTTCACTGATGATTAGTGATATTGAATATTTTTATCTTATATATTTGTTAGACACACACATGTCTCTTTTTGAAAAGTGTCTGTTGATGTCCCATACATATCTTTATTGGTGTTGTTTATTTCTTATTTGTTGAATTGTATAAGATCCTTATAGATTCTGTATCTTTGACCATTGTTACAGGCATAGATTGTAAACATTTTCTCCCATTTGGGAGGTGATCTGTTTACTTTGTTGATAGGTCCTTTTGCTGTACAAAAGCTCTGTAGTTTAATTAGATCACACTTGTCAATTTTTGTTTTTGTGACAGTTGCTTTGAATGTCTTTGTCATAAAATCTCTGTGAGGTCCTACATCCAGAATGACATTTCTTAGGTTATATTCCAGAGTTTTTATAATTTTAGGTTATAAATTACAGTTTTTAATGCATCTTATGTTTATTTTTGTACATCATGAAAAGAAGGGGTCCAGTCTCAATTTTCTGCGTATATTACTGTTACAGGATCTTTGGGGTGTTGTTTTCCTGGCTGGAAGCCTGTAGCTGGTGGTACATTTGCCCAAGTTTTGCTCAGGCTTGCTGGACTCATTCCACCCACTCAGCCTGACAGGCTGTGCTCACTTCATGGATGCAACACCTCCAAATGAAGACTGTGTGTCAGGCATGAGGTGGCAAGGAGTGTGTGAGTGAGCATGGGGTCCAGCCACAGCGCCATCAAATATGCTGGCTGCTGCTGTGGGACAAGTAGCTCTAAGTTCCGGCGTGTGTGCTGGCTCTCTGTGAGGCTACGGCTGGACCACGCACACTACAAGCAGCTCTCCCAGCTAACAACAGGGAAAGCTGTGGCACTTGGAGAAACCAGAAACCGCAGGGCCCCAAAGAGGGAGTCAGAGACCTGGCTTGGGGAGTTTCCAAGTCTGGAAACTCCAGAAAGCTGCAGCTCTTCTCTCCTTCTCTTCAGCCATAACATGGCAAGCAAGGCTCATGTTTCAAGCCTGTTTATGTCACAACTCTTTTAGCTTCACTCTTTAGTGGGTCCCTAGTTCTTGTCTTACGACCAGAAACAATGAGGTACACAGACATTTGAAGGGTGAGCAAGATGAAGAGAAGCTTTAATTGAGTAATAAAACAGCTCAGTCTCCCACAACAAGCAGTTCCCTTATACAGCCAGGGTGTCCTGTCGAGTGTTCACCCCCTAGCCGAGAGGGTAGCTCCTCTCTGCAGCTGGTTTTCCCATCCTGTATTCTGCTGTGGCTGAGCTCCAGGGTTTGATGAGTTTCAGGAGGAAAGAACTGTGTGCCAATTGGTCTATGGGTGGCCATGGGTGAGGCTGGAAAAGGCACCACAAGTGGGATTGCCAGCCCAGCACCCCAGCCTTCAGGTCCTCCCTGGCCTAAATGTGAGGCCTCACTGGGGACCTGCCCCCTTCCACCTAGGAGCCTATTTGCCTCCTGCCACCGCTTATGGTGCTCAGGATGATCGTGCCAAGGGGAACCTGCAGACCAGGGCTGAGCTGCCTTCTACTCCTCCTCAGAGTCGCCTCCATGCTCATTGGCACTCAAAATGCAGAGGGTACTGAGGCAGCAGGGGGCTGATGTGTCAGTGCTGCCCCAAGCCTGCACACACTCAGCCAGGCTGGGACAGTGCCCCAGTCTTTGCCTCAACCCTGCTCCAAGATTAGAGTTGGTGCTGGGAGTAGGGAAAAGGCCAAGCAACAGGAGCAGACAACCCCAAGCCTGAAATGGCACGGGACATTCCCAGAATCCTGAGGGTGCAGAGTCCAGAGATGCCCAGGTCCTGCATCTGGGAGGGCGGGACTCCTGACTGCACCATGGAGCATGCAGTCAGATCCAACTATGCCTCCTCTGTGCAGCCTGGGGCAGAAGCTCCAGATCCTCTAGGGTCCCTCTCTGCCTGCACCTCTGTGCCCGACTGCTGCTACCCTGGTGGTGGGCAGCTTGGCTGGCTCCATCATGGTGGTCCCCAAGGCAGCAGGCTCCCTGGGGTCTCCAGCCTGTCCCTGGCTAGTGCCAGCTCCATGGAGCACATCACAGCACTACCCCAGGCCCAGCTCCACCTCCTCCCTGCACCTTCCCTGCAGTGGTAACAGGCAAGAACAGTGATGCCAGGCTGAATCTGGAGCATTGGAGGCTCTGGTCCTGTCTGACCAAGTGAGGGTGGGGGCAGTGCAATCAGCTGTGTCAGGGACGTGGGGCACAGGGGACCCACCACCACCACTGCTGTTCCTGGAGTCACTCCTGCCACCCCAGACAGTGTCTCCCTCCTGCAAGCATGATGACAGTGGCTGCTCTGGATGGCCTGCTGCTGCCATCAATTCCCCCTCTGAAAAGGTATATCTAACTGCTATTAAGATAAGCATCATGTCTTCTCTTAACTGCTTTATGCTGACAGGTGATGTATTAGTCAGTGTTTGCTAGAGGGACAGAACTAAATATATATATATATATATATATATATATATATATGTGTGTGTGTGTGTGTCTGTGTGTGTCTGTGTCTGTGTGTGTGTGTCACATGACAAAGGAATAGAAAACAAAATGAAGATATATATATATATATATATATATATATACACACACACACATACACACATATAATGGGAGCTTATTAGGTATTAACTCACATGATCACAATGTCCCACAGGAGGCTATCTGCAAGCTGAGGAGCAAGGAGAGCCAGTAGGAGTCCCAAACTGAAGCAATGGGAGTCTAAAGTTCAAGGGCAGGAAGCATCCAGCAGGGGGAGAAGAGTGTAGGCTGGGAGGCTAGGCCAGTCCCGCTTTTTCACATTTTTTTCTGCCTGATTTATATTCCCTGGCAGCTGATTAGGTTATGCCCACCAGATTAAGGTTGGATCTGCCTTTCCCAGCCCACTGACTCAAATATTCATCTCCTTTGGCAACACCCTCACAGACACACTCAGGGAATCAATATTTTTTACCCTTCAATCCAATCAAGTTGACACTCAGTATTAACCATCACGAGTCCATGCCTTGTCCACTTGAACCCATACATATCTCCTGAAATCATACATAAGCTTCAAATAAAGACAATAATAAAGTTATAATTATGCCTAACATAATACAACTCTCTTCATATGACTGGAAATGCACCAATCCCCATCCCAAATACTATTACATAAAGTTAACAATGCTTCAATGCTGATATAAAGTCAATAAATATTATGTCACATGATAAAGGAAGAGGAAATAAAATAAAGATATTTTCTTAGTACAATTGTATATGTGCACAAACATGTTCTTAACAAAAGAAGGAGGAAATACTCATGACAATTACAGTCCTCATTTCTGCAGCTTGTCATGTGGTCATAGCTGGTATTGATGACTACCTTCTTCTACTACGTATTCTGTATTCCCTTTCCCTTCAGCAAGCACCTCAGCAGATCGTGGTTTCTTTACTGACGAAGTGACTCAAATATTCATTCCTGAGGGGTCTGGAACACTTGTAGTCCTGCCTGTATTGGGCTGTTGTAATTTCCCATTGACCTTAATCACAAGGCGTGGTAATACTAAGAGACGCCCTACTGGATCTTCTGTGTTGCATGTGTACTCTTCCTTACCTCCGTTATGGAGTAATAGACTGATTTCATATTGATAGTCCGGGTCAATTACACCAGCCAACACTGTAAGTACCTTCTTAGCCTGTTGACAAAGGTAGAAGTAGCCCAAAGTGTAGAGGTGGCAATCTTCCAATTTAATAGAATCATTGCTGTGTTTCCTGGTGGCAGCGTTCCTCCCTCTGGAACTAATACCTCTAGGCCAGCAGAATGTAACATGGGAACAGGAGAGCAAAAATGTTGTTAGTGGATTACTAGGGATGATAGTGAGTGGTGCCACTTCCACTTCCACCCCTTGACTCCTGAACCCATGAAGCCAGGCTATAAGAGAAACAGTACCATATATTGGATGTGGATTCAGAGCATGCATGGCCTTCTGGAGAACTTTACTCCAGCCCTGCAAAGTATTATCATCCAGTTGACATTGTAATTCGGACTTTAAAAGACCATTTCACCATTCTATCAATCCAGCTGCTTCAGAATAATGGAGAAAACGATAAGATCAGTGAATTCCATGAGCATGAGCCCACTGCTGCACTTCTTTAGCAGAAAAGTGAAGTTAGAGTCAATGCTGTGTGGAATACCATGATGGTGGATAAGGCATTTCATGAGTCCACAGATGAGAGTCTTGGTAGAGCATTGCATGTAGGATAGACAAACCCACAACCAGAATAAGTGTCTATACCAGTGAGGACATACCTCTGCCTTTTCCATGATGGAAGAAGTCCAATATAAGCAACCTGCCACCAGGTAGCTAGCTGATCAACATGTGGAATGGTGCCATATCGAGGACTCAGTGTTGGTCTCTACTTCTGGGTTGTTTTCCCCTGAAGCCATGGAGCCCTATTAACACTGGCGTTCTGTGAAGGAGCAACAGCCAAAGATAAATTGTTCATTATCAAGAGAGTGCCAAGCAGTTTCAGATGGCCAAACATCAGAAGAAGAAACCCCCAAGCCTCTTGGAGCAGAGACCTTCCCAGTCTCCCAAGGGTTTAGAGTCCAGAGACACCCAGGTCCTGCACCTTGGAGGGCAGGGCTCTCACCTGCTCCATGGGGGATACAGGCAGCCCTGGCCATGCCTCCTCACAGCCTGAGGTGGGGGCTCTGGATTCTTGCTGTGTGCCTCTCTGCCCACCCCTCTGTGCCTAAGTTCACTGCTTCCCCTCCAGCGAGATGCTCAACCCAGACCCACTGTGGCAACCACCAGGGAGGTAGACAACATAGGGACTCCCACGTGTCTCTGGCTCCTACTGGCTCTGTGGAGTGCAGCACTGCTTTGGGGTGAGCTCTGCCACTTCCCCCTACCCTCCCCAAAGCAGTGGTGAGTGAGAGCAGCAACACAGAGCCAAATTTGGAGCAGTGGAGACTCCAGACCTGGTAGCTGATTTCGCCCAGCCACGCATGGCAGTCAGCTGCCTCAGGGACACAGGGCAGAGGGAACATACCACCACCATTGCTGCTCCCGCAGCCACTCCTGCCATCACTGCCTGCACCTTCCTGCTCCAGCTAGCATGATGACAGTGGCCGCTCCTGATGGTCTGCCACTGCCATCATTATAGATAGTCAGTTATCTTCGCACCATTTACTGGATAGAAATTTCTTTCACTACTGCTTGTTATTGTCAGCTTTGTCAAATATCTGATGGTTCTAAGTGTGCAGCTTTATTTTTTGTTTCTCTGACCTATTCCATTAGTCTGTGTATGGTTTTGTACTAGTATCCTACTATTTTGATTATTGTGTATAGTGTAGCATGAAGTCAGATAGTGTTAATTCTTTCGGCTTTTGTTGTTCTTTACGTAGGAATACTTTGAATATTAGGGCTCTTTTAAGTTTTGTATACATTTTTAAATAGTTATTTTTTTCTATTTCTGTGAAGAAATAGAAATAAAATTTCTTCTGAAATTTTCTGAAATGTCATTGGTAGTTTGATAAGAATAACATTGAATTTGTAAATTGCTGTGGTTAGTATGGGCATTCTAATCATATAGATTTTTCTTATCCACAGGCTTGGAATATTTTTCCATTTGTTTGCATTACCTCTGCTTTCTTTCAGCAGTGTTTTATAATTCTCATTGTAGATATCTTTCACCTCCCTGGTTACCTGTTTTCCTAGGTGTTTTATTCATTTTTTGTCTATTGTAACTGGGATTGCATTATTCGTTTGTCTTTCAGTTTGGAACTTTTTGGTGTATATAAATGCTACTGATATATTAATCTAATTTTGTAGATTAGTTTTGCATCATGAAACATTACAAAAGTTATTTCTTGTCTGTTTGTTTTTGTGGCTCACTGCAATCTCCTCCTCCTGGGTTCAAGCACTTCTTGTGTCTCAGCCTCCTGAGTAGCAGAAACTACAGACACCTGCCACCAAGCCTGACTAATTAATGTATTTTTAGTAGAAAGAGGGTCTTAGCACATTAGTCAGGCTGGTCTCGAACTCCTGACATCAAGTGATCTACCCACCTTTTTCCTCCCAAAGTGCTGAGATTAGAGGCATCATGAGCCACTGTGTCTGGAGTTTTTAGGTATATAACAATCTTATATGTGAAGAGAGATAGTTTTTCTTCCTCTCTTCCTACTGGGAGGCTTGATTTGCTCTGGTAGGAATTTTAGTACAATATTTAATAGGAGTGGTTAGAATGGACATCTTTGTCTTTTTGGGGTTCTCAAGAGGGAATCCTGCAGGCTTTTGCCAATTTAGCAAAATGTTGGCTTTGGGTATGTCATAGATGGCTCTTTTCATTTTGAGGTATGTTCGTTCAATGTCTAGATTCTTGATGATTTTTAATATGAAAGGATGTTTAGTCTTATCAAAAGCATTTTTGCATCTATTCAGATGACCATGTGTTGTTTTTAGTTATGTTAATTTGATGAATCACATTTATTAATTTGCACATGTTAAACGAATCTTGCATCTCAGGCATAAAGCTTACCTGATCATGGTGGATTAGCTTTTTGATGTGCTGTTGGATGAAGTTTGCTAATATTTAGTTGAGAATTTTTGGGTCTATACTAGAAATATTGACCTGAAAATTTCCTGTGTGTGTGTGTTTTTGCCAGGATTTATATCAGAATGATGCTAGCCCTATGGAATAAGCTAGGAATGAGTCCCTCCTCCTCAATTTTTGGAATAGAATAAGTAGAAATAGTACCCTTTTTTATACATCTGGTAATATTTGATTGTGAATCCATCTGGATCTGGGCTTTTTCTGGTTGTTAGGCTTTTTATTACTAATTCAATTTAAGAGCTCAGTGTTGGTCTTTTCAGAAATTCAGTTTCTTCCTGGTTCAATCTTGGGGAGGTAGCAATTTTCCTGGAATTTATCCATTTCATGTAAGTTTTCTAGTTTGTATGCATAAAGGAATTCATAACAGTGTGTGAGGATTTCTATATTTTGAGGTGCATAATGATAATGTTCCCTTTGTCATTTCTGATTGTGTTCTTTGGAACTTCTATCTCTTTTTTTTTTTTTTTGCCCAGATAGTGGCCTTTCAAACTTATTTATTCCTTGAAAGAACATATTTTGTTTCATTTGCTCATTTTTTAAATTTCCACAACTCAATTTTATTCAGATCAGCTGATTGAAATTTTAAATCAGAGGTGAACTCAATAAAATTTAAATGTGAAACATCAAACCATCCACAAAGCTAACAAGATAAATAAAATTTCAGAATAAATGAAATGGCACACAAGTAAAATTTCTTGAAGAAGATATTTCAGAATAAAATTTCAGAAGAAATTTTATTTCTCCTGCTAGCGTTATGGATGGCTTTCTTTTGTTTTTCTTGTTCCTCTAGGTCTGATGTTAAGTTGTTAATTGGAGATATTTCTGCCTTTTTTGTGGGTGGTTTGTGTTATTAACTTTCCTCTTAACACGGCTCTAGGTGTCTCTCAAAGATGCTGGTATGTGGTACCCTGATTTTCATTAATGACAAAGAATTTCTTGATTACTGCCTTAATTTCATTTTTTACTCCCAAATCATTCAGAAGTAGGTTTTTAAATTTCTATATTACTGTACAGTTTTAAGAGATGTTCTTTGTATTAATTTTGATTTGTATTGTGCTGTGGTCCAAGAGTGTTGTTTGCATGATTTTTAAAAATTTTTTGATAATTGTTTTATTGCTGGCCATGTGGTCAATCTTAGGTCATATGCCAATGTGGAGATGAGAAGAATACATATTCTGTTGTTGGGTGGAAAGTCCTGTAGATGTGTGCCAAGTCAATTTGGTCTAATGTTAAGTTCAGGTCTCAAATATCTTCATTAGTTTTCAGCCTTTTTGATCTATCTAACACTGTCAGTGAAATGTTGAAGTATCCCATTATTATTGGGTTGTTATCTATGTCCTTATATGTCTCTAGAAACTTGTTTTTTGAATCTGGGTGCTCTAAAGTTGAGTTTATATATATTAAAGATAGCTAAATTCTCTCACTAAATTGAACCTTTTATCATTATGTAATGCCCTTCTTTGTTGTTCTTGATTGCTGTTGGTTTAAAGTGTGTTTTCTCTTAAATTAAATAGCTCTCTCTGCTCTCTCTCTCTTTTTTTGTTTGCTTGATATATCTTTCTCCATCATATTACCTTTAAACTATGGGTATCATTGCAAAATAGATGGATCTCTTCAATATAGTATACAGTTGGGTCTTTCTTATTTTTTCAGCTTGTTACTATTTTTTATTATTATTTTGCTTATGTTTAAGATTAATATTGATACCTGAAAATTTCATCTTGTCATTGCATTGTTTGCTGATTGTTGCATAGACTTGCTTGTGTAGTTGCTTATGGTGTCAGTGGGCTATATCCTTAAGTGTGTTTTGATTGTTGCCAATACTTACCATTCATTTCCATGTTTAGCTTTCTCTTAAGAACCTCTCATATGGCCCATCTGTTGGGCCTTACCAGAGGACTTAATGTTTACTTGCCTGAAAAAATATTTTATTTCTCCTTCTTTCGTGAATCTTAGTTTTCCTGAACATGAAATTCTTCATTGAAATTTCTTTAAGAATGCTAAACATAGGCCCCATTTTTCTTCTGCTTTGTTGGTTTTCTGCTAAAAGGTCCACTCAGCCTCATGAAGTTCCCTTTGTAGGTGCCATGTCCTTTGTCTTTAGCTGTCTTTAACTTTTGTTTCATGTTGACCTTGGAGAATATGATTGTGTTATCTGGGGATGGTCTTCCAGTACAGTATCTCAACTAGTTTCTCTGAATTTTCGGTATATGCATGTTCACCTCTCTAGTGTGGTTGGAGAAATTTTGTGGACAATTTCTCAAATATGTTTTCCAAGTGGCTTGCTCTCTCTCCCTCTTTTTCTGGTATGCCCATGTGTTATAGGTTTGCTCTCTTTATGTAATCCCATAATTCTCAGAAGTTTTGTTCATTTTTAATTTTTTAAAAAATTGCTTTGACTGACTTGATTCAGGGATCAGTCTTTGAGCTTTAAGGTTATTTTCTCAGCATGATTTATTTTATTGCTAATACTGGTTATTATATTATGAAATTTTTGTAGTAAATTTTTTTACCACTAGAAGATCAGTTTGGCTGTTTCGTAAAATGGTTATTTTATCTTTCAACGCTTGCATCACTTTATTACATTCCTTATATTTCTTAAATTAGATTTTAACTTTCTCCTAAGTATCATTGATTTTCATTATTATCCAGATTCTGAATTCTAAGTCTGTCATTCCAAACATTTTAGTCGAGTTAAGAAACAGTTCTAGGGGAGCCAGTCCAGTCATTTGAAGGTAAGACACCCTGGGTTTTAGAGTTGCCAGACCTCTTGCACTGGTCTTTTGTCATCTGTTTGGGCTGGTCTTCCTTTAATCTTTGAAGTTGCTGTCCTTCAGTTGGGGATTTTTGATTGTATATTATTTGAGGCCCTTAAGGTCTTGATTGTAATATAAGTTGAGTTTAGTAGACTGTCTTTATTTCTGGATAATTTCAGGCAGCCAAGCCTCAGTTAAGGACTCCTGAAGTTTGTACTCTAACTCGGGGGTGGGGAGGGGGTGGGCACGAAGCCCTTAGCTTTTTACTCTGGCCTTCAAGGTTAAAAATCAAATGGCCCTGGAAGTTCTAGCCAGAGCAATCAGACAAGAGAAAGAAATAACTGGATTCCAAATCAGTAAAGAGGAACTCTGTCACTGTCTGCTG